>JALQBC010000008.1:401773-788929 GCA_023375675.1 Cytospora piceicola | reverse complement strand
GGCGTTGGCTGACCCTGAGGGCGCAGACTGTCTGAGGGCATAGTAGACTGTCTGATTTTGTGGCCTGTCTGATTTTGCAGTCTGATTCCGCAGACTGTCTGATATCGTAGACTGACTGATATTGTAGACTGACCCTGAGGTCGTGGACTGTCTGAAAACGTAGACTGTTGAAGGTGCAGACCGTCTGATTTTGCAGGCTGTCTGAAAACATAGACTGTCTGAAAACGTAGACTGTCTGAAAACGTAGACTGTCTGAAAACGTAGACTGTCTGATTTTGCAGATTGTCTGAAGGCATAGACAGCCGAATTTGAGAAATAACACAACGGCCCCCGGGCCCTCTTGGCCCTCTTGGCCCAGATGGACTAGCGGGAGGACTTGTGTTTCTTTTGGACTTTTGGACTCAAGATATTTGGAACTTTGGACACCATGAATGCATAGCATCAGGGACAACCGGGAATGAGATTTGCGCTCATCGCAGGTAGTTGTCCCCGAGGCAAGGTCATGGAAAGAAAGGAAAGTTTTGGACATGTATCGCGGACTCGCGGACGGATCCATGGATGGTCCAGAAAGAAGATGCAGGGAAATACAAAAAAACAAAGAAAGAAAAGGGGAAGGGAAAACTCACGCTGTGGTGATTATCGGGTCAGCATTTGCCTAATACGGTCTGATCGAAGGAGAGGGAACTGGAAGGGAGACTGGGAGTGACTGGGAGAGAGGGTGGGAGACTGTGATACTAGGGGACATCCGCTCTCGCATGTTACTCACAGTGATAATAGCACCCGCAAAGCCGTTTCCACCGTCCAGACGGACACCGTTGCCGCCAGCAGAGCGGTACACCTCGATGCGGCCCGTGTCGGGCTGGAAGCCCTTGGACGGGTCCTCGGTGGTGATGCGGCACTGGATGGCGAAGCCCCGGGTGGTGATGCGGTCCTGTGTGAGGCCGAGCTGGGCGAGGGTGGCGCCGGCGGCGATCTGGATCTGGGCGGCGACGATGTCGATGCCGGTGATCTCCTCCGTGATGGTGTGCTCGACCTGGATACGGGGGTTGATCTCGATGAAGTAGTAGCGGTTCTGCTGGTCGACCAGGAACTCTGCGGTACCGGCGTTGCGGTAGTTGACGGACTTGGCCAGCTTGACGGCGTCTGCCAGCATGGCATCTCGTGTCTCTACGGGCAGGTCCTTGGCCGGTGCGATCTCGACGACCTTCTGGTGTCTCCGCTGCACGGAGCAGTCACGCTCGTACAGGTGCACGATGTTTCCATGGTTGTCTCCGAGGAGTTGGACCTCGATGTGCTTGGGCTTGTCGAGGAATCGCTCGACGAAGACGGTTCCGTTTCCGAAGGCAGACTTGGCCTCGGATGTGGCCCGCTCGAACGACTCCTTCAGCGACTCGAAGTCTCTGACAACACGCATGCCACGGCCACCACCACCATAGGCAGCCTTGATGATGATTGGGAATCCATATTCATCGGTGAATTCCTTGACATCCTCGTACTTCTCAACAGCACCCTTGGTTCCTGGAACAACGGGGACACCGGCGGCGATGGCGAGGGTTCGGGCCGAGACTTTGTCGCCGAGCGAGGTGATGACTTGGGGCGAAGGTCCTACGAACTATTCCGGGTGGAACGTCAGCTCGGTCCTAATTGGCACGAAGCAACCCCTGGAGCTAATGCGACTGCAGCTTGCAGCTTGCACCGCAGGTTAGTGGACAGCAACTTACGATAAGGCCAGCCTTCTCGACATTCGCAGCAAATTCGGCGTTCTCGGACAAGAAACCATATCCTTCGCTGGAGTTAGCATCGTGTTGTCGGTCGTTTCTGGGCCCACAAGTGTCGGTTGGACGGAAGGGGGCTGCTCACCAGGGTGGATCATCTGAGCGCCGTGCTCCAATGCGATTTTGATGATCTCGTCGCCCGCAAGATAAGCTCCGACAGGGGTGTACTGGCCTCGCTTGCCAATGACGTATGCCTCATCGGCCTCTGTAGAACAGAACAAAAAAAATGTCAGTCCACCATCACAACCTTGTGATCATAAGGAAGATTTGGGATTTGCTCATTCATACTTTGCCGGTGCATGCTGAGACGATCCTCATAACTGTAAACGATTAGTATCTTGTGCGCTGTTGCCTCGTGTGTAATTAAGGCAACTTACCTGAAGACAGCAACAGTGTGTAGAGACAGCTCGTGAGCCTGCAAAAGGATGGTCAGCGCTGCTTAAGTACAGTTCTGTCCAAAGTCAAGTTACTTACAGTTCTGAAGATCTGTATACCCAAATGAAACCATTGTCAGTATCTGAAGTGCTCATTTTCTCCAGATCATAACCAAGTCATGGCTAGAAACCTACACGAATCGCTGCGCAGGATGTTAGTTGTAGTCCAGACAACCTGGGACAAGGAGAATCAACTCACGAATTTCACCTCGGTTGGCAACTGTAGTTCACAAGATAGAATGTCAGCCCGTGTCTCCTGCAATCGACAGCCTCGAATCGCCTCGAGCCCGGCTCTTTAGAGAAACCCAGACCAACTCACCCAGGATCTTGTTCAACTGCATGATGCTAGAGTTTGCGCGGATGCGGTGGATGCTCTGCGCCTCCTTGGGGGCATCGCCCTCCTCGAAGACGTCCACAGGCACGTCGTTGCCCTTGGTGTCCGCCATGATGGGCAATTTATCGACAGCGCCCTGGATTACGTAGAGGCTAGGGACAGGTGTTTGTCGGGTAGAGAGACCCTCGTCGGCGCAGATAAGCACTGTTTGTGTGCTTGTGTGGAGGGAGCTCTGGAATGGCGGGGTGCTCGGGATGACGGCAGCGGGGCTTTCGTTCGTTTGTTTGTGTTCAAGAGGAGCTCGGAAACCTCGTCAGGAGTGTCGTCGAGTGAGAGGGAGCGGGAAGGAGAATTAATTTGAGGAAGAGTCTGAGGGGGGGGGTTTACTGCCTCCGACAGCGGTCTAGTAGATATTCTTTTCGGTCTGATGGTGGGGTGAAGGGCCAGCTGGTGAGTGGCTACGTAGACGTAGCTAAGGTGTTCATTCGTCCCTGGTCGAATGTTATAAACTCGAAGATTGTCCGCCTTGGCACGCCCTTGGCTGACTGGCTGGGGAGGAAGCGATGAGGGGTTTTGTTCACATGGCAGAGTCAAGGACCTGGAGAGGAGTCTATGCACTACCAAGGTGCACTACCAAGGTAAGGAATAGAGCTAGTACCATGGGACTAGTAGGGCTTAGTAGCCATCCGTTTACCCAGATCTACTACCTAGGTACACGACACAGACACACACACACAACCACACAACTGTGTCCAGACATCGTCGGCTATGCGGATGCAGATGCATATCTAAGAATAACAAGAGAAGCCCTGGAAGGTCTGGATCGTCGAGCTTGAGTCCTTCACCGTTCCTTTCCTCTCTATGCAGAATCCGAAATCCGAGAGTCCGGGGTCCAAGGACACATGCATTGATTGATCCATGGACCCCAAATCCCTGAGGTACTGATGTACTCAGGTACTCAGGCATGTATCTACCTCACATCTCACATACTGTATTATAGCAGAATGGATCGGACCAAAGAGTACCAATCCTTGTTGGTCTGGAAACTAACTTCCAGTCCGCACACCACTAAGCACCACCTGGGCAGCGGGCTCGTCCAGACACATCTTGATCAAAAAATACCTTACCTACCACAGTAGGTAAAGAGGGGTGAAATAGCCGCAGTCGTCATCTCATGACATCCCACCCAAAGTCACTCTCGCTTTTCTCTTTGAGCCATCCTACGGATCCGTCCCTTCACACACACAAAACACACCCTGTGCCATCTGGTGCGTCCTAAGTATCAGAAGACAAATACATCTCATGGCTGTAACCCCTCGGAGAGGTGTGCAAGAGACACCGCCTCGCGTCTCGTTGAGATCGCGAATCCGATCGAGAAGCCACTTGGCCCTCCCCACATCGACATGCGGTGGCTGCAGTCACCGTATAGCACAGCTCTGATATACCGCATATTCAGTCTTCTGACTCATCAATCCATATGCGATGGTGGTGGCGGCAGCACTGGGACCCTGCTGCGAGATCCTGACCCGCTCACGCCAAGCAGATGGCGCGACAAAGCTCTAGTGTAGATGTAAGACCGAACCGAACATCCATGGAACAAAGGTAGCAGATCGGGCAGAGCTCCAACAAACCAGCCAGCCAGCCAGCCAACCAGGACAACTTAATACCAGCTGATTTATTTATTGGCAGTACTCCGTACTGGTTTACTATTTTTCCCACTGAGGGGTCAATCTCAATACATAGGTTTCTCTAGTTGAGGCATGGCATTTATGAAGGGCAGCATGCATCAGTCTGTTCGACATCGCGTCTGTATCGTATCGAATACGGCACACTAGATATGCTCGGCTCGCTTAAGCACCACCAGATGCGGCATTTTGCATTTACATACATGGACATGTCAGGCATGTACGTACTTACAGCGGTATCTACATACCATGACACCCCGTAAAACCATAGGGGAAAAAAGGATAGAGTGAAGAAAAAAAAGAGCGAGCATTTAAAGCTCCAAGATTGGAGCGCGTATCACGTACAGTATGTGTCATTCCCTTTATCATGCAACCCTTCCTTTTCATGGCTCGTTCGTTTCCTTTACCTCGGAGAATTGGTCCCGACGAGACCCAGCCGACCTCGGCATTCGCAAACAGAACAGAAAAGGGTGTGCAGCGGACGAGCGGGTAAGGCTGATGGGGGGGCGCCTGGGCCAGCCAAATGGGCATCACATAATGACTGTTTCTGCTGCCGTCCAGCCTGTGTGTGTTGTAAAATGCGGTCTGGCCCACGGTTTATGCCGTTTATATCCTCGGCATCCTACAAAAGGGGGGGCTAGGTATTCTGAACGCCATATGAAGCCACATTTGTAATGAACTGGATCTCATACCCCGTGATGACTCCTGCTCCTTGCCAGCGTGCATCAATCACGTTGAGGATCATGAGACAGACTGACAGACAAACGGCAACACCCCGAAACGTCCGTCTCACGGTCATCCTAGCGTACACGGATCCGTACAGAGCTGCACGGCGTTTGTCCGTGACAGCTGTCAAATAAAGCAACAACAACAACAACACAAACCGAAAGGAAAAAAAAAAGGAGCAAGGCTGAGATGGTTGTCCTTCCTATCAACCGAGGAGCACGCTGATAACGATCGGTGGCTTGGCCCGTGCCAGCTCAATCCATTCGGGCACCGACCCACTACACACATTCGCATTCACCACTTGACCATCTGCACTCCTGCGAACGCCAAGGACGATAACCGCTTGGGATTCGAGACATTGTCGGCGCCGTGACGAGCAGCCAAGGCCGTACGCGAACTTGCGTCACATTCAAAATGCAACACCACAATCAAACAGCAATATACGCCAAGCGGCCAAGCGGCCAAGCGCCCGAAGGATTCTCCAGGATACCAGAATGTCTCAAAAGGTTTGGTGACATGGGCTTCTTGGGATAATGCACGCGATATTGATACAACTCCTCAATCGGCCCTTTGAGGTCACGGTGGCGGCCTGCCTACCCAGATCACCACGCAATTCCTGCTCCAATATCGTAATCTTATCAAGGCCTCGACGCCCGGCGAGCTGAGCATCACATCACGATGCAGCCATGGTCACCAGCCTCCAACCACCAAAAGCAGCCTTGATCTGCGAACCATCCAGGCAGGCCAATGGACAGCTCACTTCATGTATCCTTCACTACCACCTCATCCTTAACCAGAGATAACGATCTTCTTATTTGCCGACGGCAGCCTCAACCTTCTGCACACCCTTCTCGACGCTCTCCTTCGCCTTGTCAAGCACCAGCTCGCCCGAGGAGATGGCCTTCTCCCGGCCTCCCCAGTTGTGCCAGCTCCAGTAGCGGTAGGCCTGGGTCAGCTGAGATCCCTCGTTGACGAAGTGGCAGGCGAAGAGGAGGTAGTTCTGAGGTGAGATGGCGAGGGAGTAGCGCATGAAGGTCGCGGAGTAGACGCAGAGGGCGGCCGTCATCGAGCCGGAGATGCTGTTTACAGTCGGTGTCAGCGCGGTTTTTATTTCATTGTCTTGTTGGCCGCCCCGAAGAAAGACATGTCTCTCGAGGTATGGGGTGTTGAAAGGGAAAGAACCAGCGCAGCCAGGTTGAGATTACTTACAGCTCAGGGCTCTTGTAGGTGTCCATCACGGCGGCGACGGGGATACCGAAGTTCGACACTGGGCCCCAGAAATCTGCGCATCGTAGACCATAATCAGCAACATGTTTCGAAAGCGATTGCACCCTCATGCCCATCGTTGCCCCTGCCTCCCCCGGAGCCGGACTCCGGAAGTCGCGCATAGGAGCGCGGCCACCTCCGCGAATCCCGGCAACGACGACACTCCGGCCCCCACGGACTATGTGACTCCCATGCTCTTTGTGATCAGGCAGTGAATAGTTCCAAGTGCAGTGTCGTCCTTCGTCTCCAGGGCCACGAGATTGCAAATCGAAAGGATTAAAGGAGATCCCGGGGGGGAGGGGTGTGTCCGATGACGGCACCCGAAGGCAAGGAAACCAGTTTACGTACGTGTGGAGCAGACATAGTCGGTGTACTTGTTGGAGCGAATCTTCGCGTTGATAGCTTTTACGAAGGCGGCCATCTTGACTGTGGATCTGGACGAGCTGTCGAATGGAACCCGGTGGTAGCTGCGGAGAGGTTGTTTCTGGCTGGCGTTGAGGTTCGTTCGGGTCGGGAAAGTCTGCGAAAATGATGTTGGATTGGAAATTTGGCGGGATGCGGTCGGGGCGGGTTCCGGGAAACCCCAGTGCCCGCCTGTTGCTGGGGTCCTTGGCGCCTGGGGGCCAGTCAGCGCCTTCTGAATTCAACTGCTAGCTCTGACCCCTGCAGGTTGCAGGCTGCACGGTGCAGCATCCAGCCTGCCAGCATCACGTGCGCCGTTTGTGAGATACATTTACGAGGTGTACATTCAGTCACTATCAACTTCAATCCATATGCATCAAGGTGTACAACTTGAAGTTTGGAGGTCCATCCATCGTCCATTCATCCAGCAAGGCATTGATATCCATCTATGCTATGGTACAGAGAGCTGCCAACCCCCGATTTTCAGTTTTGCAAAACCTCTGAACGCCCCCAATGTCCCTTCTCAATATCAGTCAGATGAAGCGCATGATGGTAGATTTTCTTTGGGTATTAAGTGATTATCGTCGAGGAGGCGGGTTGAATCCAGCAGGCGGTCCGCCAGGAGCGCCAGGGAATCCAGGAGGGAACTGTCCACCGGGAGCACCAGGGAAACCAGCAGGTGGGAAGCCACCGGGAGGACCCGGGAACCCAGGAGGTGCGCCAGCTACTGAGTCGTCAGCAATGTTCAGCATTTGTAAGGGGCCGTTGTACTTACCACCTGGGCGACCAGGGAATCCAGGAGGAGCTCCTGGGAAACCACCGAAAGCTGGCGGCGGCACGCCTCCAACACCGGGAGCGGGGCCCTAAAGATCCGTTAGCATTATGAAGATAGGATTGCTCGCGGTGTTCACATACAGCAAGCGACACAGGAGGAGCAGCTCCTCGGCCAGCCGGGCGCGCGACACCGGGTCCTGCCTGAAGGGTACTCGAGATTCCGCCAGTCGTCGTCTTGCCCAGACGAGCGCTGGGATCTGCTGGTGGCGGCGATTCGACGGACAAGGAGACGATGTGAGCTCCGCGCACGATTGTGAGACCAAGTGTTCTCTTCTCTTCCTGGACAATGGTTTGCGCCGAGCCAGGTGCCGCGCCCGGGGCGGCGGCCTTGTTCTGCTTCTTGATGCGTCGGAACTCTTCGGTGTCGGCAAGGACGAGGTTCATGTGCTGCTTCGACGTTAGCATGCAATCAAAGGTACAACGTTGGGGCGTATGGGTTACTGACCTTGTCAAAGGCCAGCATCTGTCCGGTCATCTGGCGGCTGTCCAGCAAGGTTACTCGCATCCGGTAGTTGATCTAAAAAGCAAGTCAGCTTCGAATCTGCAGGAGGTCGTTGTGCTTGCGTCTTAGTTAGCACAATGGATGTGGTGTACGTACGTAACCGGCCTGCAATATCACGTCGTGTTAGCCTGTTGATGTCAACCTCGAGATACTGAATGCGGTGTTGGGAGGCAGCACTGACCATCTTTCCCTGTTTGTTGGTCGCCATCTTTGCGACTAGATGCTACAGAGTAGCTTCTTCAGGTTCTCAAAAATTGATATGCTCTTGTCAAAGTCAGGGGTGTGACTTCGTGGGTCGCGGTCTCAAGAGCTTCGTTCAAAGCTTCCAAGTCCAGCAGACAGTGTGTTGATGCGCCTAAGATGAGTTTGACGCGGCTGGATGCCTGCCACGAACTTGGAAGGCTGCTGGCGAAGCTCGGGCCACTTTTCCCCAAGTCCCACCATTCCCGTTCTGGACTAGCAGATTTCTCTAGGGCTCCACCGCACATTTTGCAGAAAATCTCCATCTTTACAACAGCCTTCGTACTTCGTGAACTCTTCTTTGAACTTGCCCCCAGCACACCTCGCCTTCTCGTCAATCCTATCCATCAGGACCGCCGACGCCAACCATCAAAATGGTAAATACGATTCCAGACCGATATGCCGACATGTCCAATTGCTAACACAGAATCGCTACAGTCTGAGAAGGCCCAGAACCCCATGCGCGAGCTTCGCATCCAGAAGCTCGTGCTCAACATCTCCGTCGGCGAGTCTGGTGACAGACTGACCCGTGCCGCCAAGGTGCTCGAGCAGCTGTCTGGTCAGACTCCCGTCTACAGTACGTTCCATCTCAAGCGACTCTCCTTTGATGTTTTTTTTGATGCCGCAGGACGATAAAACCTAACACACAATCCCTCTTGCAGGCAAGGCCCGTTACACCGTCCGTACCTTCGGTATCCGTCGTAACGAGAAGATCGCTGTTCACGTCACCGTCCGTGGCCCCAAGGCCGAGGAGATTCTCGAGCGTGGCCTCAAGGTCAAGGAGTACGAGCTGCGCAAGCGCAACTTCAGCGAGACCGGCAACTTCGGATTCGGTATCTCCGAGCACATCGATCTCGGTATCAAGTACGACCCCGGTATCGGTATCTACGGCATGGACTTCTACTGCTGCATGACCCGCCCCGGTGAGCGTGTCGTCCGTCGCCGTCGCGCCAAGGGCAGGATCGGTGCCTCCCACCGCATCAACCGCATTGACACCGTCAAGTGGTTCAAGCAGCGCTTCGACGCCATCGTCCGATAAACGGATCGACCAACACGACAAACTTTTTGCAAAAAGGCGTTTCTGAGGGCTTTCACATGGGTTATGGCAGAGAATGGATCTCTAGGTTTTGATGAGACGGGTATAACAGGCATGTACATCCAGTCATGGATACTTGACGATCTCAACTCGTCACTCTAGCTCGTTCTGAATTACATCAGTCGAGCTGCGGCCTCAGAGTCCGACCGGCTACCATACCGGCTTCCAGATCAATGATGTGATTACGATCGCATTGGTTACTCGAATCTACTCTTGACATCCACTGCTATGGATTCATGCTCCGCCTTGGCGTTGGTATTATCTCCAGCAACTTCTCTAGAGCGTGCATGTTGCAATATTTTGGAATTCCAAACAAAACTTCAAGCCATCTTACACCATTGTGACATTCGCCGGTTAACAGGCCAAATGCGGGTAGTTGGAACACATATCGTGGATCACTTGTCGAGGTATTCCTTTCCTAGAGAGCTGGAGCGCGCTCTCTGTCCTCCTTCTTCTTCTTGGCCCACTGCTGCAAAGCCTCTGGACGACCCATGTAACTGAAATACCAGGTGGGCTGGCCATGCTTGACCGTACAGCCGTAGTCGAATTCAAAATTGTGGCAGTGGTTCCAGTAGTCGTCGTCCTCGCTCTCGAACTTGGTCTTTGTCAGACAGTCGAGACACAACCCCTTGAAAGAATCGTCCACCCTCTTGAAGACCCACTTGCCGGGCTCGACCTCCTTCCTGACAGTCGTCTGCTTCTCGTCCAGCAGGCTCTTGAACAGGCCCCTGACCTTCCTGTCAAACGAGGCCTTGACGGCAGCATCGATGCAGACGTTGCATGGCACCTTGGTCGTACCGATGTTCTCCTTGGGGGCTTCTGGGCGGCTGTCTTGCTTGCCGGCTTTTTCAACGCACTTGGTCCCGTCCCCCGAAGCGCCTTCCTCGCGGCTCTTGCTGCTGTCCATGTTATCCTCCTTGCGGGGCATCTTGGCTCTCGCAATTGTCCGATCGGGCAGATGCTTGACCCGACGGTACGGAACATAGTCAAAGTCCTGAAGGCCACGTAGAATCTGGTACACGGATCCGGTTTTCATGGCCTCCCCGACGGGCCAGAAGTAAGCCTCCATGAGGGCCGTGTAGTAGGCGGCGGTCTTCTCCTTGGGGCACCAGTCTGGATCTCGACAGACTTTGGGCTTCGGGCCGGCGCCGCGTCTGCCCAAGTCTTTTTTTTCTCGCGGGAGTCCGTCCTTCTCCTCGTCTTATGGGAGCGCGTCCTCGATCTTGTTGATCATGTTAGATCTGACTGCTGCGAGCTTGCCTGCGATGTGATTTTAGTAGGTGAAAAGCATGGGAGACAACCATGGAAAAGACTGACCCAGCAGAGGATGGTGGATCTCCAGAGTCCCCTTGCCGCTCTCGTCAGATTCATCAAAGAAGTTGACTGAAGACTGCCTGCCAGTGGTGTGCAGGAACCAGTCATGCGTGACATCCATGAAAACCTCAGGATCGCCGATGTGGAAGACAGGCATCACAATTCTGGCCAAGTCGGCCACGTCGTTCCTCCGAAGCTGCAAGGCATGATCTTTCCACCAGCCGCCGAACCAGCGCCGCAGCCTCAACGTTGGGAGACTCGACCTTTCGGTCTCTGTGTGATCACCAGCGGCTTGGGCTTGCTTGATTTCGACGAGGTCGCGGTCTTTCTTGGGCCGTATGTACTTCTCGTAGAAGCTGACGATCGACCAGAGCCCTTCGATGGTCACCTCGAACGCGTTGAGAGACTCCTGAACCTCATGATCCGCGCGGTGCAGCAACGTCAGGCAGAAGTCGATAGTCGTGGGAGACCAGCCGCCGAGAACTATCTCACCGTTCCCGCTGACTGTGTGATGGTCGAGTAAGGTGGTGTTTTCGACGATGACTGTCTTGAACGCGTCGGCCCTGAAATCGAGCGCGTCGATGATGCGGAAGGTCAAGCTGTTGGACGCCATCTTCGATGGAAGCTGAGGCGCTCAAGTCGAGTGCTTGATTGTTTTCCAGGCCTGAAACAGTACAGTGAGACTACCACAAAGTCTAAGGTGTGATCGGGGATCCATGAAGAGGAGAGTTAGGTTGAAGACGCAAGGGTGAGATGTTTTCGACAGTTTGCGAAATTTGGAGAGCGCGACTGCTTTTGTACCTAATTACTTAAGTAGGCACCCAGGATGAGGATGGGTACATCCAGATTGGGTACTGTCCTGCTTCATTCCTCAAATCTTTACCTCTAAACTTCAAGGTGGTAACATATCGCTGAGAATATACAGACACCTAGGCATCTGGTCAAAAGTTCAGACTCCCATAAGATGTCATCCACAATAGCCCTCCCTGGAGGCTATAGACGAATTATCAAGAGGTAGATATCAGTCAGTGAGTATCAAGCATTGCTTTTTGCGAGCGCATATTTATATGTATATATACACATGTATAGTTAACCTCCACAAGATGTTGGCCCATCATGAGCAACCAGTCTAATTCAAACTATCGAATTGATTCAAGAAAGCCTCAATTGCGTATCTCAAACAAAATATAACGGGCCCTCCCAGGTGCCGTATCCTCTCTGTGTCTTCATGATTCTCTACCGGTCTATTTGGAGGATACCTCTCTTATTTCGAGCGCCACAGTGTGTTGTTCTCTGCATCTGGAGATGTTCACTGACTGAAAAACGGAGACCGCATCAAGATTTTGGTCGTGGTATGACCTGGTTTCATCAGTCACAACCAACCAGAGAAACATTGCTATGGACAGTCGATATCTTGACCATGTGACCCCCTGCCTCCCTCCCTATATTCCGCTGGCAGTTCTTTGACTGTTGGATTCTGAAGTGCTGACCTACCCAAGTGTTCCCAGTACACTTCACGGATGCATCCATGGATAAATCCCCTCCGGCGCCCTCCAGAATGTCACAAATAGCAAGGTGATGATTCCAAGACGGCAGACGACGTGGAAGACGAAGAAAGTAGACAGAATCTACGCCTTGGGGTATTTCCTCGGGTTGAATGGGATATCAGTATACAGCTCTTTGACAAGGGAAGACAGCTCGCCAAAGACAAATGCCCCCACAACACTGCCTCGCAACAGATTTACCTCGAGCTCTGTTGGGAAAGTAGAGTCCCACGATTCCACGTTGATAGGCATGGAAACAAGAAATAAGACGGCCCGGACGGCTGCCTTGTTGAGATCCGATGTCCGCTTCACACTCTTCCACCTGTGCCGCGAGGACCTCTAACGCACGCCCCGCCCCTCAAGACTGCACCCCCTTCGCCGCGACGACGACGAACGGCTCCTCGACGCCCTGGGAGCCCTGAAACCACAACGCCTGCAGAATGGCGACCCCCTTGGCCAGGCCGTCGGTCTTGCAGCGGCGCTTGATCTACTCGTCGGTGGGGGACGCCCCGCGTGCCGTAGTCGCTGACGCCCCAGCCACAGCGCGACCTGGAGGCGGAACTGGCCGGCTTTGTCGACCCTGTAGTGGTTGCAGGTCCAGGTCGAGAGGGAGATGGTCGGCAGTCACGCCCAGAGGGCGTCGAAGGTGCCCCGGCCGCAGTTGGGCTCGGGGACGAAGGACACGAATGTCATAGCTATGATAGAGGCGAGGGGATGGATTGGCAACTCATGACGACTTGAGGGAGGCTGCTTGCTAAGGCTTATCGGGAAAAATAATATCTAGTGAAGTGAAGGAGGAGGAAGGCAACAACAGCGGATTTAGTATATTAGCAAGAATCTCAACGAGGATGACTATTGTATGGAAGTTTCCAGTCAAAACCTGTGGGCTCATCTTCAGTTGTAGGGTCCTCCTATGACGCTCGCACTCAAGTAGTGCTGCTGAACGATATGTTGCACCATACACTGATAAGCTTGGGAAGTTGATCTGGCACTAGGGGTATAGTATATATATACATAGCAATATATATATGTGCGTGTGTGTGTGTCATGGGGGCCGACACACAGACAATAAAGTCAACGGTAGTATCAGTTCGATATTATTAGGGTTGGAGTTGATGGTGTACCGCAAGCCGAAATGCAACTTCAGCCCGAATGGCAATTTGGGGCAAAATAAAGCTGTCCGGACTGCAGCAATTGAATCCTGCATGCCGGACACACACGCGATGAGGCACAGGGCGATGGAGCAGGGGAACCCTGGGAAACATTGAGCAGACTGTCAACTCTGCCTACTGTTCAGCGGTAGCCCTCCAACTCGCCGGAGTGGCGGCCATGAGTGGCGGCCAAAAAGGGAATTGCAACTTGGTTGAAACGGAGATATGTATGTTGTTCGGCCCTTGTCGTCGATCAATCACGGAGAAGGCGGCGTGTCGGTGCCGTAGCGGGCGGGAAGGGGACCCTCAATTTTGACTTCATCTCTTCATCAACACTTGAGGCTCCTGTAGACTGGTATTTCCTCCAAATCTCAGTTGAGAAGATATTGTCTCAGATGCCTGTCTTTTACCCAGGAGACGCCTTGGCAGTCATCAACCAATGAGACCAGAACACACAGGCTGCGTTCTCGAACCTGAGCCATCGATGACCGGTGGATGAGTCGATGGGCCGTCACAACAGCATCACACGATAACACCAACAACATGTCGCCTTCAAGGTGCAAGCCAGCACATCTTGCATTTGTCGACGAACACCTGGTCAAGCAGTCAGAAGTCAGCTGTCAGTCTGTCAGTCAGACAGGCAGACAGTTCATTCAGGGTTCAGGCCAGTTCAGGCACGTTTTTGGGGGTCCAGAGCAAATCCCCTCTTCTTTCGACGCACTTCACCCCGCGTCTACACCAACTGACTCCATAGGAAATCCACAATCGCGACATCTCGGAAGTGTTCTGGACCTCGCCTTGACCAGGCGTCCCCCGCCAGCACCATCCTGCGCCCCCGACTTCACCAAAAAAGGGAAAGCCGTTCGAGCCCATGTCCCCAGATGCCCACGTCCCGTGGTAGAGTCTCAAGACTGTCAAGACTCCGGGAGAGAAGCCCCCATCTACGCGGTCAGGAAATGGCGCCACGAAGAGGGAGAGAAAACACCTCCGCTTTCTCAATCCGGCATGGTGTGATGCCATCGTGGCCTGCAGGCCAATGGGTTCACGGCGGGAGGGCCCGAAGAACTCCGAGTTGCGGTGAAGGGACCCGGTATCCCGCAGCTGGAGGTTTTTTTTTTCTGGGGAGCCCCCCAGCCTCCCAACCCTCGACAGCCAACGGTTTCGACATCGACTTGTGGAGGTGAGGGTGATGGTGAGTTGGTCAGCGAAGTTGTGCGTGTTGTTATATCAGCCGATCAACTGCCCTCACAGTTGAGAGTTGAGGGCCTTCTCCTCTTTATTTATGTCTACCTCGCACAGACAGAATAGATCGCCCCGGCGATGATGCTCCTGTGCATCATACAAGTGCTATGACCACCGCCGATTAAGATCGCGCAACTTGATTAAATCTCTCAAGAAGCAGGAAGGCAAGGCCTTTCTACGACTCAAATCTCATCCAACACCATCTACAAGTCCGAGACCTATCATACCCCTCCAACCATGTCAAGCGTTATCGCTGTGTGCGTGAGCTTCATCGGCCTCGCCAGCATCATCGCCGTCTTCGTCGTCTTCATACAGATGATCCTCTCCTTCCCCGCCATGCTGAGCAGCAACTCGCAAACCTACATCCAGCAGCAGAGGCAATACCATCACATCCCATCACACGGAGCCCTCGACTCCGGCTATCTCGCGACATCATCAACCACCGACGGCGCGGATGCCGAGTCCGAGTCCGAGTCCGAGCCGGAATGGGTCGCCGACGAGGCGGTGGACAGGTGGATCGACGACGTGGACGAGCAGACCAACGACTGCAGCTCAGAGGTCAACCACATGCCCATGTACAAGACGGCATGCCTCGCCAGGGGCATAGAGCCGATCACCAGGGGACGGCCGCTCAGGAGGCAGCGGAGGAAGCACACATCAAAGACAGTGTTCCGCCTCAGGGAAGACTTTGATTCGAGCAGCAGAGATTCCGTGGGCGGGAGGAGGCCAGCATGTGTATCAAGGTGGCGCAATGTCGATTGGACACGATGATTTTTTGATATTTCTTTTTTTTTATTGTTCGGAGATGATGGCGGTGATGGAGTTCAGAACGGCGACACGAAGGATGGGGAAAGACGGCTTACGAAGACACATGAACATTGCACGACTGCACAGATTTTTCCTTTGTCGAGATACCAATTGTCTTATACAACAAATGAGTTTCCTTTGTACTGCAGAATTCATTACCTTCCCTCTCAGCCCAAGTTTGGGAACCAACAACAGCAAAATTCAAGAATTTTCCCATGTTCCCAGGCTACCAAGAGTGACTCAAGTGCAAGCAACTTTCTATGATTAATGTGTCAGACCCATGATACTACCTAGGTAGTTTGTAGTGTACGACTGACTGACTGCATGTGCTCTTACATGTACCGACCAACTGCTACACAATACACGCAAGCCGGCCCGTGTTTGAGCCAAACGAGTGAGGAATTGGCGTTATGTCCACTATGCACGAAAGGCCCAGTACAAACTTCCTGGATCGAAACAGCAACCGACACCTGGAAAAGGAAGAGACTGTATGGTCCAGACCAAAAAGGGAAAAAACGCAAAAAGAAATGGACGACCACGGGATCGAACCGTGTACCTCGTGCATGCTGTGGAGTGCTAAGCACGCGCTCTACCATTTGAGCTAGACGCCCTGAGGTGATTGTAAAATGTTCAAACTAGGAAGTACATAACTCAAGCTCAGCGGCTGTGAATCGAGATAAAATGGTCATGAAGCACACACCTATGTGTAACAAGAGTCGAGCCTAATAATTTGTTCTTAACCAGAGGAGGGTCGCACCCATATGACCCAGCAGGACGGTGAATATTGACTTGATTAGCCAGGGAGGAACCAGTTGACGGGCTCACAGGCCCATTGTACTCTTCGGGCTTGAAGACCTACTGTAAGTGGCCTGATTAACCATTTATTATTCAGAAGTACGGCAATGAGATGCTGCTTATTTTGCTCACATGCCTTCCCCCCAGTGCCGTTATCCCATATTTGTCCTTGTGATATATGTTCTTGTTTTTTACACCTCTGGATCGAATCAAGTGGTTCTCCTTAGAGCTGCGTCACACACACGCAAGCTTTTTTCACCACCACCAGTTGACCCATGTCCTCTACTCAATACAGGACCCCTTTCTGCTTTGCTTTTCAACTGTGACAGTCATCACGAGCGGACAATGATATCCAGTAATTGAAGGCTCGACATCAGGATCGAGAGTGGCAGATCATATTCCACGATACTGTCCAAGAAGAGACTCCTCTTGAACCTCCTTGATAGTGTCCGGCAATCAAATGTTGCCATCCAAGGTCGCGATAAGGGTCTGCAAACAAATGCTGCTCGACGACTGGATCCACAGGTTGCACCAACGATTAGATGTTTGCTAGGGGTATTTGAGAAGGTTATTGACAGTCAATCTTCTGGATGTTGATGTAGGCGGCCTCTCAGATAGTCTTGCTGAAGCTTTCAGGAAGAGGGGATGGCTGGCACAGAGGAGACATCCATGGCGGTTATTGACAGGCCTCCCAGGTAGGAGCCTAATACAGCGGTTATATCTCCGTTGGTGAACTCTAATATATACGTAAGTCAACACGAAAGGATTTGTCACGTATCTGGGCATATCTGGGCCCACTCTATTGTGGAGCTCGCTACTGATATGGTCTATATAAGGGAGCTTCCCACGCCCATTGTAAATAGTGTACAATGTGTAGTAGCCGTTTAGGTACGAGTGGTAGTTGTGTTCGTGTGTGTCTTGATTATTTCTATGGAAGGGCCTAAACGCCCGATAGATATTCATACAGAAAAATGGGGCCGAGGAACCCACCTAAACGGTGGCCCCCTATTGGCCACCACACAATGGCAGTCAAGTTGCTCTATTCGATGTGCCCTGCTCTGGATCGTCTTAGGATTATTATTACCTGCTCTCCTGGCTGATAGTTCAGGTGGGGATGACAGTAAGGCTGACGGGTATCGGTTCAGTACTAATAGACGTTCGCTCATCGCACGTCAAGAGAAGATTAGAGAAAGCCTGAACAATGGAGTATCGGAATACCTGCTCAGCCGTATCAGTCGACCTTCAACAGCCTTGCCTCCGCTGAGTAGTGGTCAAGTAGGCCACGACAGTATGGAACCCGTGAAGAGCAAACAGAAGACGACAAGCCCAGATATAAAAGATGACAATCCACTAGAACGGCAAAGTAGCCATCCCTCGGACGAAAATTACAGCGAGACGATTCCCTATATTCAAGCGTCCACGTGACAACAGAAGCCGATACGTTTCCCATATGACAGTGACACCAAAATGTATTAAACAAACTTGGGAGGCAGTCGCATGAAATATATCTCTCAACAAGCAAGACGACTCCTTGAAATTGATACAACCAACCGAATTCTCGCAGTCTCGAGCATATTTTCTCGGCCATCACCAACTATGCCCCCAATTGCCCACCCTTGGGTGTTGAACCACTCCGTGTGGCTGGGCAGCCTCAGTCTGTGAGAACAGTTGCTTCCCGTCCTGCAAGTATCAGTGCCATTCGAGCGAGCGAGCAGAAGAGTCAGCCGCGGCGAGGGACCAACTGAGCGACTGGGCACCGCGGCACGCCGGCGCTGCACCTCGCCCTCCCGGAGGCTCCTGCGGCTGGCGCCGACGTGGGCACGTCCAACCCGGCGGGGACTGGCGGACGCCGCTCGTCATGGTCGAAACTTCAAGAAGAAGCCTCCGGCGGGCTTTCCCGGACTGCCGGCCCCGTTGCACATCATGGCCGTGCTGTTTGGAGGGCCGGGACGGGACCAGTATCACGCCACGGCGCGAGACCACGCGTGTCTCAGCAACAAGCCTGACTTGTTGGATTTTATTCTTTTCCGATCCAAAGCATGCGCGGACTATAATCATCAAGAGTACGAGTGGTCTACGTCGCTGGTAGAATGCGGTGCTGTACCACGCTTGCAACTCCGCGGAGCTTTTGCTGGGGCGCGGCGCTGACGTTCATATAACTGACAACGATGGAAGAACACCCTGCACTACCTTGCGAGTATCTCGAACACCGATATGATGGAGATCTTTGCTCGCTCGGGGATTTCTGGTATGGAGACAGAGTCCGTGGAAAAGGAAGGGAAGGCACCGCTGCAAAAGTTCGACGAGAGGCCGGGCGGTGTCAAAAGTGTCCAGGATGAGAGATGCATTTTTGCACCTCCTGGCTATTCCCAGGTAGCCCAGTCAGAGTCTTGCCAGGCAGGAGGGGGCCAAATCTGGACGAGTGGACAGCTGCCAAAAGCGAATACGCCAAGTTACTTGATGCGCTGGGGACAACAGGTCCAAACACGGTTATGGAGGGCATTCTACAGAGTATGCTTTGAAGTCCCCTTTTGGGCTCAAGGAACATGGCTAGGACCAATTTCGTGATCTCTCTCTGGATGACTCCCAGGGATCGTCTCTGAATTCCACTCTGGCACTGGGGCGTCTGAACGTGCCGTTGGCAGGGCTCCTGTGTAAACGCCGTGTACTTGTACTGCGTTTGCACATATAGACTGCCACAGAAATGGGCCCAAGGGCTCAAGGTAATTTTACAACGGTACGCCAAGTCCAGGATGATCATGTCAGTCTCCGGTCGATGCCTTCTTGAATACGTCCCTGAACAGGAACATGGCAACCGCGTTGGGTGTTATGGGCCCGGGTGGCTTCCGATCGATCTTGGGAGCGATCTCGACTTTGTATTCCCCTTTGAGTATGAGGCATGGTCTGGCCAAGATATACGTCGAAATAGTCGTTCATTAGGCCAAGCAGCGGGGCAAGGAGTAGCACCTGACACAGCGCATGCCAAAGTCGCCTCCAGCCCAACCATCCATAAACACCTCGGTCTATCTTCCATTACAGATATTCGCGGTCCCCCCCCCCGTCCCACCGCCCACAATAAACCTGTCAGGTTGCGTGGTTCTTTTCTTTATCGGAGAGTCCGAATATGGATCTGTGTGCTATCAAGGCTGGAACATATTAATTGATATCATTATATCTCACTTCTAAAAGACCTTTTTAGAGGGCCCTCTTGGTTCTCGACTCCGCATCAACACTATAGCACATATTCGCTTCGCCCAACTGTTATTTTCTTTCATATTTCTTACGTCCATGATCCACCTCGGTAGAACTCGCCAGGGTGTGCTGTACATCGGGAACGACCAGAATTCCGAATGCCTGAACCAGCAGGGTAACACTCTCATTGGCAGTACAGTGTGAGTGCCCATGTTGAGAATGCCTAGGTAGATAAAAGGCCCGCCAGCCCGGGATGAATTCCGCGGTGGTCTCGAGTGTCACCATAATAGTGTGTTCAATAATTCGTGTTCTCACAACCTTGGAAAGCACTTAAGTACTTATTTAGTACTGCAAGCCAGACGCCAAACTCGGCAACGAATTTTCAAGTCGAAGGATTCCAACATAGCGACATATAGTGATTCTGCTATGGACCGAGAAACAGTCCTTATACCTAATAGTGCTTATTCGCCCACCAGTTAGTCCGGCGCGTTTACCCGAAAGGGATTAACAATTCCGACTTGGTCATTGGGTAATCGACCGGGTTTCGTGAATTCCTGTGCTTGTTGGTGACCCGCCGTATTCCACATCAATACTAGTCCCGACGGTGACTGTATGTGTGTGGTTTTGCCTCGGGTAGCGCAGAGGGTCGAAGGAGGTCTGGGCACTCTGGCAGTCTGGCTATGCTGGCCCTAGTAACTAGCGTCTCAAGGGGGCCATCCTACGAGAAGGAGAGCCGTCGGTTCCCCGGAGTTTTCATTGGGCCTACATTGCGCTCATTATTATTTTTTTGGTCGTGGCCCAGGGCCTCCCTTCACGAACCTTGCATTGGTTATCCCTGAAACAAGACGTGCAGGATGAGAATACGACCGCACGGAGAGCACTCGGGCCGGAGGAGTAACCTCGTATCATTACATAGAAGCATAATGCAGGGGGATACATATGTACATACACACTTTGACTATGCTGGAGTGTGGCACTGGGTATTTTTGTTATGGGCAGAATGAACCCTAGTTCGCAGCCACGTGGAAGTAGCCTCTATCCCTCCGAGTCTTGACCTCTTTGGGCAATGTATTCGCCGTGTGAGATCATTTGATACTCACATGATTAAACGAAGGCCCACAACGTCTCGGGGAGAAGCATCATCATGGAGTTCGCGGTGCTTGGACCTCTTCGAAGGATCGATCCTGCGCAAGTAGCTCATTTGTATATCCACTCAAGCATTGAAGGCATCAGGAGGCAAGAAAGGTGTATTGAATTGCACATGTCCCACATGGACATGCCGGGTATCGTAATAACATTTAAGCATTATTGGTTCCAGAACTCGTTGTCCCTGGCGCTCGATGGTACTTTTAAGATCTCCTTGATGAGACTCCTTGCCGGGACCCGCCATCGCTCCAACGTCGCATGAGATAACGCATGTAGACCGGGTTCCTGCCCCCGTCCTGCTGTGTCTACCAGAAAGTTGCCGGCCTCTTTCGATATGCCATCTCCTATCTGCTTGCTCAACATCGTGACTGTAACAGCGCAGACCTCCTGACGCCCATGCGCGAATGCTTGCCATCCCGTGATCCACTTGCCGCTTGAGCCTCAACCCATGTGTGGGCTGGCCTTGCGTCCCGAGGTCCATGACAGGTTGCTCGAAAACGCAGGTCGCTCCATATTCTGGACCGGTTGTTGTGATCATGACGTGCCCATTGTCGGGCCGAAACCACTCATTATATTAGAACGCATGGCAGGTAAGAGCGCTCGAAACGGCGAGAGCCCGTTGGCCCTGATCCTGTGGGCCCTGATCCCGTTGGCCCTGATCGACGCCGCTGCACGGCCCTCGTATAATACCGAGCTCTCGTGCTCGGAGGGGGTCGGGGCCGTGGCTGATCGGAGTCGCGGGCCGGGCGTGACGATATGTAGATAATATAGATGTATGTGTGCCTTGGGGGTTCCGAAACCACCCCCCCGCGCGCGGTGCCTCCCTCCCCCTCCCCCCTCAGGAGCCCCCGGAGTGGCTCGAGCCCAGGCTGTGCCCGTCCTGCGCCGCCGCCCCCCGGG
The DNA here is from genome assembly GCA_023375675.1 of Cytospora piceicola. Classification (NCBI taxonomy): domain Eukaryota; kingdom Fungi; phylum Ascomycota; class Sordariomycetes; order Diaporthales; family Cytosporaceae; genus Cytospora; species Cytospora piceicola. The sequence continues at coordinate 767,544 of JALQBC010000008.1, read as the reverse complement.
GGTGGCCCGGGTACCGCGTCAGCCAGGCCTCGTCGTCGGCGCCGCTGGCGAGCTCCTTGGGGTCGTCGTCGTCGTCGGCGCTGCTGCTCGACGTCCGGTGCACCGTGACCTGGAACTCGCGCGTCCGCTGGATGCCGCCGCTCGGCACCTCGCCGGCCTCCTCGCTGGCGCCCGAGTACGAGGCGCGGATCTTGGACTCGGTGAAGGTCTTGAGGGCGACCTCGCGCTCGTTCGGGTTCTCGGCGTCGGCGCCGCCGGCCGCCCCGACGGCGTGGGGCGCGTTGTGCGGGTTGGTGTGCGAGTGCGACTCGGGGAAGTAGGCGTCGGACCGGCCGCTGCGGGCGAGCTTGATGATCAGGGACGCCATGGTCATCTCGATGTTCAGCTTGGCCGTGTACACGAGCGGGTGGAACAGCATGAAGACGGCCTGGTTGGGCAGGGACATGAGGCCGATGAGCAGGACCTGAGGGGGGGTTCGGGTGTCAGCTCGCTGGCGGATTCTCACGACGAAACGGTCCGGTTCGGCTGGGACGGGGGCTCGGACTTACATCCAACAACACGGATATCACCATCAGCCTGGCGTTGAATGTCACCAGCGGCGCATACTTGAGCAGGCCATACTGATTGAGGAGCCGTTGCTTCACAATCCTCAAGAAGTAGTAGTTGAGGCCGGCATCGACCAGACAAATGAAGGCCTTTGAGAGTCGGTCCCAGATTCGGTTCACAGCGACATAACTGCATGCTCTCTTGTCAGCCTGATATCCGCAGGGTTATGGCGTTTGGTAGCAGGAGAGGGGGGGGGGGGGCGGAGAGAACCTACGTCTGGCTAACTGGGGGATCTAGATGGGCGGGGATGAAGATGCAGAACACGGCTATATTGATCGCCGATATGATAAAAAACGTCGACCATTGCAGCTTCCGGATGGTGTCCTGTGTCTCGCACAGGATAGCGATACGGTTGATGATGATTTGCATAAGCAATTGGATTTCCAAAACCCAGAAGAAGAGCAAAAAGAATAGGACCGGTACACTGTGGGCCTCGAGGGAGCTGTCAGCCATCTTTTGCCAGATCGGGACATGAACACCCAGGAGCATGTGGGTTTTGACTTACGTTGATCCCACGACACCATGGAACTGAAGGTTTGCAAGGACCAGAATCGCGACGTTGGCGGTTATTTCACCCCTTCAAGCTTTGTTAGTCAAAAAGGTTATTTCTCGGAACAGGCAAGGATAGAGGCCATGAAGGGTAGGCCCTGGGCAGGCGTGTATGCTTGGGTGGGTGGAGGGTTGTCGACCGGTCCAAAAGGGAGGGAGTAATACATACCATATCATGTAAATGTAAACGCTCCTTCGGGGGTTTTTGCTGCGCCTCGTCTGCTTGATGGCCTCCCATACCGTCAACAGGCCAAAGCCAAGAGTGAAGCCCACTGCGAGGGACGCGACCATCTTGTCGCTGTCCCCATCTGACGTTGCCATGTGCCCGGATCTGTTAACGCCGCTTCCGCTGCGTCGTCGATAGGATATGTCAATACCAAGAGGGTTTGGATGCGAGTCAGCCTGGGAGGAACCACACCACCTGGATGATGGATGGGGCATGCAGTATATTTCTTTAAAGTTCACCCAGCGCCTTGGGTGCATCTCTTGGCGGAAATCCGCGGCAGCCCTCTGTGAGGAAGGTGGACATTAGTGGCATCGGTGGCATCAGTGGCATCAGTGGCATCAAATTCTGATTGCACTACCCAGTATCTGTTACCCAAGAGGCTCCACTGCTGGCCCCTGAACTAACCAAGAGATAAGATGCGTGTCATGCCTGCACAGGACAAGGTCTAGACATCGTGGAATACAGCACTACAGTGGCGGGAAACCGTACAGCTTGCTTCCACTCATCATTGTTCCGGCCGTGCGAGATTGCAGGCGTCCGGACAAAGTGGGATTGTGTACTGTTACGCGAGAGCAAGGTGGTGCCGCGGTGATGAGAGGAGGGGGGACCGTGGCGACGGACAGGTGGCCTTGGAAGCCTTGAGAAGAGGGGGACCATGCGCAAGAATGGTAAATCACTCGGTCAAGTTGCCGGTTGAAACAGGGGACCGATGTCGAGGGAATATCGTCGAGGCAGTCTTGGTGACAAGGTGGCGAGCCTAGAACCAGCTCTCCAGAGTCCTATTTCACGACGCCGGGGAACTGTGCATTCCAAGTAGGTATACCTATTCCTAGTTGAAGGAGCCATCTCAGCCATCTCATGCCGTCCCAGGCCAGTCCTCAGTGACGATGAAGGAACAATAGAAATGTAGAGCTAGGATCGGTGATTTGCACTAGCTCAGGTGCTGTAGACGCGAATCCACTTCGCCAAGCGACCTTTCCGGTCCGCTGGGTCTGGCTGGGCAAGACAGGCCGGGGCGGGCCGATCGATGTCTTGGACGAAATCCTTTAGTGACCACCTTCCAAGAAGCATGGTAATTCTTTGATACCGATCCATTGTCAAGAGGTTCCATGGTTGGTAGTCAGGTAGGTTGGTTGGTATGCAATACAATACACTACTGGGTACAGTAGACTATGTACTGACTCATCAACTACATGGTTCCCAGGGTTATGCCCTGATGTTGTGATGAGAAGGGCGCGGATATAACGTCAGTCACTACTATGGTACACGTACTAAGCAGCTAAGTATACACTTAAAAAGGTCCCGGCTGCCGGCTGCCGGGGTTTCCGTGGGACCATGGGACTATGGGACCATGATGAAACCTTCCTCTTTTGGAAATATGATCGGGAGAAACTAAGGCCCGGGGAAATATATCGGAACCCAGGATTGCTCATACACAACTTTATTCTTCCTTCCCGATGTCAACGTGGTCCCGAGCCCGACCCTGAGCCCGAAACCTGCCCGTCCAGCCGTCCCAACGAGCCGACCGAACCCCCCGTCCTTACGGCCCCGGCCAAGACACGATGGGCTTGTGTGAATATGTAGACACGTGGAGTCCCTGAAGCTGACCACGAGACTGCTTCGGATCAATAACCCAGATCCTCCGGCATCCTCGAGCGGATATATAACATCCTTCCCTCCCATGAGCCGGGATAATGTACCGTTCTGAGGTCCAACAACGAGGACCATGTTGTTCGTCACCAGCAGCATCTTACTATTCCTCGGGCAGCCAACCAGGTCCATCAACATATCTGGAACGTCGTTACGTGAATGTTTCCACGGGTGATCGAGCTGTACCTAGGTAGTGTACTGGGAGCTGAACTCGTCCGGGGGTCCATGGTCAGTACGGTTGCAAGTTGTATCTGTTTCATGTACATAGAAGCGGCTGGGCCTTTCAACCTTACAGTGCTAACAATGCTAACAACAAAGGCCATGTTCTACTTCCGCATCTCAGCCCGATGGGATTTCCGGCGACGACCACGCAGTGCCAAGCTGCGTCAGGGTAAGGGTGGATGCCAAGCAGGCAAGGCATGCATGCCAGCCCTGAAGCACGAGCCGCGACGTTGTTGAAGCGGTGTGCTCGCACGGCCCGTGGCGCCCCCCTCGGGCTCTCTGGAGATCGGCATTGCCGATCTGTGTCAGGGGTGGGTGGTAACCGGACTTTCGAGGTCACTCGAATGAAGGGCAAGAGAGTGAGGCTGTAATAGATAGACCCGAACTGCCGAGCAGTGAATTTCGTGGATAGTACGTTATAGTGGCTACCCGTCTTAGGAGATGACCCTTGTAAGTTGTAGGGAATCAAACCTCAATTAGGATATCATGTCTTTCAACGTTCGTCACCAGCAATGGTTTTGGTATATACTCCTGCATAACCATATATTTATCATATGTCGATCGTGGAAATATCTCCGAACCGGGGTTGATTCTTAGTGGGAGAAAGTAATACTTAGGTATATAACTATTTCCCTGGGGACCCCCCTCCTGGCCTTCTACAACCACCCCCCTATGCACCCAGGCTGCCTACTTACTAGATTGTTATACATTATTCATGGATTCAATAACGAGAGGGATGACTTGGATGACAGTTCCTATTCTGGAGAGACTTTCAGCTGCTAGTAATTAATTTCCGATCAGGGGTAGCCACTGTACGCGTGGGAATTTCCCCATTCTCTTCTTTACAAACCCCTCCTGCGAGAAACGTCGATCGCTGACACAGATGAGCATGACCCAAGGTACTACCTAGGTAGTATTCAACCGAATACGTGTATAGCAGGGGCTTGAGAACAACTCAAAGGACCGGAATCCGTCGCCACTCACCGGTATCTCGCTGAACAGTCATGCTTGCCTTCCTGTTTGGCTGTTCACGCTTGATCTGATCTGATTGTATTATTGGGTAGCTTCAGAAATACTTCCAACGTTCGTGCTATAACACAGCCACTTGGCATACAAAACTTCCGGCATGGTGATTCGTCAGGGTGAGGTAGGCATCATTGATAGTGATAATGTTTCCGTACCGCCACAATCTGCTCTCATCTGATAGTACCCTAGGGTATTTCGATTTCCGAAGTCACCGTAGTGTGATACAGAGATGGACCAAGGTAATATATCGTGAACGGAGTCCTCGCCTTGTATGCTCCTACATGGTATTATTCCCAGTTACTGTGACACATGACTTTCACCACTACGACGTTAGGACCCTGAGACTCCATGAGAATGTTTTGAAATACAAATATCGAAAGGCACCCAATGTAGGGCTTCCCTGGTCTGAGCTTTACGGTTGAACACGTGCGCGCACAGGTTTAACGGCAGTTAGCCGTGAGACAGTCGGCGATATAATTACGTGGAGCTGTCCTGAGGTCCCTTCGCGAGATTTACATCATGCCCGAGCTTCTTCCAAATGCATTCCAAGCTTCCCGCCCCATATGTGAAGTTTCGCCTTCACAGGCTGTGGTCCACCGCATGTACCACTTGCGCCTGCTTTCCCCTATTTTCAAGGTTGATCACCGTACACTAATGCAACCGAATCCGAGATCCACCTTTTGCAGATAATCTCCACACCTATTTCTGTTCGAAGGGTCCTTTAACATTTGGGCAACGTACCCCGGGAGCGGCAGATGCCATTTCTTAAATTCGGTGGGTTGTTCACAAAGGAAAATAGCGACGGTGACAGCGATGGTGGGAGGGCGAACATTAGGGATGGCGAGCATTGAGGATGGCGAACTCGCGTCCGGGATGGCTCTGCTCCCTTTCCCCCACAAGCACCGTAATGATATGTAATACAGCACAGTCGCCTTATCAGAGTCCACTATGACGGCGAAAAGGATGATTACAGTGGTGTCGATGATTATGCCAATACTCAAGTACAACGACAGGGTTGTTGGAACGTTACATACCTATGTAGTCACATGATGAAACGAACGGGGTCCCTCGATTAGGAAGGACAACGGGCCTGAGTGAATAGAGGATTACAAGCTGAAGAAGTACGCATTGGTCCGACATGGATGGTGCCCTCGATACTCCTATCTGTTCCGGATCCTTGGCTAATTCACTGGAGCTGCATGCGTCACCAAAAAAACAGCGACGGTTTAGTTCAAAACATCTTCTGTTGATGGCCGGTGGGGCGACGGCACCAAGAACCCGAGTGGTGGTCCTCCTTAGGAATGACTTCGGGTTTCCGGCTGATCATGGTGGGAGCCAAGCGTTAGTTCATGACGATGAGTATCGAACCCGTATTCTGGATGGTAAGTCGAGGTCGAATTCCGAAAATAGTGTGGGTGTGTATGCAGGAGACCAGGAGTCTCCCATTTTGCATGCAACGATTCTGGATATCATCACCGTTACATTGGCGGAAGTGTTCCCCGGCTGTTGGAGGATAGAAGGCGAGATACTTAGACCCACCGAGGTCGAGCCCATCGTCGGGAAAGTTTGGCTCGGCATATATACTTGAAAGCAATAGGCATCCGGTTGTCTCGGTGTAGGACAGATGTGAGGGATTTGGATGGTGGGATGGAAGAGTGAAGAGGTTGTCACTGGCCCTCGCAGCGCTTGGAATCTAATCACTTAATCACACCTAGACGGCCGTCTTACAAAAGAGGTTTCATTGAGACGCCTGTCGTGCTAGATGTTGGTTCGCGGAGGCTTCAAAAGTTTGCATGCATGGATTACCTGATTACGAGTGACATATTGCATCTTGAAACCTCAACGCAGTCTATCTTTCCAATGTAATGCCTGATTATTGCACAATCCGGTTCACCTTGTGCTAGTTCAAGTTAGACCTGAGTATATGGGATGGGGAAGAAGACGACTCTCGGGACGGTTACATGATCCATGATGACTCTCGTCCAACTACTTCTGAACCGAAAGCCGATGGAAAAACTTGCTAAGGCGACGGGGCTTGACCTCCTCCTGGATCAACTCTGCCCGGGACGCCTCTTCTGTGCTTTCAATGAAGCGTGTGATTTCCTCAATGTCACCCTCCAGATCTTTTTGGTATAGGCTGACTTGACGCCGCGGTCCTCTTGGGAAGATTTCCTCGTCGATGCTGAAGGCCGCATCCGAAAGCGCGGGGCTCCTGGGCCCCGAGTCGATGCTAAAAATCGTTTCCGTGGGACTTTTGGTCTCCTCGCCAGGATTCGTATCCTGATTCGCAAGATACGAGTCCAGATCATCGACTGCCCCCTCGGGGTCTGCAGGTGGGCCTTGCTCAGGAGCCGCGTCGTCTTCCTCGGTCCGTGCCTGGGCCATACCCTTCCGGAGATGCTTGATATACCTCTGCCACACTTCCAAGCCGGTCGTTCTGTATGTGCCCCCGTTGCGGATGAGGAACATGATCTTGCTGTGGATGTTCCTTTGCATCCAGGACGCAGACCCCTCGGCACCCGGGAACACCCCGTGGTTCAGGCCACGCTTCTTCCGGCCCTTGGGGGAGTCCTCATGTGCCAGCATCCAGTCGAGCGGAGTATTGCCCGCCTCTCCATCCTCAAGGTTGACATCAGCGCCATGCCGGAGAAGTATTTCGGCGAGCTCGGTATCAGCTACGTGCATGGATCGCCAGGTTACCGAACTGGCCCTCACACGCTTACCCGGCAGGAGGCGCTGAGCGTGCAGTAGCACGTTGGGGTCTTGACCCATCTCCAGAAGGACTCCTGCTTTGAGGTTCGCAAAGGGACCTAGCCAGGGATGATATATACCCAACCACATGGTAGATGTGTACTGATTCGCTGCGATGATCCACAGTAAGTCCTGGTACTCATTCTTTGATACGTCCATGGTGTACCCCTCCTGTATTATCCTTTTTATTATCCTGCAATGATTCGAGCTCATTTGCGTGAAGAATGGCCACCCTATCAGGAGTGAATGCGGTGTGGTCTTGAGCTGCCCGGGATCCTTCCGTATCAAGTCCTCTAGGCAAAGCGGGAGGTCGTAGGAGATTGCGAATGTCAGAGGATCTGATGGCAGCATGACGCCGCACCAGAAAGTGGACCTCAGTAGTTTGTATTCAACCGGGATCTCTGCGAGCCTCTCGAAGGCCTTCTTGTCCATGGACTTGATGAAATTGACCAGGCTGTGCCCTGTAGTCTCCTCTGACAGGTGGCAATAGGTGTGGGCGAGTTCGGATCGGCCCCGCGTCAGATAGGTCTTTGCCAAAAAGGTATACCCATCTTCAACCATGGAGTCGGCGTCGTCGCCCAATATGAGTTCTTTGAATTTCTCATTTTCAACAAAGTCTTTGACCGTCTGGTGGCTGAACTGCACACATCGGGTCCAAGGATCATACCCTTCATCGGGTTCCAAGGTCGGGAATATATTGGTGATCCTCGTTTGCAGGGATCGAGGTTTTGGACGGAGGATTTGGATTAGTCCTCCAGAACAGTTAGATATCCTCTTGATCTGTTCGTCGATGATATCGGGATCTGCCGCAATTTCAAAGAGCCAGCCATCATACATATCAAGTGATATCAATGCCCCTACAGTGGCTGTAAATCCAGCTGTCCTGGCCCGAAGGGCCATCTCACCGACGTTGCTAGGGAATACTCGAGAATTCAAATCGTGAAGCCTTTCCCTGCACTCCCGGTACGTTCTGCATCGCGAGATGGCAAGGGCGCGGATGAGATCCATAAAATGGACTTGACAATTTGAATCGTCGGGGTTGGCCATTATATACGCGAATTGAAACATCAAGTATGCGTCCCGTCGATCTTCGCGTTTGATGTTCTGGATAATGGTCGTGTAGTAGTCACTGAGGTCGGGAGGCAAGGAATGCAGAAGCTCCGATGCTTGTTCAAGATCCTCCGCGGCAATCAATCCCTCGAGGACCAGCTTAGCCCACATGAAGACGCCCTGAGATAGGTCAACAACTTCTGTTATCAGGCCTTCAAGTTGATTCTGTGCATCTTGCTCCAGGCTGGACAATCTATCCTGACAATAGCGAACGATATCAACGTGGTTGTATTCATCGAGAGTTATTTGGGGTGTTTCCCCAACCTCTCTGAGGATGTCACTTGAAGTCCGGCTAGAAACCAGAAACTTGACACAAGTCCGCTCTCCAGCCGTGTCCGTTAGTTCCTTGAAAAACTTAGCAATGAATTCTGCACCGCCATCATACTCATCCAAGGCATCGATGAGTATGAAGACTCGGATGTTGTTGTCATTTTGAGACAGCACAAGGTGTAAACAACGTTGAAGCTCGCCCACTGTCCACCCGCTGTGGAGCTCTGGATGGGACTTTTCTTGCAGTAACGGCTTCACGTAGTCGAATAGTGATGGTAGGGCCTGGAATATCTGGTACAATATGCTCTTCAACATGCCCTCAAAGGACTTTTGAAGGACTGTGCCTCGTGCATGAAAGAAGTGGCGTACTTTGATATTGGTGATCGTAGTGTCCTGCTGAGTGAGATAATCCTCGACCCGAGAATCCATGGCAACGAATTTCATCAAGGTGGACTTGCCAGACCCTGGCTTACCATGGATCCAGAACAGACCGGAATCGCCTTTTTGGCGCCATCTGAAGTAGGGAGTCTTCCAATCATCCATGAACCACTCCAAGGTATTAGGTGATCTTTCTTCAATGGTGTTGAATCGGCCATCCCACTCTGGTACGAGGAGTGTGTCTTGCAAATCTGCGATGGGATTCATGTCAATAAATCATGGCCCTTACCAGTCTCGTCAGCTTCCATACCTTTCAGTTCCCAATCCTTCGACGATCGGGTTTCTGCATGGTCATGACCATCCGGCCTCCTCCGTTTTGTCACAGTAGCCATCCTTCGCGGTAGAGCTGTTTGGGGATCCTTCTGGGAGTTGCAGATGGCTCCGAGTTTCTTAAGGACAACCTGTTCGCACATAGAGCTCCCATCTTGGAACTTGACCAGTTCCGAGTGATCCTCATCGATAGGGAACACATCATCCGGTGACGTAGACAAGAGTCCCCTGGTCGCCGATTCAGGCGTGACCAGGACTTGCCTTGGGCCTGTCCGGGAAAACCTGCCGTTCTCAAGTTGCTAAAAGCCTAGTCAGCAAACCGTGGAAGAGCCTCTTGTCGCAAATGACTTGAAGCTCACTTCAATCGTGGGAGACTCCTTGGTCTCATAGGCCCAGTAGTATACCATCCGCCGACTAAGCCCCATTCTAGCGAATTCCGAGTCGAGTTTGTGGAGGTAATGCGAGCCCTTGGCCAGTACCGCCACCAATTTCTCGTTCGGGCGGCCTTTGACCATGGTCTGGAGGGTTGCCTGAGCCATTCCTTGACTGGGGACGCCGAACAAAATACCGCCACGAGCCCGGCTGAGCATGGTCCGCTTCAAGTTATCCCTGCACAGCGACACCAGCATCTCCTTCAAGACGATGCCGCCCAGGCTGTGAGCTAGAAAGACCAGCGGCTTCATCTCGGAGCTCTGCCACCCTGCTGGCATCAAGTGATTAACGAGAGTAGTCGCTACCTCAGGAATGGACTGGAAAGAATACGAGTTCACGAGAGTGGTGTCATAGCCGTAGAGGATAGCGCGGACGTGCGGGAGGTGCTTTGGCAGTGTGTCTCTGATCCACATGTAAGTCTTGTCGTTACCCTTCGGTTGCCAAGAGCCGAAAGGATGGCTTGCAAGACCAGAGATGACGATACAGCTATAAGAGGCATGTGATGTGAGCATTGGGCCTTGCCCCATTGAGTATATGCTCAAATTACAACGTTACTAAGTTTATAGTCAAGAAGATACATACTCAAACTTATGCTTCTCTGGCTCAGGATCGTTGAGGGGTGTGAAGCCAGCAAAATGAACATCAAGGAGAAGGTCACTGGATCCGTCGTCGAGCGGGATCTTCCATTGCGTCTGATTTGGGTGCTCCTCTACGAGGCCCGGCAACTTGCGACGAAACATCAGCGTGGCGGTTTTCGACGTATTGCAGACGCCGTAGTCAGTCGCCAAAGACTGGATGCGTATGTCCCGTTTAGAGACATCCTGCAGAGCGTTACTCAGTAGTTCTTGTAAGTCCGAGGCATCCCTGTCCCCAGGGCATCTCCTGAGACGGAAGACAGTTTTCTCTGGCGACAATGACATAGTCAAGAACTATGTAGCCACGACGGAAACACCGCGCGATGACCAATCCGATGTAGGCTCACGAGGTCAAAAACACGATTCCGTTCTCGACCCCGGAAAGAAGGAAAAGAAGCAGAGACTATGGGCGAGGGTTGACGAAGCAACTAAGGTGCCTGTAGCTATACATAGTATGTATCGAGGTTTCGTAATCGGAGAAAATGATCATGATCCTGAGAGGGGCTGAAGGTGAAGGGGTTGAGCAGATTGTTATATGTGGTGACTCGAATATTATGCAGGCAGCGGGCCCACTTATAACCAACAACAACATCAATCACCAAACAATTCGACGCTGAAAGGACCTACGTGTACAAACTTTCCATGCAAAGCAGCGCCAAAGGACCCCTGTCTCATGTATCGCCATGTCCTTATTTTAAATGAGTACATAGGTAATCAGCACTGCAAATATACAGGCACCCATTCAGCATCAGTGACCTCAGCCGCCGATACAGGTACCGGTAGTCCATTAAAGCACCGCGCGATATGGATTCATACCGTATACAGGTATTATCCTCACAAGTCACTTCGCTATACGAGTCGAGCTGATCAATATCGTACAGGCCCCACCATTTTCTACTTGCGTCCTGCAGGACAAGCGGTATGTTCCCGCTCACCCGTTGCAACCTCACGGGCACGTCTCCTACGCGTCACTCCTACCCGCGTCGTACCGCGTCGAGGTCAACCAGGTGCCCCGTCTCTGCGTCCCCGAGGACGACGACTTCCTCGAGCGCGAGCTGGACCTGCAGAGGCTGGGCTCCATCTTCAACTGGCTATGGGTGACCGGCCGGCCGATGCCCCCGCGCCCGCTACACTACCAGCTGGTCCTCGGCCGGGCGATCGTCGTCGCCGAGCGCATGGACATGCACCTGGTGTGGACCACCGGCCGCATCTTCCTCAAGCCCGTCCCGCGGTTCCTGCTCCACCCCTGCTTCTGGCGCGACCACCTCTCGTGCCGGGAGGACTGCCCCTGCCCCCCGGGGGGCGGCACGCATCCCGCCGGCTCCCAGCCGGGCCCCAAGGGCTGCAGACAGGGGCTGCGGGCGCGCGCGCTCGGCTTCCTGTGCTCGTATGCGGCCCTGGTCAGCTACGAGAGCGACTTCCACATCGCACGGGACAGGTACTTGCTCCCGAGAGAGATCGAGTGGCCGGCCTGGAGGACCCTCGTCCGTCAGGTATTACGTCTTCTTCTCGTCCAGGATTCTAGATGTCTCTTTGTCCTTTACGAGTCGTGTCGCAGGAGGGCTTATGCCTCCCGAGTTATGTCATACGGCTCTCAAGACAGACAGACACCGTGGACATCCGATCTGGGAAAGCTTACTGACTGAGCAAAGATCATCGAGATTGAGGACATCGACCGGAAGATCGACGCGCGGTTCATATACGGTGAGCTGCGCCTAAGCCGCCTGAATAAGATCTACATGCTCTCGAGGCTCCCGTTTCTCAGAGGATATCTGCCACACTGGCAACAATATGGGACGTACTTTCGGGACAATCTCGGCTGGCTCGCAACTGGTACCGTCTATATCGCCATTGTCCTGACGGCTTTACAGGTTGGCCAGTCGACAGCCCTGGCGGATAGTGCCATGTTCCAATCGGCATCATATGGGTTCACTGTGTTTTCGGTTCTCTGCCCTCTTGTTGCGGCGCTGATGATATTGCTCGTGTTCGGGTACATGTTTGTCGACAACTTCATAGAGGCAGCACGTTATAGGAAGAAAAGGTTCCATTCTATCCAGGCGGACAAAGCAGGGCCGTAGTAATATAGTATATAGTCAGTAGATAATATTGTATAGTAGCTATTATTTGATACCCATAACATTTTGATTCATGCTCTCACCGATACACGAATTTCAGTACAATTCTGACATGTCTTGAATGCACAGCAATCTAGGTACTGTAGCAATCAATATTCTATAGTAGCCAAGTTATAGTCCTCGATCTTCCTTCAGCACAAGGTCAATTTACAAAACTTATGGACACCATGATGTATAACTTGAGGCTTCCACCATGCAATCGCTACAGATGTATTTGGGCGGATTTATACCTCAGTGCAAGAAGACTCATGTCTAAGCTATTTCTAGTTGTAGACAAATGAGTACTGTTAGATAGTGCCTGCCATTTCACTTGTACACAACCGAGCAAAAATAGCTGTACAAAAGCTACAGTCTCACCCAATCTCGATGGCTTGTAGAAATCTCTTGCAGGACAGAGACCCAAGTCATCCAACATGATATTAGTAAGATTTCCTCATATGAAGTCCGGCCGCATGATTGAGTGAGTGAGTGAATAGAGATGAGATCTTGGTAATTAGATTGACGAGAGAACGAACGAAATAAAGAGGTGACTCTTGAGGGACCACTGAGAACTGAGGGTGAGATGAGAAGAGACTGGTATAAATAACTTGGAAACTACCTAGGTAGGTACCTAGATACGCGAGTGATATCATGGTTCCTCCGGGTCGTAGAGTGTTAGTCGCCAACTTCAAGTTGGCAACTTGTGTGGAGAGCCGGGCGGCTACTTGGCATATACCGTGTACCGTTCAGCTACTTGCGCGCCTCTCTGTTACAGACCCGCATTCTAGCGATGCACGGTAAACAGTTTACGCAAATGCAGCTTGATATATAGAGATTGCAGCCCTCTAACTACCTAGGTATAGTCCTTTGCCCGTAACTAGATCCAATATATGTAGGTCACAGGGATATGGTCGTGATCGTCAGTGCTGCCTACTTATTGAGTACTTAAGTTGGTACTTTAGTACATACTAAGTAAGCATGGCGACTGCCGGCAGAATAAACTTCCCCTAAGTGGCCTGGTGGCCTGGTGGCCTACCAAGTAAATCAGGGGCGACCAAGATAAGCTTCGGCAGTCACTGCATGCACCTTGGATCCCTTTTAATGTTCGGATTGCAGATAAGCCAGCCAAGTCAACAAACATGAGAGAGATAGCCACCACCTACCAAGGCATACAGATAAAACCCGGCTCTAGATAATAATTATCGCCAAGAATTCCTTATCTCATCCCTGATCCTTATAACAGTTGATGGCAGCTGGGGCTTGTTAACGACGTCGCGCCAGCCTTGAATAGTCGACCAGCATCCCCGCATTATTTCTACGACCTCTCAACTCTCTGCTTGTCTGTCAAAAACCGACGTAGTGACCACCTTGACTGAATCATCTTGGATACCTAGGTATATAGCCTGATCGAGGTTGACCACGGACTGCGACAATGTCAGACCCTGTCAAGCAAGCCAGCATCGAGGACACCACCATCCCCAGGAAGGACATCGACATCGGCGACGTTGAGAGCTTCAATGGCGAGCCCGGTGTTCCTGAGACGGCTCGCGTGCTTGACCATGATGCAGAGGTCAAGCTATGTCGCAAATTTGACATTCGTATCCTCCCTTTCTTAGCCATCATGTGTAAGTGTCCATTTTCTCACCACCCCCCCCCCCCGTTCGACGACCATCATACGTGATTTGATGCTGACACCCTCGTCTCAGACCTTTTTAACGCCCTGGACAAGGGCAACCTGGGCAACGCTGAAACAGCAGGGCTCTCGGACGACCTAGGCTTCAAGTCCAACCAGTACAACATAATCGTCTCTATCTTCTTCGTGCCTTACGTCCTTTGCGCGCCGCCCTTCGCCATGCTAGGCAAGAAGTACGGGCCCTCCCGCGCCCTGCCCATCATGATGTTCACCTTCGGGTCTATGACTCTCCTTCTAGCCTCGGCCCAGAACTTCGGCGGCGTATTTGCCCTGCGCTGGTTCCTCGGCATGGCCGAGGGTGCCTTCTTCCCCCTCGTCATATACTACCTGACCACCTTCTACCGCCGCGGCGAGCTCGCCCGGCGCCTGGCGCTCTTCTACGCCGCTAGCAACATCGCCAACGCCTTCTCGGGCCTTCTCGCCTTCGGCGTCTTCCAGATCAAGACGCACTACTTGGAGCCGTGGCGCTACCTCTTCATCATCGAGGGCGCCGCCAGCGTGCTCTTCAGCGGCGTGGCGTACTGGTACCTGCCCCGGTCCGCCGCCGAGGCCCCGTTCCTCACGCCCGAGGAGAAGGAGCTGGCCTTCCACCGCGTCCAGGTCGACTCGTCGTCCGTCGTGGCCGAGCAGTTCAACCTCCGGGACTCGCTCGCCATCTTCCGCTACCCCTCCACCTACGCCTTCCTCGCCATCGAGGTCTGCCTCGGCGTCCCGCTGCAGTCCGTCACGCTCTTCCTGCCGCAGATCGTCAGCGCCCTCAACTTCTCCACCGTCAAGACGAACCTGTACACCGTCGCGCCCAACGTCACGGGCGCGGTCATGCTGTTGATCCTGGCCTTCAGCTCCGACTTCCTGCGCATACGGTTCCCGTTCATCGTGCTGGGCTTTGTCTTCACCTTTATCGGCTTCATCGTGTTCGCCTCGTGCGACGTCGTGAACCAGGTGCACGTCGCCTACTTTGCCACTTTCATGATGTGCTGGGGCACGTCGGCGCCGTCCGTCATCCTGTCGACCTGGTACAACAACAACATAGCCCACGAGGGCCGGAGGGTGACACTCACCTCGTTTGGGGTCCCGCTTGCCAACGTGATGGGCCTGGTGAGCAGCAACATCTTCCTGAAAACAGAGGCTCCGAAGTACGAGACGGCCCTGATCACCACGGCGGTCTTTGGGGCCGTTGGTGCTTTGGTTACGGCCGGAACAGGTGCTTTCATGATCTTTGACAACGCGAGGCGGAATAGGAGGGATGGCGTTAAGATAGATGCTAGGGATGTGCCCACGTCCCAATTGAGGGAGGGCCCTTCTGTGCCACAATTCAGGTGGTTCCTGTGAGGGAAGGTGGTGATGGGAGAAGGGACAAATCCGCACAGGGTGCGACATCGATTGGCGTATGCATAGAATAATACATGGTTTCTGTACCAATATGGGTGAGGCTTGCGCGATCACCTGATAATTAGACGTCTTCGAGTATGGTTCATCTCAAACGTCTCTAGCAACTAGTGGACAGTGAAGACCGTAGGAGATTTTTCGTGCAATTATACGATGCATCCCGAGGTCACTTGGTTTCTGACCAACTGCTTACCTGAATCTATACAGCTCTAAAGGTGCTATGATGATTCCTCCTCCATCAACATTTGAAGTGACCGATGGGTCACAAACGACATGTGCTAACACCACCTTCTGTGAGATATTGCCCCAGTTACTCCTCGTCATCTACACCATCTGCAGGGTCATATTACAGAAGTTCTACATACGTAGCATGCACATGTGAGCCGCCTGTCTGAGTCTCCAGAACAAATAAGAGGCTACGTACCTCGCCGCTCGATGGACCGTTCATCCTGGTTTCCGTGGTGCTTCTCCTCAAAAAATCATAAAAGGAACGCCATCTCCAGGGCTCTTCCAGTGTTTTCCCACGGGTCTCGACAAGATAAAATCGGATGAAGAAAAAAAAAAGTCGAGGACATATGTCGGCTAGAGTGACAGGTGGGGCCACTGCTGCTTCCCCGTGGGGGTCCCATCAACCCCAACCCCCGGCCCGGTAACAACCCTGGGGCCAACGTGTGTACCCCACCAGGCCCACCTGACCGGCCCTGAACCGGAGACTATCAACCTCTGGCACGAACCCAAACGTCGACCATCTCGTCCTCCTTGCCCAGTCTATCGGAGTCGACGACAAGGTACGACTCAAGATGACTACTCGCAATGGACCATCTGTTGGGCCAGATGCGCACTCGTTGTCCCGCCTTTAGCTCATCTCCTTGTCCGTCCTTCGCCAGCTCGTCGTCTGATTTGCATTGGGCTTGACTTCTTGCCCGGTTGCCACTTCAATATGCCATAGTCCTTGCCCACCGTTCCCACAATCCACCCCTCCATGTCAATCAGCTTTAAATGCTGAGTTGGTCCTTCCACAGAGACCAAGACCTCCTGTCGACTGCTGTAATCCTCGTCCCCAGGTTTATGTGCATCGCCGCTGTACCTCTTATGGTTATCAACTTGCTAATTACACTTAGGTTTCGGGCTTCAGGGTTCTACCTTTTTCTTTCTCTTCTGAAAGGCAACCCTCGAGATCGATTTCCTTTGCCTCTTTGGTTACCGTTGAATAGCCGTACCAAACTTTGATAATTACTTCCGCTGGTAAGGAGATGCCATGAGTGACGGTCCATCTCACCAATCAACCTGCGAGATCCCCGATGTCAATCGCGAGGTGTTTGGCTTAGACAGGATTCGTGGTTGTGTGAGTGCTGCTTTACATATTCAAAAGAGTCACTCCGATAGCGACTGGTAATTATGGTCGTGTTCCCGATTCCGAAACTTCAAATGTCGTCTCATCCACTGACATGACCATCGTCCCCTCACTGTTGACTTACTCGCACGTTTAGCATGCAAGATTTCCATAGATTCAAGGTCTGGACCGAAGAGACTAATATGAAGTATATCAGAAGGGAAGGTTGAGATGCAACGTTCCGAGTGTATACGAAAATACACACTCTCAGCGTGTTTATCGCACATGTTGTCCTTTTATTCATATGGTACACTTATGCCACAGGCATCCGGGACGCCATTCCGGTATGGCTCCGGCCCGGCACGACTCGGGGAGGAGCCCCGATGTCAGGCAGTTGCTCAAGACTGTATATCCGCAATCGGTGATATCAGTTGAGCTAATAGACCTGCCGGCGCCGGGCAATTGTACCTCCTTCCCCTCTAACATTCCTTTGGGTGAAGCGAAGACTGCATGACTCCGTTTGAGACGGCGAAAGTCTATAGGTTTGAGTAATATATCATTCTTCGTTCTTACCCAAGCCGACACAGTGCAGTCAGTATTCACTATTCTCATCAGTCACACTCACCACCTTTGCAACTCCATGACAATACCTTCATAGATGAACGCGACTCAGACAAGTTCAGATTTCTATTTACATAATATATATATATAAATACCCCGAAATGGCTAATCCCCAACCCCCATACCCTCTCCACCCCTCCATCATCCCCAGGCTTGACCCCGTTTATGCCAACTTCTATAACGAACACATCATCGACAAACAACAGGTTCACCTGCAGCCAGTGTCAGCCAGCCGCAGCTCAGGCGTCCTCATCCCCGGTGCCGGGCCCAAGTACCCCGTCGCGAAGTCCGAGGACTTTGCCATCCCCCGGACGCAGAGCACCGGCCCGGACATCAAGGTCCGGTGTTTCACGCCCGAGGGCAAGAAGCCCGAGGGGGGATGGCCGTGTCTGCTATACTACCACGGTGGTGGGTGGGTCCTCGGTAACATTGACACCGAGAACGTGATCGCGACGAACCTGTGCGGGAGGGCGAGCTGCGTTGTCGTGAACGTGGATTACAGGTCTGTCTTCCCCATGAAGTATCCGTGTTGCACGTGCAGGGGATTTGATCACTAAACCTCTGCGCCAACAGACTCGCCCCCGAGGACCCATACCCAGCAGCGGTCGAGGACGCCTGGGAGGCGGTGCTCTGGGCGGCCCGCGGGCCCGGCCGGGACGCCCTCTCCCTGGACGCCGGCAAGCTGGCCGCCGGCGGGTCCTCGGCGGGCGCCAACCTCGCGGCCGTCGCGTGCCAGCGGGCGGCGGCGCGGCCGGAGCTCGGCGTCGGCTTCCTGGCGCAGCTGCTGTCGGTGCCCGTGGCGGACAACACGGCGGGCCCGGCGACCAGGCTGTCGTGGGCGGAGAACGGGCACGTGCCGGCGCTGCCGCCGCCCAAGATGATGTGGTACCGCAGGCACTACCTCCCCGACGAGGCGGACTGGGCGCACCCCGAGGCGAGCCCGCTGTTCTGGGCGGGCGACTGGGGGAGGCTGCCGCCGGCCGAGGTGGTGCTCGGTGAGCTGGACGTGTTGAGGACCGAGGGGGAGGAGTTTGCGGAGAGGTTGGTGGGGGCGGGGAAGACTAGTACTAGGGTCACGATCATGAAGGGGCAGCCGCACCCGTTTATTGCTATGGATGGCGTGTTGGACTGTGGGAAGTTGGCGATTGGGTTGTTTGTAGAGAGGCTGTTGAGGGTGTTTTATGTTGAGAACTGAAGGGTTGGAGATGTAAAGATGCGAGATAGGAGATATATTGGAAATAGATGGCTGTAGATGTCCATCTGGTAGACTCTGGCTGTAGAGATAGAGGACGCTTTTCTGTCTACTTAGATAGAGAGAACCACGAAGGGGTCCCGCCCCCAATGTTGGCTTCGACAAGTTCGACAAGCGGGCCCCTAGCCATACATCAAGTTCAAGGGGTCTGGTGCAACTTTGGTAAAACGCTCAGGCAGTGGATTAGGTTAGAACTGCCCTAAGGATCCCCAGTGAAGAAATATTGGGGCTAGGCAAGGCACTGAAGAGTGCCATTCTGTCCGGACGTCAAACATGAGGTTCGAAATTACGAAGAAATCAGCCATACAATCGACTCGAAGAGGGTTTCTAACAGTATCCTGAAGGCGGCCAAGGCAGCTGGGTTCTGGTCACGACCACACCCAGACGTCGTCAATCGAAATCAGGGTCTCGATCAATTTGATCCTTGTTTCTGAACAAAGGTAATTTGAAACAATGAGAATAAACGAGATATTCCCTTGAACTGCCTTCAAGCGGATGGTCTTGTGATGTGATGCATCCGACCGCTGCCTCAAGTCTCTTGCCCCCAGCATGACTGAGATTGGATTTTGATCAGCACTCAAGCCAGTAACTCTTTCAAAGAATGGAATCGAACAGGTTGGAAAGAGCATTTTGCACTGGTTCGATGGTCTTGAACGTCCTTCGTTTCAAGCGTAATCGTTTGCAAAAGTCTAGCCTCGAGTCTTACACCATCGGTTAGGTAACTTGCCATCTGACAATCAAAAGTGCGAAATCAAAAAGAAAAAACCCGATGAGCTTGGGGATCGATTTAGATTAGAGAGAGCGGACGAAAGTCTAAGGCTGAATCCTGAAAGGTGGTGTTGCTGACCTCTGAGTGGCTGCTCCTATTCAGCACTTGAGCTCTATTGTCTCTCGATTACCGGATTTGGGTGTCAATAGACCTTCACTGCCACCACTCACACCAAGGTCCTTTCCACCAAATTGGCCGACAGACAAAAGACATCAACCCTTGCCTTTATTTACTTATTCATGAGCATGCTTTGAACCAGGCAGCATGGTCAAGCCTCAAGCCGTTCTCCTTGCCGTCGAGGCCTCGAGGACAGAAGTTCTATGGTATGGACAAGGTCGCCGGCTTTCGAGTAGACCATTGTAGATGAGAACCGACGCCTTCAATCATGGAGAGCTTTGTCTATTTACGTACAAGCGGTGAAGTCCCTTTGCTGGGGATTCTTATTCAGACCTGGAAATGGCATTGCTGGCAAAGGTGAGAGGGGTGAAGCGGCATCATCGTCTTTGGAAAATGTTCGTCCTTCACGAAAGGGCCTTGCATCTTATTGATATTTTCTTTCAATTGGCTTCGGCTGAACTTCGACGGCAAGGGCTGAAGGACCGGAGGTGCAAGTTGTACCGAGGGAGGAAGTCAACCGGGTCCACAGGTGCCGTATTGACCACTATTGTCTCAATAGAGACTCAACTCTCCCACCTCTCTGAATAGACGACGCCATGATGGCTGGGTATAAGACCTTCATGACATTCCCTCTTCATAAGTCCTTTCCTCTCCTTCTCTTCACCGATCACACCAGGAAGGACCACTCAGTCTCTACATCCAACCTTCAGTCAAGATCACCAGTGTCGAACGATCTGTTCCACGACATAACGGTCACCATCCACTCACTACCAATTTTTACTTCTCTCACACACTCTTTTCGGAGTCACTAGACACCGCCTTCATCCTTCCAACATGAAGTTCTCCATCCTCGCCATCGCGGCCCTGTCCGCCGTAACCGCCCAGGCCGCCGCCGTCCCCTCCCCCGAGGCCAACGCATCCCCTGAAGCATGGTGCCTGCTGAAGGGCCAGGGCTGCTGGAAGGTCAAGCGGGCTGCCGAGGCCTTCTCCGACGCCATCACCTCCTCGGGCGGGCTCAAGCAGTCCCGTGCCGCAGACGTCTCCAACCACAGGGGAGGCGCCGCCTACAACGCCAAGCGCGGCATCGACGAGCTCGCCGCCATCATCGCCTCCGCCTACCCGGACTCGGAGCACTTCTACCAGGCCCTCAACCTGGACCAGCAGTTCGCCGAGGACAGCAACCTGACCGAGGCGGAGACCGACGTGTCGGCCCGCGACGTCGCCGAGTCCGAGGAGTCCAAGCGGTGGTGCCTGCTCAAGGGCCAGGGCTGCTGGAAGCGTGAGGCCGCCCCCTGGTGCCTCCTCAAGGGCCAGGGCTGCTGGAAGCGCTCCGTGCCCATGACCCCCCGCGAGGCCGCCGCCGACCCGTGGTGCCTGCTCAAGGGCCAGGGCTGCTGGAAGCGCGCCGAGGCGGGCGCCGCCGAGGCCTCGGGCGTGTCCAAGCGCGAGGCCGCCCCGGCCTTCTGCCCCTTCGGCGGCGAGGCCGGCAACACGTGCTACGTCTCCAAGCGGGACTTTGTCGAGGCCGACAAGCGGTCGTGCGAGCAGCCCGGCGAGGCGTGCTACAAGGCGCGCCGCGCCGCCGAGGCCCTCGTCGAGGCCGTCGAGACCGCCGAGCCCTCCAAGAGGGACGTCGACGTCGAGGCCCGCTGGTGCCTGCTCAAGGGCCAGGGCTGCTGGAAGCGCGACGGCATGGACGAGGTGGTTGCTCGCTGCAACGGCCCCAGCGGTGCCTGCACTGCTGCCAGCCGTGACTTGGCTGCCATGCACACTGCTGCCAGGAGCCTCATTGCGTCTCTTGATGAGCAGTAAATGTGTGAGTTCGTCCCCTTGCTTTGCCTTCTTTGGTGTCCTTTTGTTTCGGGGTTGCTGACACTTATCGCTGCAGACAACGCCCGCTTCAATCTGACGGCACTCGCTCGCACTGAGCGAGGCGACTCGTCACGAACCGCACATATATTGAAAAACGAATTCTCTTCTCAACGACATGACCATCAACGAACATCAGGACAACAATCACCTCGTCGAACAAAACGACATCTTATCTTCGTCTTCATCGAGCGTTCGACAAATCACATCCCACAGAATCATTCATGAGCGGATCCTTGCATGAGGCCTTCAGACCTTGGGCGCTCTCATGAAACCTTGTTTTTAGCGATTTAGTGGACATATATCATGACGAGGGATAACTGGCATGTCAAATCTTACCAAATATCATCGAACGGGAGCGCGGCAGGTCCATAATGCCGGTACCGCTTTGGATTTAGTTCCCTATATAGGGCGGCAGCAATGAATATATCAGTCGTGCTGCAATATGCGTGTTCCGCCTTTCCGTGATTGACTGTATAGCGATGTGAAATTGACTCGGATGACCTTTGGATGCCTTGATCGTCAGTGCTGCCAAATGCCCTTCTGGCCTGGAACCTGGTGCCACCGCGAGGCTCGAACAACAGCCCTCAGACCCACCCCTCCCCCAAAGCCTGGTCGAGCTCGTCATATTTCATTGTTCTCCAGACCCGAACGGCTGTATTGCGAGTCGGCAAGTCGGCGAAGCTGGCATTGGAGAGGATAGAAGCGCGTTCCGGTGAGGTTCCCGATTGGTTGCATACGTCGCATAGAGCAGACGGCCTGCAAATGCGTGCAGGAACCCCAAATATACCTGCGGCAGCTAGAGAGGATGGGAGGAATACCTAGGTAGTTGAGAGGACTCAGACACAGGGTCTGTGATAGCATTAGCTCCGTGGAATTCAACAGTGTTTCCACCCCTCAGGGAGTTGGGTCGTACCTTGGTAGCTCGAGACACTGCAGCCGCCACATCCTGATCCTCCATCAAATTGAACAGATCCACCGTGGCGCAATAGTAGACATTTCCCGGCTAGAGTGAGGCCAATCGGTGGTTTGAAGCGACAGGTCAGAGTGCAGTACTGTTGTGGCTTGGCTTAGCTGCATCATGCATCTACTTGCAACCCCCGATCATCCATATTCTCGATTTGGCAACCAAGGCGCGGCTTTCATTTCTCTTGTCGATCGGTGACTGATGTTTGAACATATAAAATTGGGCCACCGCCTCTTCTCTGGGTATAAAATCGAATGCCCCTGCATGATCTTTTCGAACCGGTATATATATATATTGCCTTGTTGTTCCCTCCACATCTCGCAAATGCCTCTCATGCCCATTGGGCGCAAATGGCGCCGCAATGACCTCTCCGCTGAAAGTCCCGGAGCACCAAGGGCCTAACTCCAGGCCACTCGCGTGTGTGCTCCGTCGCCTCCCTCCCCCTCGACATGTCCGCTCTTACATCAACAACCGCCAAGCACCAAGCATCAGCGCCGCGAAACCAGTGCACACACCCATCAGCCACTGCAGGGTCTGGAACTTGACCTGCTCCAGCTGCTGGCGCAGGGAGCCCGCCTCCTGCTCGATCTTGGTCTCGGTCTCCTTGATCCGCAGCTCCTGGGACACGGCCTCCTCCCTGATGCGGCCCTTCTCCAGGTTCAGGTCCAGCCGCACGCTCGCCTGCGTGCGCCCTATCTCGTCCTTGAGCCTGTTGTTCAGCTTGGCGATGTCGTTGGTCAGCCGCTCGTGCGCGGCCTTGGTCGTGTTGCACTCGGTGCTGTCGGCCGAGAGGAGCTCGGAGCGGAGCTTGGCGAAGTCGACCTTCTGCGTGTAGGTCGCCTTGGCGGCGTCCTCGCGGAGGACCATGGTGCGGGTCAGGTTCTGTATGCTACTTATGAGGGACGGGAGGATGTCAGCGGTCGCGCGGGAGGGGAGGAGGGTGCGGGCCTGGACTGGGCGGACCTTTCTTGGATTACGTCGTTGAGCACCTTCATCATGGCTTCCGACTGGTGTTCCGTGAAGCCGTCGCTCTGGAGCTTCTGGACGAACTTGAGCGTGTCGAAGTGGTGATCCCTCCTTCGAGGGGCAGATGCATGGAAGGCTCTCCGGAGGGCAGGCTGCCGCAGTATAGACGAGGGTTTTGGTATAGCTGGATTCAAGTTGTAGCTTGACGAGATCCCGTCAGCATGGAGGCTTCGTGTAGGTTGTTGCCATGGTCGCTGGCTGCTTGTTTGGGTTGCGCCGACGGAAGCTGTTGCGAAAGTCCTGCCGACGGGGGCAGTCCAGCTCAGCCGGGGCAAAAGAAACCTGGGCAGGGTCTGTACGGAATTTGCCATGGCTGGTATGTACTCGATTGTTTGGGAAATGGTGAATTGGGCAGGTTGGGAGCTTGCGATGTCGTGGAGGCCCCTTTCCCCTTAGATGAAATGAAGCCAGATGACTGACGTTCATGTGCTATGATGCGCTTGCCGTCGGCAAAGCAGTCCGGGCTCGGGTGATTATGTAATTATACCCTGAGATACTTGCCATTGGCTGCAGGGTGGCCCCACCATTCCGGTATAAAAACTTCAGGTTCGCGGCTCTTCGCGAAATTTTTCCTTCCTTTTTCTTCTTCATACAAATAACAACGCAATTTATTCACATTCTCGGAACACTTTTTCGATACGAGGTACTCCTTCGGGACGTACCCAGGACTGTTGAAGTTTTCGAACAGAATGGAGATCAGATAATAGCGAACGATCTTGGGTGCGGCGTGTTCCTCGCCTTTCAGGCATGGGATGGGTCGCAATGATTGAGCGTACATATTCTCTAGCTTAACTTTTGGTGCTGCGTAGTGAGCAGTGTGCGACCTGCGGACATGACATGCAGGTTGCAGAGACTACATCTACATCTGTAGTTGGGCATATCTCTCATGATCGCGGCTGAACGTTGCTGGAGATGACCTGCCACCTAGAATTTCCCTAGGTGCACAGTACATGATAGTGTTCCTTTGCCATACAATCTCCTTGCGCTTCGAAATGGCCAGACTTGTCTTTGCGCATGAGTTACACATTCCTTGGATGCTCTCAACCACTGAATGGTGTGCCACCCGTGTGCCACCCGTGGGCCACCCATGGACCACACCGTAAAACCGTTGAAAGCAATGACCCAGTACTCACGGTGACGGTGCTATTGACCACTGAGTCTGGACTGCACAGATACAGCCGGGACCGGGGCCGGGGCCGAGCTGCGGCTGATGCTAGACGGTGTCTGCTGGCACAACGTCCTAGTAAACATCGAGAGTTCGATATGGTTATCTTTTCACAGTGTCGAATCTTGTCGACAACGTTGTCTAGCACTGACAAGGCACTCACGACGAGGCCCGGTGGATTGCGTTGACTGAGGCACTGCATATGCTAGAGAAGACCTTAGGGCATCGATTCGAGACACTTAGGACAAGATAACGACCCTATTTTCCCGATCACTTCCTGGATTTATTGGGTCTTGAACTTCTTGTCAACCTTAAGACCCGCCGCCTCGATGACCGGTCACATAGAAACAACAGCTCAGTAACGCGATGACCAACGGCATGACAAGGACCGCAGTGACACAGACTACGAACAAGGCAATAACAAGCCATGCTCCAAACCCAACTTCTATTCCTCGGGCCAATAGCGGTGGGCTGCCAGTCGAGAATAGTAAACAGCGAGGCATGTCGGTTGTCATCCTGCTGAACGAGACGAAGATCCAGTACGTTTCGAGTAGCGCTCCCAGAACGAACAGGCACACGACAGCGGCATGACATAGCTGATGCTTCAGGATCCGATCCAACCGGAGGCTGCTACCCACCATATCCTATTTACCGACATGGAAGCATGCCAGTCCTACCAAAGACATCGGTAGCGATTTGTCACACGGTACCTAGGTAGTTGTGGTAGTCAAGAATCCGGCCCTTGTAGAGCATTGAATCGGTAGTTTTGCGGAAATCCGTACTCCGGGACGGGCGGCTCAAATAGCTTGACGAACCCTGGAAGGCAATAAGTCTGCCTTGTTGATATTAATCGCGTCCTTGCAACTCCAAAATAGAGGCCATACATACTGACACACACACAGAGATAAGTCAGTGCTATTTGATAGACGTATACTGTAGTAGGTTTCAATGATAAACCATCCATCCGTTGGAAGGTGAAGATAAGACTCATGTAACCGTCACGTGCAAATAGCCCCTGGATTTCCTACCCAATCCAAGTTTGGCTTAGTACGGTTCTAGCGCCGTTCTTTAACTGGGTTCCCAACTTCCAAGCTCCATGGTGGCCCGTGCGCAGTGCGTCAGGGAGGTTCCAGTGGCTGACCGAACAGGTAGCCAGAATTGACGGAAACTCCATCAATTGCTCCTACCTGTCTGTACCTTACCAGACCTTACCTTACCCATCACACCTGCCCTCACCATACACGACACGAACCTCCCTACCATCAAAGGGAAGGACTGTCACGAATGCCACCCTGTTGAAGCCAACATTCTTCTTTACTGGTGAATCTTTGATACCCCTAACCACCCTTCTTCCTGCTTCCTGGGGCAGCGAGCTGACGACGGAACAAACCAACCAAGTTTACCACTCCCTTTCCCACCTTCTTCCACCCGACAGCCAGTTTGTTAGGGAACCACCGCCTTCCTCTAATTACTGCAATCAGCAGCCTTGCAACCCATCGACCTGTGCACCTATTTTGACCTCCTCCCAAACCTGACCTTGCAGGGCGCAAGTTGGCGCAGTCAAGATGGCGCCGCTACCCATCAAATTCACAGAGCTGCTACAGCTCACCTCCATAGGCGTTGACCAGGCCTCCATCGGATTCAACTCCTGTGTACGTTGTCCTCTGGCCCTTGCTTTCCTGCTGCTCCGCAATTGGAACTGTGACCTTGGATTCTAATTGCGCAACTGCTAACGTTACTCTGATCTGCAATCCAGACCCTCGAATCCGACCACTTCATCTGCGTCCGAGAGAAGAAGTCCGACTCAGCATCTCCCGAAGTTGTCATAGTCGACCTGAAGAACAACAACAATGTCATTCGACGACCGATCAAGGCTGACAGTGCTATTATGCACTGGCACCTCAACATCATCGCCCTGAAAGCCCAGTCAAGGACAGTCCAGATCTTTGACCTGGACAACAAGAAGAAGCTCAAGTCGGCTACAATGAACGAGGATGTTGTTTTCTGGAAGTGGATCTCCGACAGCTCGCTGGGTCTGGTCACGGATTCTGCCATCTACCACTGGGATGTGTTCGACGAGAACCAGCTCACCCCAGAGAAGATCACAGATCGTCATGCCAACCTTGCTGTAAGCTCCATGTCGGTATAGTCAAGAATATGCGGATGCTGACAACATGACAGGCCTGCCAGATCATCAACTACCGTGTTAACGGAGATGGCAAGTGGATGGTGGTTGTAGGTATCAAGCAAGACCAAGGTCGCGTTGTCGGCCAGATGCAGCTCTATTCTAGGGACCGTGGCATCAGCCAGGCAATCGAGGGTCACGCTGCCGGTTTTGGCACCATACGCCTGGATGGTGCGCCTCAAGATACGAAGCTTTTTACTTTCTCAGTGCGGACAGCCACTGGTGCGAAGCTACACATCGTTGAGGTTGACCATGCGGAGACAAACCCTGTTTTTACCAAGAAGCAGGTTGATGTCTTCTTCCCTCCAGAGGCTGTCAACGACTTCCCAGTCGCGATGCAGGTCTCCCAGAAGTATGGCGTGATCTACCTGGTCACCAAATACGGATTCATCCACCTTTACGACCTCGAGACGGGCTCTTGCATCTTTATGAACCGTATCTCGAGCGAGACAATCTTCACCTCATGCACAGACGATGGTTCATCTGGTATCGTGGGCATCAATCGCAAGGGCCAGGTTCTGTTCGTCTCCGTTGATGATACCACGGTTGTCCAGTATCTGCTACAAAATCCCGCTAATACCGATATGGCGATCAAAATGGCCTCCCGCGCCGGTCTTCCAGGTGCGGACGACCTCTATGCCCGCCAATTTGACCAGCTGTTCAACTCTGGTGATTTCATGAGTGCGGCCAAGATTGCTGCGAGCTCCCCTCGAGGCTTCCTTCGGACTCCTGCAACAATTGAGAAGTTCAAGCGACTTCCACAACAGCCTGGACAAATGTCATTCATATTGCAGTACTTCGGTATGCTGCTTGACAAGGGAGCACTGAATGAGCATGAGACCCTTGAGCTCGCACAACCTGTTTTGGCGCAGAACCGAAAGCAGCTTTTGGAGAAGTGGCTGAAGGAAGGCAAGCTCAACTGTTCCGAGCGACTTGGTGACCTGGTGCGGCCACACGATATCAACATGGCTCTCACCGTGTACCTGAAGGCCAATGTTCCTCACAAAGTCGTCGCTGGACTTGCAGAGACCGGCCAGTTTGAGAAGATTCTGCCATACGTCCAGCAGACTGGCTACACGCCTGATTGGGTCAGCTTGTTGCAGCATATTGTGCGCAGCAATCCCGAGAAGGGAGCCGAGTTTGCCACCGCCCTTGCCAACCAACCCGAGGGATCTTTGGTTGATATCGAGCGTGTGGTGGATGTTTTCCAGTCTCAAGGCATGGTCCAACAAGCCACCGCCTTCTTGCTGGACGCCCTCAAGGACAACAAGCCCGAGCAGGCTCAGCTGCAGACACGTCTCTTGGAGATGAACCTTATGCACGCCCCTCAGGTCGCTGACGCCATCCTGGGCAACGAGATGTTCTCACACTTTGACAAGACACGGATTGCCACGCTCTGTGAGCAGGCTGGCTTGATGCAGAAGGCTTTGGAACTCTACGAAGACCCTGCGGCCGTCAAGCGAGTTGTTGTCAGCATTGCAGGCACTCCAGCTTTCAACGCTGAATACCTGGTAAACTTCTTCGGCAAGCTGTCTGTTGAGCAGTCTCTTGATTGCCTTGACGCCATGATGAAGACCAACATCCGCCAGAACTTGCAGTCTGTTATTCAGATCGCTACGAAATACTCTGATCTCCTTGGTCCCGAGCGCCTCATCGATCTGTTTGAGAAGTACAAGACTGCGGAGGGTCTGTTCTATTACCTCGGCAGTATTGTGAACCTCTCGGAGAGCCCTGATGTGCACTTCAAGTACATTGAGGCCGCAACCAAGATGGGCCAGTTCAACGAAGTCGAGCGTATTTGCCGAGACAGCAACTACTACAACCCGGAGAAGGTCAAGAACTTCTTGAAGGAGGCTCGGCTCACAGAGCAGCTGCCGCTGATCATCGTCTGCGACCGTCATAACTTCATCCATGACTTGATTCTGTATCTTTACCAGAGCCAGCAGTTCCAGTCGATTGAGACGTATGTCCAGCGGGTGAACCCATCACGGGCCCCTGCTGTCATTGGTGGCCTCTTGGATGTCGATTGCGATGAGAGCATCATTAAGAACTTGCTCACGACCATTAACCCAGCTTCGGTCCCCATTGATGAACTCGTCCACGAAGTCGAGACTCGCAACCGTCTCAAGATCCTTCTGCCATTCCTTGAAGCCACTCTGGCTGCAGGAAACCAGCAGCAAGCGGTATACAATGCTCTCGCCAAGATCTATATTGACTCCAACAACAACCCCGAGAAGTTCCTCAAGGAGAACGACCAGTACGATACGCTGGTTGTTGGCAAGTACTGCGAGAAGCGAGACCCCAACCTGGCATATATTTCCTATAGCAAGGGACAGAATGATCTCGAGCTGGTCAACATCACCAATGAGAACTCCATGTACCGCGCACAAGCACGATACATGCTTGAGCGTGCTGACAAGGAGCTCTGGATGTTCGTCCTGAGCGAGAACAACCTCCACCGTCGATCCGTCATCGATCAAGTCATCTCTACTGCTGTTCCCGAGTCGACGGACCCGGCTAAGGTTTCTGAGGCC
The DNA here is from genome assembly GCA_023375675.1 of Cytospora piceicola. Classification (NCBI taxonomy): domain Eukaryota; kingdom Fungi; phylum Ascomycota; class Sordariomycetes; order Diaporthales; family Cytosporaceae; genus Cytospora; species Cytospora piceicola. The sequence continues at coordinate 738,325 of JALQBC010000008.1, read as the reverse complement.
GTAGCTTGCTTCTTGGCGGCTGACCTTCCCGGCGAGCTTATTGAGCTCTTGGAGAAGATTGTCCTGGAGCCTTCGCCATTCAGCGACAATCAGAACCTTCAGAACCTGCTTATGTTTACTGCGGCCAAAGCAGACAAGGCACGCGTGATGGATTACATCCACCGCCTCGATGGCTTTGACGCTGAGGAGATCTCCGGTGTGTGTATCAACGTCGGTCTTTACGAGGAAGCCTTCGAGATCTTCAAGAAGATCGGCGACAGAGTGGGCGCAGTCAACGTCCTCGTCGAGCACGTCGTCAGCATCGATCGTGCTCAAGCCTATGCAGAGGATGTTGACTTGGCTGAGGTCTGGAGCAAGGTCGCGAAGGCCCAGCTGGATGGCCTTCGTGTTAGCGATGCGATCGAGTCCTACATCAAGGCTGATGATCCGAAGAACTACTCTGAGGTTATCGAGATTGCTGTTCACGCTGGCAAGAACGAGGAGCTCGTCAAGTATCTTCGCATGGCCCGCAAGACTCTCCGCGAGCCGGAGATCGACACAGCGTTGGCTTTCTGTTATGCCCGACTGGAACAGCTGAGCGAGCTGGAGGATTTCCTGCGTGGCACCAACGTCGCGAACATCGAGGAGTCCGGAGACAAGGCTTACGCTGAGGGCTTCTACCAGGCCGCCAAGATATTCTACACCAGTGTTTCCAACTGGGCGAAGCTGGCCACCACTCTCGTCCACCTTGAGGACTACCAGGCTGCCGTCGAGTGTGCCCGCAAAGCCAACAACATTCGTGTGTGGAAGCAGGTTCACGAGGCTTGCGTAGACAAGAAGGAGTTCCGTCTTGCCAAGATCTGTGGTCTCAACTTGATTGTTGATGCCGAGGAGTTGCAGACTCTCGTCAAGCAGTATGAGCGCAACGGCTACTTCGACGAGCTCATTGACCTGCTTGAGCAGGGTCTTGGTCTGGAGCGTGCCCACATGGGAATGTTCACTGAATTGGGCATTTCTCTGGCGAAGTACCACCCTGAGCGTCTCATGGAGCACTTGAAACTGTTCTGGAGCCGCATGAACATGCCGAAGATGATCCGCGCCAGCGAGGAGGCGAACCTGTGGCCTGAGCTGGTCTTCTGCTACTACCACTACGACGAGTACGACAATGCTGCGCTCGCCGTCATGGAGCGTCCCGAGAACTCATGGGAGCACCAGCAGTTCAAGGAGATGGTCGTCAAGGTCGCCAACCTTGAGATTTATTACAAGGCCATCAACTTCTATCTGGAGCAGCACCCTTCGCTGTTGACCGACTTGCTCCAGGCTCTTACCCCGCGCATTGACGTCAACCGTGTTGTACGCCTGTTCCAGAAGTCAGACAACCTTCCGTTGATCAAGCCTTTCCTATTGAACGTCCAGACCCAGAACAAGCGGACCGTCAACGACGCCATCAATGATCTGCTGATCGAGGAGGAGGACTACAAGACCCTCCGCGATTCCGTGGAGAATTATGACAACTACGATGCTGTTGACTTGGCATCGCGACTGGAGAAGCATGACCTCGTCTTCTTCCGTCAAATTGCTGCCAACATCTACCGCAAGAACAAGCGGTGGGAGAAGTCGATCGCCCTTTCTAAGCAGGACAAGCTTTGGAAGGACGCCATCGAGACGGCTGCCATGTCCGGCAAGGGCGAGGTTGTGGAGGACCTCCTTCGATACGTGAGTTGTTCTATTTATTATCGGGTCTTGATCGTTTTAAGCTAACCAGCTCCTAGTTCGTCGATGTTGGCAACCGCGAGTGCTACGTCGGCATACTGTATGCATGCTACGAACTCCTCCGCCCTGACCTCATCCTGGAGCTCTCCTGGCGCAACGGTCTGCATGACTTCACGATGCCTTACATGATCAACATGCTTTCCCAGCAAACCAAGGAGCTTGCCCTTCTCAAGGCGGACAACGAGGCCCGCAAATCCAAGGAGAAGGAGCAGGAGAAGGTGGAGGACAACACCCCGATCCTGGGCAACCGCCTCATGATCACTGCGGGACCAGCCGCCAACACCGGCTACGCTCCCAATGGCTTTGCCCCTCAGCCCACCGGCTTCGGATTTTAGAGGCAACCTCCGGTCGGTGTCAACACGCTCCAGCCATCACAGCGCCGTCGCCCTTCAGTCCTAGCTCATGCTGTGATGGCCCCAGCGTTTGTACCATCTTTCTCTCAGATGGGCTGGCAGGCTCCTAGTCCTGCCAGGAGCCTCGATGCATCTGCGCCTGCTTTCCGTGCAAAGTCGTCGGCAACCCTATCTGATTCTGGCAAGCCGACACCCAGTGCCAGCACAGCGAAGAATCTTCGTGCTGAGGCGACCGTCTTTGTGCCTAAGGCGTACACTATCCTGGATTCGCCCTGGCGAAACTGAATGGATTATCCGGCGGGAAATGGTAGTTGGGGTGTGATTGTGTATTTTGTTTTAATCTGGCTCTATGGCGTGCTACATCGAAAGGAAGTTGCTGCCATTGAGAAAGAATCATCTTTGCTTTTCTTTCGTCTGTTGGTACGCGGTTAATTAGAATAGCCGGGTGGCAACCGTCTGCGGGTGATGTGGGACAGTCATGGTAAAAGGTTCAACTGGGGAAGGTTGTTCTTGGAAGATAATTTATATGATGTACATTATGAATATTAACTTGATCCAATCATGTGTCTTTTTTTGGTTTCCGTTCTGGTTGCAGGCGATTTGGAGCCATGCAGCGTAAAGGTAGGGACCTGTTTGTTCGTGCCAGGAGGGCACCTCGACTGCAATTCAATACCAATAGTACTTCACCGCCTTAACAAGGGCTTACCTTGGAAGTAGCCGCGTGTGTCTGACCCAGATCTGCGACGGAACAGGGTAAGACACCCAAGCTGGCGTTACAGGCGGGTGTGGCTTGATTGATAGGCTTTGTGGCTCGTTCCACAGCAACGGCGCATAGCAACGACTAAACCGTAAGTTTCTGGAACGAGGGTGTCTGCAATATCACGGGACATGTCACGGGCTACCCAAGCAGATAAGTCACCACTATGTTTGTGCTGCAGAGGCACAGGGCAGTGAGGACAGGAGGATGAACAACATGAGTGGATCAGAGTTTCAGTCAGCCTCACCGTAGGATTATTCCGCAGCTTCCGCAGTGCAAGGTCACCCCGCAAAATCATAGTGCAATTTTGGCAAGTGGGCGAGTCGCGATGTCGAAGCAGAGTTGATAAAACTCCACAGTGTCCACCGAGCGAAATCCTTTAGGCACCTGAATTAACCATATGGCATAGCCTCAGGGCCCCAGTAAAGTTCAACCCTTCAGCCCGAGCAGGAGGCTCTCAGGCTCTTTAGCACTGGTGACCCCGCAGTTTCTGACTTGAATGACCGTGAAGACAACACATGCCTGCATCCTTCGACAACCTACCCATGGCTTTTACAGAAAGCCTTCACGGCACTGTTCACGACCTGGCCCAGGTTTGGATGGACCAACAGCAAGTTGGCCCTATGGCTGGACCTTCATGACTCCGTTCTGTGGCTGCGCTGGAGCCAATGAACTGAGATGTTGGTTTGAATGTTGGTTCTCGGAGGCGGTATCCGGGCGGGCAGCAGCCGGTACACACTTGCACAGATGTGTGGAGACACATCACATAGCGAAGGATCATGGCAGTGAATGATCGCTCGAGCAGGTGGAGGTTGGTTTTGGCTGCCTGCGGTGAGCGACTGGGAGGGTCCTCATAAGAAAAGCGTTGGTCCTTTTCTGTTCCCTTCGCGTCGTGCTCTCCAGGACCTTTTGGCTTTGTCGGAGTTGTGTTGTATCGCCAAAAGGTTCGAGATGGCTTCCCCAATGTCGTCCATGTACTCGGCACAAGACGTCCCACAGGATCCCTTCTTCCCCGAGGAGATACCCCCAGGCCCGGCCTTCCTCGACACGCAGGCCTGCCTCTGCGCCTACAAGCAAACGCCATTGACTAACAGCGACGACGCCGCGTGGGAATGCATCGGAAACCAGACCCAAGGCATAAACACCTTCACAGGCGGGAAATGGTTCAGGCCGCTTCACAGCGCGACCGTCACCAACGCCACAGATGAGAAAATCGGCTCGATATGGGACGCGTCCAACGGCCCAGATCTTGCGGACCCCTTGATGTACAACATCGACCAGAACGCGTTGGTCGCTGTGAACAATTCGAGGTTGAGCGTGTATGATGCGGCGTGTACAGGGTCCAACCAGACGACGTTTTCGACTGCCTTTTATCGGTCGGTGACTGAGAGGGAGAACAACGAGACAATGGTAGATGCGGCACCGTGTTATAGGCCACTGGCTGCTCCTGTGCAGATTATGGAAGTGGCTGCATGGCAGCAGGATGGGTGTAACGAGGGCTTTCTCTGTGCGTACTATACGCTCCTTCTGGCTGCAGAGGCCTTGCTTGCTGACATATTTTCCTTCTAGGCCCGAACAACACCGTCAACTCCCTGCCGCAGTATTGCCCTCCTATCGACGCTTGCCTCGAGGCCCGAGCTGCAGGATCGATTTGTCAACTTCGGGGATCCAACATTGGTATGGGACCCTTCGAGCCGGTCATCTGCCAGGGCGGCTTCTACTGCCCTACTGGTAATGAGAAGATCCAGTGTCCTGCTGGCCACTACTGCCAACCCGGCACAGCGCAACCGACACAATGTTCCGTGGGAAGTACCTGCCCGGCAGGCTCGATATCCCAGCGCCTCTGGATTCCCGTAGCAGTCCTGATCGCACTCGACGTATGTTTGGTTCTCGGAATAATGCTGGTTTGGCTCCGGGGTCGCTCCAAGAAAAGCACGGCAGGCAGCCACGTCAGCGTCGCGAGCGACACAGCAACAACAGCCCATGGTTTGTGCCGAAGGGTCACCAACAAGATCACTGGATACAAACACGTCCTCCCCGATGAGAGCGACTCCTCTGACGTGGAGTCGCCTCCGCTGCCGCGCCGGTCAGAGTCCGGCTTCGAGGCTGCGCTGTCGCTGGACCTGGGCCAACGGATCCCGGACGTGGGCGAGCTCAACCCTGAGCTCACGGCTTTCGTCCAGTCCATGCAGAAGGCGACGGATGCGGCTCGCCTTGGTCTGTCCTTCCAGTATGCTGATCTTAGCTTCCAACCCAAGGGCATGCCCAGACCGATCCTCCACAACGTCACCGGCTCGATAGATCGCGGATCATTGACAGCTGTCATGGGTGGTTCTGGAGCCGGTAAATCAACCTTTGTCAACGTCCTCATGGGTAAGATCACGAACACTAGTGGGATCATCATGGTAAACGACGCTCCGAACAAGATCAAGCGGTATAAGAAGCTCATTGGCTACGTGCCGCAAGACGACATCGTCTTGCCGGAGCTCACGGTCTTTGAAAACATCCTCCACAGCGCTCGGATCCGTCTTCCACGAACCTGGGCAGACTCGGAGATCCAGGCACACGTCAACAGCGTCATCGACTGTCTCGAACTCTCACATGTACGGGACTCCCTCGTCGGCAGCGTCGGCAAGCCTGTCATCAGCGGAGGACAGCGAAAGCGTGTGAGCATTGGAATGGAATTGGCCGCTGCCCCTATGGCCATCTTCCTCGACGAACCCACATCCGGACTCGATGCCACCGCCGCGTCGTCCATCATGAGGACCCTGAAGGCCATCGCAAGGCTTGGCATCTCCGTCATTGTCATCATCCACCAGCCACGCATGGAGATCTTCGAGATGCTAGACCAGCTCATCCTGCTCGCGAACGGACAGATCATCTACGAGGGTCGCGAGGACTACGTCCAGCAGTTTTTCGAGAACGTGGGCTTCACGTTTCCACCACATGGGAACTCGGGCGACATTATTACAGATATCATTACCGGTAACGGACGGCCGTACAAGAGTAAGGGGGACATCTCGAAGGATTGGCTCATCTCCAACTGGGCAGGGTCGCGTCAGCACGCCAAGATGAAGGAGAGGCACGTGTCCGTCGCAGCAAGCACCGTCTCCCTCAACCGACGATCCGTCATGGCGTCGTCCCTTATAAACCTCAACAGGATGAGCGCCCCGCTCGGCCTCCAAAGCCTCCACGACCCGGCGATGCTCGAGGCGCTGAAGAAGCGCGGCGCGTCACGGCTCAATCAGACATGGCTCTGCCTCCACCGCGCCCTGCTCCAGCAGTGCCGCGACAAGACGGCCTTCTGCTTCGAGATCGTCCTCGCGTCGATATGCGCCCTACTCCTCGGCCTGGCCGAGCACGGCAAGAAGGGCGTGATGTTCCGCGGCATCTACAAGGGCGACTTCGTGATGCTGTCCAGCGCCGTCGACTTCTCCTCGTCGCCGCAGCTCTCGATGCTGGTGGGCGTGTCCATCGGCCTCATCTCGTCGGCGCCGGGCGTCCGCATGTTCAGCGAGGAGATGCTGCTGCACCGGCGCGAGGCCGAGGCGGGGCACTCCCGGCTGGCGTACTTCACGGCCAAGGTGCTGTGCGCCTTCCCGCGGATGCTGATCGCCTGCATGCACTTCTCGACCATCGTGCACATCCTCTCGATGCCCGTCATCCCCTGGTGGGTCGCCTTCCTCGCCAACCTGGCCTACTTCTGGTGCATCTACGGCATGGCCAGCGTGGTCTCCATGGTGGCCAAGCGGGAGGACGCCCCGCTGCTGGCCACCATGGCGTCCCTGATCCTGGGCATCCTGTGCGGCGCCGCGCCGAGCATGAGCAAGGTCGCCAAGTGGCACGCCGCCTGGCTCTGGCGCACCTCGCCCGGCGTGTGGCTCACCGAGCTGTACTTTGGCGAGCTGGTCAGGCCCTTCGGGTACCTGTACCAGACGGACATGGCGTCCAGGGCGGTGGGGCTGAAGCTGGACTGGACGTGGCAGAACTTTGGGGTGCTGCTGGCCATCGGGGCCGCGTACCGGCTGATTGCGTACGTCGGCCTGTTCCTCGGGAAGAAGTTGCGGATCTGAGCCTGGGTTCTGGGGGGGGGGGGCCTGTCGCGTGGTGGGGGTCCGGGATTATGGGCCTGTGGAGGCTGGATGTTTATACCCTTGAGTACTTTCGAAGTCAATGTCATCAAATTCTTTTGCGTGATAGTTTCGTGATCAGTTGTCATTCTCATTGGATTCTATCAAGGTACCGCGCAACTACCCATTTACCCGGCTGCCGAGCAGCTTCCAGGACGATGTCTCTGATCCGGTGTACTGGAACCAGCACGGGTACACTGTATGGTATTTTGTCACCTTGGTCCGAAAGCTGGAGTTGCATAACCTTGTCACGCCCGTTGGCGTCGATTATGGTATGGTGGATCGAGGTTTCCCTCAAGGTTTGTCTTATTTTGATCTTGGTTCAAAATTAGTTCGCCCCTGAAACCTCGCGGATAAGGAAACAGAACTAAGAACAAAATGGTGAAAACGGAAGCCAATAGGACGACCAGGAGGACCAGAAGGACCAGGAAGAAGAGGCGAATGACAACGAGAACGTTGAACATGCATGATGATGGGCGAGCGACCTAACGCCTTCCCCATCGCTGCAACCTCCTCCTAGCCTCCACCGCAGGTCCCCGTCCCCCCGCCAACGCCTCGCAGGTATATCGCCGCGCCCCTATATTTATTTATTGATCACAGTACTGAACCGACGTGTCAGGAGGAGATCGACGACTAGCACTCGTCGACTCTCCTGCGAGTCCAAGGTGGGGAGTCGGGGCTTGTCCGACCTCCCTTCTATCGACTGCCAAACAGGTTCGTGGAGCTCCTGTTCACCCGTGCAGACGCGGCTGCCAGGACCGCGCACACTGCCGACGCCACAAAACGACCGCAAAACAACCGCACCATCCGCATTGGTGCATTGTGGCAAAGCCACACAGACGAGACGACAAGCGTTCGGCCGTCCGTCTGCGCAAGTAGGCGTCAAATCGGGTGTTCGTCGCGGATGTTCCGGCTGACACGGCGGACTCTCCACCGTAGAGGTAGAGTCCCCACCGGTAGCCCTCAAGGTCCAAGGTGTCACGGCGCAGGGCCTTGTACACCTTGGTCGCGTACTCCTCGGTACGGCTTCGCCGTGGATGGAGGCGACCGGGGTCGCACGGAGTAGGATATGGTACCAAGATGCAGCTCGCCACTCTCAACGAGCGGCGGTGAATTGTCTGCCGTCAGAGTGTCCCAACACAAGCGACCAGAGCGGCTCCTCTCCACGACCAAGCTCCTGGAGACTCGGAAACCTTGTTCACAGCCCTGGAGGGCTTGGCGCTACCACCCCCGCCTAAACAAGCCGCAGGCCTCGCGGCGACGAGACGACGCTGGTCTATTTAGGCTATGTATAGCTGGCGTGCCTGTAACGACTGGTTAGCAACTAGCAGGCGAGGCGTAGCGGGATACTCACCTTCTCCCTGCTCTTCTTCGAGTCGGTGGGGATACTGTACTCGGTAAAGTAGGCCCGCTTATAGGTTTGCTCTAGACCGGCCTCCTCCTCCTTATCCTCCTCGACGTAGGAGTAGACATCGACGACACGGTCGGCCTAGCGAAGCACAGCCGTGAATTCGGTGGGGTCGCCGAGCATCCCCTGCGGGACCTAAGAGAGTCGTTAGCACAGATCGAAGGAGGAAAGGTGCGCGCGTTACGCGTTATATCAGCAGACGTGTCGTCAGCGGAGCGCTAGTAACACGCGTAGGAGTTACGTACCGTAAGGCAAACACGGTTGCCCTTCTGACAGTCTAGGCAGCTGGTAACAGCCGCCGCGTCGTACTCGCAGTGGATTTGAACTACCGCGAAGGGGATGGGGTCGCCACTGGCGACGTCGGGCCACTCGGGCAGGGCACCCGGGGCGTACTCGGCGTGGGACAGGCATCCAGCGCAAGGAAGCGCGAGGCGCGGGCGGGCACGAGACGAGGCTTTATGGACTCCTTGTTGGCCCGGTCAGGAGCCGCCGGGGGTCCTCCTGCTCGACGGGGAGGCATGGTGGCAGTGGTGCGTGTCGGAAGCGTGTCACAGGCGATGTTGGTGAGTGACGAAAGTTCCTCGGGCTGGCGGGCCCTGTTCAGCCGTGTGATGTGTGAAGTCGATCTCCACTGCTATCAACGGGATTTCCGCCTACTTTGTTCGAACTGGGTCTGTTGAAACTATGATCGAATCTGGTTTGTAGGCGTCGGGTTCCTCCCCAAAAAGACGCTCCGTCTGGTGGGTAATGGGAAATTCATGGCATGGCTTCTCTAAGATCGCGTCGGCGAAGATCTCCAAAACGGAGTTCTCGAGCGCAATGTGGATCTTTGTCTCGTGAGGAGAGCTTGACTCGAGGACCTTGAGACTTCTGTTGTACTCTAAGGCCAGCCTTAGCCAGGAATCCGGTCCTTCGCCATAAAGGTTTCGCTAACCTGTTGGGTTCGGTCGGGGTCTGCATCTGGAGGGAGCTGTTCTCGTAGGCGATGAAATCCCGAGGCCAGGCTCACGACAGCCTGCGCTGCCACACTGTCTGGAATGTTTTCTGTGAAGTCTTCGACAAGTCTTCCGTACCCGGCGGCTGTAGCACCTACACAGGACCTCTTTTCATCTTTTGATTTCAGCGTGCGTGTTATATATAGATCCCTAGGGATTGTCGTCTCTTGGTTCTTGATGTATACAACTCTCCATGTCATTTGCGTCCGCGTTGATTCCGGTTGGGCAGTAGGAGAGGTATTGCAGTAAAGCGATGCGGCATAGAAGTTGGTTGTTGTCGGGCTGTGGCAATCCAATGTCGCCAAGTCACACAGGCTGGCCTGGTTCGTTCAGCACTGGCTCGTATGTAGCGGAGAGCTCTCAATAGAGTTTGCTTAGAAACTCCAAGGTGTCGAAGTACGTGGTGCCGGTGCTGTTCAATGTTGCCGCTATTGCCATTGCCGTTACCGTTCCCATTTGTCTATCCAGCCTCGTCGATGTCATGGTTGCTGTTTATGTTGCCCTCGGTAGGCATGGGCATGGATTTTGGCTTTTTAGCCACCCGTAGCCTGTCTAAGAGTGGAAATGAACTGCCTCGGTGTTGTGCGGCGGCCTGCCTGGCCAGGTCTAGCACAAGCTCGGCGACCTGGCAGTTGTGTCATGTACAGTTGATGGGCCTGATCATTTCCAGGCTCGACAATGACGAGCTGGTTGTCTTCCAGATGTCCATCTTGCTGTATGGTGGTGGGAGGTTTTCTGATACTCCATAGATTGGACGACAACACTTGAAGTCCTGCACGCTGGCAGGCTTGCTCCTTGAAAAGGTACTTGTCTAGTTCAAGCAGGTTCCACATTGACGTCCCATATCTGATCGTGTCGTCAGTGTGGGTGCTGTCAATGCAGCCCGACTGTCCGAGGTCGCGACCTGGGGAGTGTTCATTCTGTTCCACTTCCTTGCTTTGGTCTGGGGGAATTCTGTAGTGGAAGCTGACTCTTCGGCATTGTAGTTCGCGTGATGATGGCGACGAAGAGGTCTTCTATTGTTGTGGTGAACGCCTGAGTATCCTTCTTGGTTACGAGGTGTCTGTTGAAAGGGTGGAATTATAGTCGCTGTGGGAGGCTCTACAGTGAAGGGGTGCCACCTAGAGCTAGACCTAGAATGTTTTCTGGTTTATATAGAGGGCACTTGGCACTCGGTGAATACAAGTGGGAAGTAGGGGAGGGTTCAACCGGGCAGAGCTCTGTGTACCTAGGTACCCACTGGCGTATGAGATTTAATTCTGGAGTAACTGAACTAAACAGTAATTCTTGCATTCGGCCTGAACAGTGTATACAGCCCTATAAGTGTTGTGGGTAGAGAAGCAGCCGTGGGCCCCCTAATGCTTAACAGAAGTCCTACTTCGTAGGTTACTAAGGTTCGTGTGGAAGATGAGGTAGATTGAGTTTGAGTACTCAATGTCTAATGTCGGCATTTGATACGCAAAGACACATACTGTTCAGAGTAGTGGATTCAAGCTTGTTTCTCATTAAGGTCTTCATGCTTGTATAGACCTTGAACATTGAAAACATCGCAAAAGTAATGGTTGTCAGCATTGTCAAACTCCCAACAAGCAACCTGACTGTTGCTTCTACAAATGTTTCTAGCAATGTGAGTAGGCACCTTGAGATCGACGGTCTAGGATGGACCACACTGACTGATATGCTTCTTCTCAAACATTGAACAAGGATGCTTATACAAATTTTATTTCTCAATGATCCTAGTGTATGCTTTGCTTGTTCGACTTTCAATCTGTGATGATTGCCTCTGTCTCAACATTAAGGTTGCTACTCTTATGAGGTTCCTATTACGCTGTGCCCATGAACAAATTGGGTATTTTTGGTTTACTCCGGCATCCTATGTATTTTGGATTCAAGGATGTAACAGTTACTGCTGGGCAGTGTCTAATTACAAGACATTTCAGCGACATAACAACTACGGCATCAAACACTTAAATTTGTTGTCGTACCCTACCTGTTTGGTAACAAAACAATACACATGTGCAAGCTGAGAAGTAAACCACCCAGAATCACCGACGAAACACATGGGTAGTCACTAGTCATTGTTAACTGAAGAGATGCAATTAAGGTCTGATGAAAATGAAGTCTGACAAGTTTCGATTCTCATCTTACTTACCTAGGTACTTACCTTAGTACTTAGTAAATACTCTAGGTAGGTAAATGGGCAGGTATACATATCTCGTCCGGGGCAAAAGGACCAAACATGGTCCAGGATACCTAGGTAGACTCGTCTGCTTCTTTCCATTCTCCTTCTTTGCGGTTCGGATCATCGTTCAGAGCATTGAACTTCCTTGGAGAACTGTTGCGCTCTGTAGAAACCTATCTACTTGAGTAGGTTCGTTACGGAGGTAAAGAATCATGTCCTGATGAAACATACTTTATCCTCTATGCTGCTCACACAATAACCGAAGTACCCACTAACGTCACCTAAGCAGGTCAACCCACGTCACCACTAACAAGCTTGGAACATGGATGATGGAGAAGCGATCCGAGTGGCTGGCCGGCAGCTTGAACGGGGCAGTTACGACGCCGGCACCTCGGCCAAAGATTACGTACGATAAACGATGAACGATAAACAACATGCATGAACAACAACAACGACGACACCAACAACAAAGGTTCCTCTACAAACATTGCCGAATCGGGTTCTCAATAGCTGGCACTAGTTGGGTGCCCTCGACTCGAGTTCCTATCCTCGTATCATTTGAGGACTACCTAATACTCAACCACCTCTTTCTTCCCTGTGATCAACACAAAGCCGAAGCCGACCTGAAGTGTCGTCGCCAAACGTGCCCGACCAACTGTCCTGCCAGCAAGTAATCGGTGACAAGATGCCGTATCAGCCCTCTGGTTTTGCCCTGATTTAGCTTGAACGAACGGCCTGCTTCCTGGTGCTGTCTGGATTGTCCGACCAGGTCCTATTATCGAATATCTCAATAGCACCCTCACCTCTAACACACTCTTCCGACCATGTCTTCCTCAGGCAAAGGGCCTCTCATTGACAGCCTCGACGCGCGTGATGACACTAGGATGTCTCACGAGTCCAACTCGTCTGTCTCGACTACCAGCATCGTCTTCGACCGTCTCAGCGAGCGTCTGTCAGACCAGACCCGTCCTTCCTCCAACCGCCGAGCTCCTCCAGCCTCCCGCCGAAACAATACCCCATACGCCGACCAAGAGACCATCTCTGATTTTGGAGAAGATGACCCGCTCAAGGAAGAGACCTCGAGCGACCTCGAAACCGGCCCATTCCTCGCCAATGGCGCCACTGTCGCCCGTCCCAAGCACATGGATCGCAGCCTGAAGCGACTCATGCTGATACTATCTGGGGTCTTCGCCGCTGCATGGGTCCTTGCCTTTGTCGTATACATATCTTCGAACTCCTACAAGCACAGTTCCGACTTCGATCACGACCCGCAAGCTACCGTCGCGCGGGGAAGTGGTAAGAGGCTTACCCTGGACGAGCTGATGTCTGGTGCGTGGAGTCCGGAGACACACACAATGAGCTGGGTGGCCGGGGCCAACGGAGAGGACGGTTTGCTCGTGCAGCAGGGATCTTCTGAAGAGGGGTACCTGGTGATCGAGGACGTCAGAAGCAAGAATTCTGGAGGAGCAAGGGGCGTTGAAGCTGCCGAGAGCAAGACGCTCATGAAGAACAACTGGATTGAATACGAAGGGAAACAACACATGGCTCAGAAGACGTCATCCAGCCCGGATATGACCAAGGTGCTTGTGGCCACGGACAACGAAGCTGTGTTCAGGCACTCCTTTACAGCTCGGTACTGGATTCTCGACGTCGCCAAGCAGACTTCTGAGCCACTGGTCCCTGGAGAGCCCGATGCTGTTATACAACTTACAAAATGGAGCCCAACCAGCAATGCGATCGTCTTTGTGAGAGACAACAACCTGTACTTGCGCTGGGTGGGCTCTGACGAGGTGCGCCACATCACCAAGGATGGAGGCCAGAACTACTTTTACGGACGTCCGGACTGGGTCTACGAGGAGGAGGTCCTGGGTGGTAACAGCGCCGTTTGGTGGTCTGACGACGGAAAATACCTTGCATTCTACAGGACAAATGACACTGGTGTCCCCGAGTACCCCGTCCAATACTTCATATCGAAGCCAAAGGGTGGGCAAGAGGAAGGGTTGGATAACTATCCCCAGGAGCTATATATGAAGTACCCAAAGGCTGGTGCCACCAATCCCGTCGTGGACGTGCTCTTCCACGACGTGGACCGCGGAGACAACTTCGAGGTCGATATCGACGGTGGATTCGCAGACGATGACCGCTTGATCACAAATGTGCTCTGGGCCGGGCAGAGCGTCATTATCAAAGAGACGAACCGTATCTCAGATGTCTTGCGCGTGGTTCTAGTTGACGTCGCATCCCGAACTGGCAAGACCGTCCGTACTGTGAATGTCGGGAAGCTCGATGGCGGTTGGTTCGAGATTTCCCAGGACACTCGGTATATTCCTGCCGATTCTGATAATGGACGGCCCGATGCTGGCTACGTCGACACGATCATCTACGATGATGGCGACCATCTGGCTTACTTCACTCCATTGGATAATCCTGAACCAGTGATGCTGACCAAGGGAAACTGGGAGGTCGACAATGCTCCCTCAGCAGTGGACTTGAAGAACAACCTCGTGTATTTCATCGCGACGAAAGAGTCGTCGATTCAGCGGCACGTGTATAGTGTCAAGCTAGATGGCACCGACCTCAAGGCCATCACCAACACCAGCCAGGAGGGCTACTACTCGGCTTCGTTTTCTTCGGGCGCAGGATACGTCTTGCTGAACTACCAGGGGCCTAACATCCCCTGGCAGAAAGTGATGAGCACGCCGAGCAACTCCGAGGAGTACGAGCACGTTGTGGAAACTAACAAAGCTCTTGCGGATCGTGCCAAGAAGTACGAGCTGCCCATCAATATATACGGCACGATAAACGTTGACGGGGTTGACCTGAACTACGTTGAGCGACGGCCTGCGCACTTCGATCCCAAAAAGAAGTACCCGGTGTTGTTTTACCAGTACAGTGGCCCAGGCTCTCAGACTGTCAAGAAAATCTTCAAGGTCGATTTTCAGTCTGTCTTGACCCACCACGGCTACATCGTCGTCACGGTCGATGGGCGCGGTACCGGCTTCATCGGACGCAAGAACCGCGCCCTCGTCCGTGGCGAGCTGGGCCACTGGGAATCCCACGACCAGATCGCCGCCGGGAAGCACTGGGCGTCTCTGCCGTACGTCGACGCCTCCCGGCTCGCCATCTGGGGCTGGTCGTACGGCGGGTACATGACGCTCAAGACCCTCGAGCAGGACGCCGGGGAGACGTTCAGCTACGGCATGGCGGTGGCGCCCGTGACGGACTGGCGGTACTACGACTCGGTGTACACGGAGCGGTACATGAAGACGCCGCAGGAGAACCAGGCGGGCTACGACGGTACTGCCGTCAGCAACGTCTCGGCCATGGCGCAGAACGTCCGCTTCCTGATCATGCACGGCACCGCGGACGACAACGTGCACGTGCAGAACACGCTGACGCTGCTGGACAAGTTTGACCAGGCGGGCGTGGAGAACTATGATGTTCATGTGTTCCCGGATTCCGATCACAGTATCTACTTCCACAATGCCCAGAAGGTTGTGTATGAGAGTGAGTCATGTTCCGGCCCCCATGTTTGTTTTGCATCAGGTTTTGTGAGGATTGCGATGCTGATTTCAGGACAGAACTGGAGAATTGGCTTATCAACGCCTTCAATGGAGAATGGCTCAAGATTGCCGACCCGAAGTCCATCGATGCCACCAAGAAGAAGAGGGCCATCGCGGCGCATGCGTATGTACCGCTGGCGTGAGCTGCGGTGTTGTATGAGATGAGGCCCGTGGTGTTTGTGAGATGTGATATTACTTGCATGGCATTAGGACGGCGTTGGGGAGGCAGGCTTCTTCTTCTTCTTCTTCTCTCGCCTGAGACTTTCGACTTGATATATCCTATATGACACCTTGAGGCTGGAGCATGTTGCTTAACGGTAGACCTAGAAGGCATTGATTATACAGCAGTCGTTACAACCTCAGTCACGATGACCTGGTGCGAGTGACACGCTTTTGCACTGACGGATGACGGTGCATCTTAGGGACCTAAAAGACGAGCTTTATACTCCTTTCATTATCATTCCACCACCGCCCACATTCCATGCCTTGATCCCCCCCGGGCCACGAACATCATCAAGTCGTCAACATTCAAGAGGTCCCCTATATCACCGGCCAACTCCCGACATCCAAAACACTTGGACCTCACCGCCGCCCCTCGGCCAAGTGCAGGGTACGCGCGTTGCGGATGGCGGCCCCGACCGAGGTGCCCTGGTTCTCGTCGGCGATCTCGGCCATGGGGGAGGTGAGCTCGGGGCCGGGCGCGGCAGGGTTGGGGGAGGAGGGGGAGAAGGAGGAGGAGGGGGGCGGCAGCTCCACGGCGCAGACGGCGGTGGCGTAGGCGCAGACCTGGGCCATGCCGTCCGGGGGGATGAAGCCCGTGTCGAAGCGCAGGCCGACGGCGGCGTTGGCCCCGCGGCGGCGGCACTCGGCGACGAGGCGGGCGACGGCGTCGTTCCGGGTGCGGTACATCTGTGTCGTGGGGGAAATCGAGCGGTTGGGTCAGTCAGTCAGTCGGTCGGCCGGTCGGGCGGATGGGAGATAGGGACGGAGACATTTGCAGATGTGCTGGGACAGGGGGAGGGAGGGGGGGAAGGGGCAATGCTGACGAGCTTCGTGACGGCGCCGATCTCCCCGCCCGCCAGGGTCTTGAGGCTGGCCCCCACGGCGGGGAGGTACCCCCTCGACCGGACGCTCATGCCGTAGACGGTGCCCAGGCCCCTCTCGATGCGGTACCCGGGGATGTCGAAGCAGGTCGAGGTCATGATGCCGCCGGCGGTCAGAGAGGGGTCGTTGCCGTACTCGTTGCTGCTGTTGTCTTCGCCGGCGGCCTGTGCCATGCTGGTGGTGGTGCTGACGCCGACGCCGTGTTCTTCTGCCTTGGTGCTGGCGTCGGCGGGGTGGCCGGCGGCTTCAGATGGTGACGGGGCTCGGGCTCTGGCGAGGGACTCTTGGCTGCTTGCTGGGTTGTGTCCCTCGGAGCGGTGCTTGAACCGATGCATGGGGCTACGAGGTTAGGGGGTGTATGTATGTGTGTATGTATGATTTATAGGTACAGACTGGTGCTGGCCGCGGGAGATTGTTCTAGGACTGTTGGTTGGGGATGGCGAGGTCGAGGTGTCGAGGGTGAACCGGAGGGATGGAACAGACTCTGGAGAGCTTATCCGCCCCTGAGGTATATATATGTGTGTATGTATATAAGTACTGTAGCGGGAATTTGTATGTCTTAGTAGTGCTTATTCTTTAAAAATACGATTACAGTATAGCTAATCGTTAACCTGGAAATAACTGTTGTCTAGAAAATAACCGTTGTTATTCCCTTCCTTTAGTTAAATCGCTCCAGGATTAAAACTGGCTGACTTAAGATTCAACTACCGTCTTCCTTTGCCTTGGGAATCACTTAGAAATAGTATTGCTTTTAAATACCTAAATATAAAGTAGAATTACAATAAAATAACTAACTGATCTTTTTAGAGAGTAGAAAAAGGAAGAGAGAGCTTTAAAAGATACCGGCGTACCTTCCCTTCGACCTTTTTATAAAGAAGATACTTAGGTATCTAAAGAAAAGGAAAGTACAAGGTTATCTTAAGGTAATTTAAGCTAATCAAGTAAGGCTATGTTAAGTATTATCAGGAAAATAACTGTTGTCTATACTATAATCGTATGTCACCTAGCAATGGTCACGCCCTAATAACCGTTATCATTCCTTAGGTATGTGAGTATCTAAATAAGTAGGTATGTATGTATGTACCTATGTATGCAAGACTAGCTGGAAAAACAGACTGTTTGTCGGGCCCTCGAGCAAGATAGCGCGGGTGTTTCTCCTTCTCCTTGTTCTCGACCTCCGGCAGGAGATAAACATTTCGAGGGAAACAGCATCCAACATCAAGCGGAGAGAGGCTTCCATGTTAGCGGAGTAGTTATACTTACTTCATTGCACTTGCCTATGCTCGATATTGTTTTGCTGTTGGTGACGCTCACCAGACATACCGATGCCATGACACAAATGGAGCGTGTACTACAAGTCCTACTTTAGCAGCCATCATACTATATGTACCATGATTTGCAACGTACGGACTAGCTGACTCCAGATTTCACTTGGTTATGGCTCTCACACTATCAAAGTCACGCATGAGATATTCCACGACGAAGAGACGGTTCCTATGAAAATTGTACATTGGCTTAGCTTTTCCTTTCCTACAGTAATTCCTCTCTGAGAGTATGATGGAACATAAAACGTTCTCACGCCGTACTCCGGCCAGCTGCTGGGCAGCCGATACGATACTCTTTGGTTGCTTCTCACTCCTCCCCTAGTTCTTGCGCGATCTTTTCCACAGCTTCTCCCAGTTCAAGGGCACCTTGTTCGCATCGAGGATTCTTCCAACAACAGAGAGGAAGTGGTTCACGGGCTCTTCCCGCGTGGCGTCGTGGACATAGGGCGGGCGCGTCGACCAGCCCGGCTGATCATCCGGGGCAACACCAGCCACGTCAGCAGGACAACCCTGCACCACCCCGTCCATTCCCATAGTAGCACCATCCTTCAAGTGGAGGTGCTTCTCCGGCTCAGCCGCCGATGTAATAAATCTGTGCTGAAGGTCCTTCTTCTTGGTGGCAGCATCCACGTCCGTGGGGATACTCTCGTCGTCGCGGGCAACCTCCTCCTCGCGGACGGGGAGGGCCCTGACCTGCTTGGGCATTGGCAACTTGTGCTTCTAGTAGAACTTGCCGAGCCGTCGAACAAGCTCGTTGAACAGCTTCATGGCATCTAACAGCATTCCCTGGTCAGTTTCTGGCCCAGAAAAGCTACACAGTCGCACTTGGAGTAGGAGCACTCACCCTCACTGTACTCCGGTAGGACATCCCTGGGATACGCCGCGGTCTCCTCACAGACCGGCGCGCGCAGGACCGACCCCCTCCCGCCCCTCCCCACCTCCCTCCTCCACAGGCCGACCCTGGCGGTGACCTCGGCGGCCCAGGCCCCCATGTCGCGGAGCCGCGCCTCCTCCCTCAGGCCCGCGGCCGCGGCCCCCATGAGCCCCCACAGCAGCGCGCCCCTCCGCCCGCGCCGCCGCCCCTCCGCCCGGCCCTGGGGGCCCCCGCGCAGCAGCACCATCATGGCGGCGAGGCGAGCGGCGGCGGGCACCTCGCGGCCGCCGTCCGGGTCGCCCTCCCAGATGCGCCCGAGCGCCCGGACGAACCGCCGCACGTCGCACCAGACCTTGCCGCCGGCCAGGCCGCCGCCGCACATGTCGGCGCAGAAGTAGCGGCAGAAGGTGCCGCGCCAGAAGAGGGCGTGGGCGTTCTTCTCCATGTTGTCGGGGACCGCGCCGCCGCCGGCGCCGAGGCGGGGGAAGGCGGGGGCGCAGAGGCGGAACCGCTGGAGGAGGTCGATGGTGTTCTTGAGGACCTCGGAGCCGTCGTCGCCGTCGTCGTCGTCGTCGTCGCCGCCGAGGCGCCTGGTGGTGAGAGCGCGGAGGAGCTCGGGGGTCGCGACGTCGACGGTCTCGGTGCGGGCGGCGCCGAACTCGGCCGCGAAGACCTCGCGGATCATGGCGCGCTCCTGGGCGGTGGTCTTGGGGGGTGACGGCGGGGCTGCGTGGGGAAAGGAGGACGCGGGCGAGGTGGACTCTGTACTGGCCATGGTGGGCTTGATAGTTGGGGTGGTGGTGAGGTGGTGATGTGGTGATGTGAAGTTTTGGGATGATAGAGGTACTTAAGTACTGACTTACTCAAGTATTTACTTAAGTACACAATTTGGACGAGATGCGGCCTAATGCGTGGAAGGCACGCGCTTGGGGATGAAGTGAATAAATAAGAGCTAAGCGTCGTCAAAAAAGGTCATCACCACAGTGACCATCGACCAGCAACCAACGATAAACACTGGACGCAGATGACAGGCTAAGCTCCCTATTATAGAGACCTGCAGCTTATACAGTCATATGCGATGACATATCCACCTGACGCCCAACCTGGTGCTATCTTTTTGGACGGGGAGAAGGGGGAAACAAACATAAATTAGCACACATACTTGACAAGACAGACAGTGGATTTTCAAACAGAATATGGGTGATGTCCGTCTGCTGGGAAACATGCTAGGGAATTATGCCACGTCTTCCGCATCATCAGGCAATTGTTAATTATCTAATTACATACTTCCCTCTTCCATCGGAGGATTCGCTCACTGTTTTACGATGCTGCTTCAGCCCGCCTTAACAACTATATATCACATCTCCACTTTTGCAAACTATACCATACCTAACCCAGATTAATATATCTGCGACATGTCGTATCGGCCAGGGTAACATGTGGTTAGCCTGAGGGTGGTTAAAGTGGAACTGTAGTCAAACCGTGTAAGTCTATTGGCCACATATATGGCCACACACACTCATGCCACACACAATCTACATAATCTACATACCAGTCGAATGGCCAAGGGGAGACGACTTGAATTCCAGATTGGGTCTCCTCTCTATCAAAGGTGGCCGTTCACAAACCACGTGCTTGAACGACCATTAATTTAGAGAAGTTGAGGCTCTGCGGCCCGGGTGTACTCACCACGACCCGAGACTGACTCAACCCCTTACTACTTACTCACTCACTCACTACATTCCGCCTCGGGGACAAGGCTTGCGAGGCCGCAATACTCATACAAAGCAAGCAAGTGGTGGTTATTACAGAAAATCGTAATGCATGTTACTGCGATCGTGAGGTGAGGGTGAGGGCTCAACTCAACCGTGTCTTCAGATCGAAGAAACGCCTTCATTATCAATTCTCATACCATATACAGATTACTTGGTAGGTATGTCTGAGAAGGCGCAATCTAGATCCCCATACCAGTAATCACTGTTACGACTCGAAATTACCAGGCGATACTCCCCAGCCGTGTCAAATACATGTTGACCACCCACACGATATCCCCAAGAAACGACCCCAGGTAAAACGTCCTGCCCCGTTTCCCACCAGCGCATATGCACCCACATATCTCAGCACACATATTCATATAACATCCTCCATTCAAGCATTCGCCCCAATAGTCCCAGAAGCCACAGCCGCCGTGGACCGCCCCTCACCCATCATCACCACGCGCCCCAAGCAAGAGACATATCAAGACGGCCGAGACCTCTTCTCCCTCCCCCGCCTACCCAGCCCAGCCAGCATCAGGACACAGACATTCCCAAGCCTCGCCGCCGGGGACTCAGCTCCCCACCGCGGCCAGCGAGCTGACGTCCCCGCCCCAGCCCCGCCCCGCCCCGGCGGCCGCGGCCGCCGCCGTGACCGCGGCGCCCTGGTAGCCGGTGCAGCTCTGGGCGCCGTCGGTGGCGGCGGTGACGGTCAGCGGGGGCAGCGTGGCCGCGGCCCCGCCGCCGCCGCCGCCGCCGGCGCACACGCACTGGCCGTCGGCGGTCCTGTAGGCGCAGGCTATGGCCGTGAGGGGCAGCGAGGAGGAGCCGCCGGCGCCGGCGCCGTCGCGGATGGCCATGGCGGCGGGGGGCGGCGGGGTGGTGGTGGCGATGGGGGAGAAGATGGTGGTTGTGAGGGTGGTGAAGGTTGTGAGAGACATTTTTGTTGGTTGTTTTGTCAGGGAGGGGGTTATTGGTGTATAATTAAGATTAGTGTTTGTCGTTTTGTGTGTTTTGGTGCGTCTCTGGTGTGCAAAGGTATTAGGTATTTATGTCTGTATGTATGTGTATGTATGTATGTCGAGACTGCTAATGATTATTTGGTTTGAGATATGTAGTGTTTTCGAATCCAGGGGTCTCTCTCGGCCACGACGGAGGCTCTTATACCTCGACCAAGAGCACGCATAGGGTGATCGTCCCCTCCTCCACAGACGGCTGAACGGTGAAGGCTGCATGCAGCTTTCGCACCGGTCCACTCATGCACACCTAGCCGACCATAACCGAGCCCCATGATTACCGGAGTACTGGGTCCTGCGGGAATGTGCAAAGCCGGGGGGGGGGGGCGTGGAGAGAGAGACGGGGGACGCGAGATGTACTGGCAGTGAATTGCGCGAGTTTTGTCGAGAGTGAGATCGGCTGGACACAAGTTCGGCCCACAAGCTGGTAAGTGCCTTCGTCGAGCATTCCGTTAGGATTCGGCATATAGGATAGGACCATGACTGACCCGCTAATTATATATATTATTTGCTACATACAGGGGGGCCGCAAGGCTCAAGGCAACGGGGTTCGAGAAGGACCAGCAGGCTGCCTTTTTTGTAAACAGGTCTGATCGTTGGACTATCGCTTGCGATCAGCAGAATCAGGACAAACACGGCATATATGTATATGTATATATATAAAGTTGACAAAAGCATGTGATATTATTATATACAACCACCCCGCCCTGGGAGATGTTGAAGAACATCCCAACGGCGGTCAATTGTGATGCCGAAACCTGGGTTCACAGCATTTGACTTGTATAGAAGGTATAAGGTATAACAAAAGAGACTATGTATCATGTACGTTCATATCATCGCTAGCCGGGGCTTTCCCCCCCAGCCATTTCCTCGTTCATCATGACTTTTGTATCCATCCGGACCCAAAATGAAAACCAAAAAAATAACACACTGCTAGAAAACCCGCCAGCCCTGCAAGATAGAAGCCATGCAATGAACCCCCCCTCGGTCGTGGCCCTGCACAGCCCAAGTGGCAGTAGTATTCCCCCGCCGTACAGGGCTGACGGGTTCCTCTCGTCCCTCCCCGAGCAATTAGTCACCATCACTCCGTCATCACGGCCTCCTGGTAGAACTCCCACCTCCTCCGGACCTGGTGGAAGTCGAGGATCAGCTCCACCAGCGTCTCGGCCTCCCTCTCGAGCGCGTCCAGCTCCGCCGCGCCGCTGTGCACCGTGCCGCCGTGGTTCCTCGGCCTGCGGTACGCCGCGAACACGATGCCCCTGTCGACAGCGGGGGGTCTCCTCGCCGCCGTGGTTTTGTAATTCTGCTTCTTCTTCTTGTTGTTGTTGGTGGTGTGGTTATTGTGACTGTCATTACTATTATCATCATCATCATCATCACTCGCCTGGGCCCCCGACCCCGCCGCGTGGCCCGTGTAGAACGACCGCGCGTAGCCCCGCGCGAACTCGTTGTCCCCGGCGTCGCTCTTCCGGTACTCGATCCACCCGTCGTGGCCCTCGCGCAGGATCTTCCTGTGGGCCCTCGCGCTGAGCCGGAACGGCGCCTCGAGCGTGTTGAGCCCGTAGCCGGTGAGCAGGCGGCCCGTCATGCCCCCGCGGGGGCTTCCCGGCCCCGAGGGGCGGCAGCAGCAGCAGCAGGCGGTGGCGGCAGCGTGGTGGTGGTGGTGGTTGCTGCTGCCGGCCCCGCCCTCGGAGGAGGAGGGTGCGTGAGGCGCCTGGAGCGAGTTGCGAGGCGTCGAGTTCTTGGTGGTGGGGCGGTCCGACGTGGTGGGCGAGTAGAGGGTCGATGGGGGCCTGGAGGAGGAGCAGCAGCTCGTCGCGGACGACGAGGCGGCCGAGCCGGAGCGGGCGTGGGAGGAGTGCAGCCCCCTGGGGCCGGCGGCGGCGGCGGTGCCGGCCGGGCGGTGGACGAGGTGGTGGCTCATCCGGCTGGGCCAGAAGTTGACGACGTAGAGGAAGTCGAAGTCGTACTTCTTGGCGATCCGGGCCGCCTGGAAGGCGGCCACCTCGTCGGGCGCGAGGGGCGGGGGCCGCGTCATCGTCACGCCGGCGGCGCGCCTGGTGGGTAGGAAGGGCGGCGACCGGGTGTTTCGGATGTTCGGTGGCAGGACTGGCGGCGGCGGAGGGAGCCTCGCGGGTGGTTCTGAGGGTGCCTTGGTCTTGACCTCGGCTATGTCCTCGTCGGTGAGCGTCATGAAGTCACGAACGGGCAGCTCCTGGATGATGGATTTCGTCTTTCGGCTTGTCGTCTCGACGGCCGCGTCTAATGGCACATATGAGTCCCTCCAGTCGTCGCTCAGCAGTGCAGCACTGGATGCTATACTCGTGGCTCGTCTAGATGGGGGCGCTGTTAACGACTTCCGGTTGAGATCTGTGCTCGTCTTCGGCTCACTCAACGTCGAATCGCGCCTGGGTATCATGTCTGGGGAGTGTTCCGGTGTGAAATGGCTCAGGGCCAATGATGGTAATCGCCCTCGTGCACTGGGTGGTGATGAAAAGTGGATTTCATCTTGATCCGAAGGCGGAGGTGTTTCGTATCTCTGCCCCGGGTAGATGGGGAGGGCCTCAAGGAGACATTTCTGGACTGCCTTTGCGTCGACGGGGGCAGGCGATGGTCCGAATCTTGGTGACCTGGGGAGGGACCGAGGTGATTTCGGGACTAGGTAAGGAGAAGGCTTGATGATGGTTGTCGTTTCACCAGGGATATTCAGATGGACCAGGCCACCCGGCTTCCTGTCGTGTCGCCTCGCAAGTAGTGAGGAATTCCGGCTGGGAACGGAGAAGGACGTAGTGGACGAGTGACTGCTCTGCCGCCTGTGGTCGCTCATGGCCCGGGCGTCGCTGCTTGAGAGCCGCCAGCTACATGTCCGAGAGTCCGAGGAGCTTGTAGGAGCGGTAGACCTGGACGTAGAGATGACGGGCTCGTCGCGGGCGTGCATGCGGCTTGCATTGGTCTTTGGTCTTATAAAGGGGGCCTCTGGGAAGACGGGAGGGTCCGGCGAGGGTGGGCCTGACTGTGCTGAAGCGGAGGGCGCACTGCCGTTGTTTACGTTGGACGCCGTGGTGTTACGGCTGGGTGCAGGTCTCCTCTTGGAGAACAGCCTCTCGAACCTGTCCAATCCATTGGCCATGGTTGGAGGGGGGGGGGGATGGGGGAAGCCCCGGGGGCTGTTCCGTACGTAACCTGTCTTGTCAGCTGAATCCGATACTGCAGCATCTAATGCAATGCAATTCCCCAATGGAGGTGGCGCTATACGTACGGAGCAGAGGCTACTACGTTACGTGGCTGGCAGACGGAGCAGTGGGCGAATTAAGGCTGTATAAAAGATCTGGTATCCTGGTAATCTGGTTTCCTGATATCCTGATATCCTGGTATCCTCGATCGATCGACCGTGAGCACCCTCAGCTGAAGGACTCAGGGAATTGGTGGAATCGACTTGACTCGGCGCCCTTGGAAGGGGAATAGGGGGGTAAGTACTATCCAAGGTCTCACAAGACAAGCGTACGGATGTCGACAGAGACCTGTCTCGGAGAGACATGCGGCGGGCAGTGTGAGGGCGAGGTGGCACAAGAGGGAAGGAGGCTCAGAGAGGTGAAGCAGAAGTCATTTGGAAGTTCTGGAAGAGCAGTGCTATAAGGCCCCCAGAAGGGGAAAACCCTCTTCGCCTTCGAAAGGTCCACACACACAGAGAGCCCAGTCCACGGTGAGGTCTGACAGGAAGGGTTCGAGGAAGACCACAGTTTCTCTCTGTTCTCTCAGAACCGGTGAACTGTGCGTAGTGGACTTTGACTTCTGACACTGACTTTGGTGGTGAGACGTGATATCCTGTGCCAGCAGCCAGGTCGTTCTTGGTGTCCCCCGAGGGTTCCGTCTGGTATTCAGAGCTGATCGAGTCCTCCAATGGCAGGGCTATTGCTGCAGTGCTTCTTGATCCGAGTCAGCCCATGGATCAGATCAGACAAGAAAGATAGAGAGATAGGTTGGTTGGTCGATTGGTTGGATGATTGGTTGATTGCTTGATGCCACCAGCAGTTTTCGAGGGAATATTCGACCAAGACAAGACAAGACAAGACAAGACAAGACAAACATGAAGATGCCAGGAGTTCCGAAGTTCAACCCTTGGCCAATTGATGATCAATTCGATCGAGGAACCAATATCATCAATGTATAAAAAACAAAAGGGCCAGGCCAGGCCAGGCCCGGAAGAAGGGGGGGGGGGGGATGGGGGAAGGGGAAATGGGGAACGGGGTGTATGTTCTACCTTTGTTTTTAAATTTGCTGTGAGTGAGAATCAGGACTCAGGCCGTGTGAGGCGAGCAAGATCGACGATGGCAGATGAGAGAGAAAAGTAGTCACCGCAACTTGGGTAACATATTATTTTACTGCATCTCGTTGTGGGCTTTGGGTAGTACATGTAAAGTAAAGTTAAGTTGAAAGCACGGTTAAGTGAACAGCAAAAGAAAGAGAGGGAAAAAAAAAAAAGGGTGACTGGGTATTCGACTGGTGGCATTCGATTCGATCAATGGTCCCTTTTCCCACCCCCTAGATATTTGTTGGACCTGCCTGCATCGAGGAAGAGAGGCTAGAGGACGGCATGGCATCTTGGGTCTGGGTTCGAGAGAGCTCGCGCGCGCGCGAGAGAGAGAGAGAGGTGGCTGCTCTCTGGGCATAATGAGGCTCGAGTCTTTTGCGTGCGTACGTACGTACTGTGAGTCCACCATATTAAATGGACCACCCGGCCCACCTTGCTGTCAAGGGCCCCATCGTGCAGGGCCAATCCAGGCCGAATCGTTCTCTCTCTTTTTCTCTAGCGTAAGTGGTAAACAAGCCTGGCAGGTGATCAGCGGTGGGTGTGGGCAAAAGGTAAAAGGCAAAAGGTGAAGGAAGGGGGAAGAAAACCACTCCATCCCGGTGCCCAGTGCGATGCCATTGCCATGCCACGCGATGCCATGCCATGCCATGATCATTGTAGTGTAGTAGTGTGTAGTGTAGTAGGTACTGTACCACTGTAGGTAGTTCTTTTTTAGGCCCCAAACTGTCAATTGCCTGTTCCCGCCCCGCCTGCAGCCCGCCCTAACATGCATGCTACAGTACCTGAGTACCTAACCTCATAGTAGGTACTTAGGTACCTGGCTACCTAAACAGGGCCTACGAAACGGATAGCTGGGGCGTTTTCTACAGTACCTACAGTACCTACAGTACTACACTACCGTACTGCATTACCGTACCTTACACAGCAGTAAAGGAGACATGATGATGATGACTTGGATGACAGTTGATGAAACAACAACACAGCAACACAACGCAGCAATTACAACACAGCACAGGACAACACGACACGACACAACAATACAACACAACATCGCAGCAACAGTGCGGGTCAGTCACTGGTTATACGAGCGAGACCCCTTGGTAGGTACTTCGAATCATGAATTAGGTATTCAACATGTGTGTGTTCTGTGTGTGTGTGTTGCTCAACCACAACAGTGCGTAACCAGACAAACACACCTCCAACGTAGCAATTACCACGAGCCACGGTCCAGGAGACAGACACTCACTCACTCAATTCCGTCATGAAGTCTCCGACAGGGTTCGCAACTTACTCACTAACATACTTACATACATACATACATACCCAGGGTACATACACAGGTACGTGGGTGTGTGCACCTGTCAGGGGTTCCACAGAATAATTCCGCAATTTCATATGACCACATGTGATTAGAGATGGATACAGGAGTTTTACGAATGACTCTCTCTGACCTTGGAGGTAACACTGAGTGAGAGTGAACGGATCGATCCTACACTTGGGCAACTGGACAAATGGACAAGTAATTATCTGCTGTTACATACATAGCACTCTGGTTTAAGCACACACTGCTAAGCATACGTGAGAATTACACAGTAATATTCAAATGGTTGTCGAATCGAGAGGGTTGTTTCCAAGGGTTCCAGTACAAGGGTTCCAAGGGTTACAAGGTTTGATTTGCCGCCCGGGCGCACGGCTGGAGCGGAATTCAATTGGCACCAGCACGGACCATAAAGCGGGACCATAAAGCGGGCCGAGCGCCAAGGTCGTTACTGGTTTTACTGGTCTGTTACTGGTATCAGTGGTGTTACTGGTAACGGTTTAGGGGCAGTTTAGAGGGCAGTTTAGAGGCAGTTTTAGAGGCTCGAGGCTCCAACTGTCAACAACGTCGAGGAATTGACACCAGACCGTGGTCCTGAGACACATGACAGCTTCTCCTTCTTCTCCTTCTCCTTCTTCTTCGTCTTCTACTTCTTCCTCGCCTCGTCCACAGGGGAGACAGCACAGCAATCACCCAGGTATTCTAATCCCCAAGGATGATGATTCCCACTGCCGCCGAATCCACCCACCCATCCTCCCTCTCACCCACTCGATGGGGCCAGCCGCAACCGCCAGCCGCTGCCCACACCTGCAGGCTTCCCTAGGAAAGTTTAAAGCTTAAGCTTCACAGTACGCACTCCCATCCTGCCTACTGCTACTCATGTCGTCGGGGAAGGGAGAAGTGAGGGAGGGGTTTTGCTTCTCTCACCTGTCCATGTTGGGCACCAAAACACAGAAACCCCCAGCGGCCCGGCTCAAGGTCTGATCTCTCCCGGGACGATCAAACCTCGCCATACATGCATGCATACAAACATACATACATACATATGCAAGCCGTGTGGATGAAACATGCATATTGACTATGTACCCTGCCTGTCAAGTCAGTCAGTCAGTCAGTCAGTCAGTCAGTCAGCCATCTCCAGAACAGGTGGGGTTCAATATTCTTGACATTTATTCCCCTCCCCCACCTCTATACTATATATCTCAAGTGCATCTCCTCGCCTATGAATAGCAGAAGAAACCCGTCCCGCACCGTGTCCCCCGACAGCGTGGTAGTAGTGGTGAACAAAGCAGATCTGAACCATGAGCAAAAAACGTGTCGTCACATCTGACAGATCTAGGAAAGCAGCACATACCACATACGTACTCCAAGGGACCCTCCAGGGGAAAGGTACGAAAAAAAAAAAAGGAAGACAATACAATACGCCAGGACGTGCGAGCGAGCGCACAGATCGCCTGCATGAACGTTGATCTCTTGCCCCTTTCCCCGGCCTTCTTCCAGGGGCACGAGGGCTCGAGCAGAGGAATCCATTACCCAGTAGACCTCAACGTGTGTGAGGTTTCTCTGTCGTCTTTCGTGCCTGACTAAATGTAGCTTGCCACTCTTGTGTCTCAGCCATACCTAGCATGGGCCCTGGTCCAATATCAGAACGACGACCCCCTCCCATCCCACTTACATAGATTACTTAAGTATATACGCAGCAACTGATATACCCATCAACCTCCCCCTAAAAATCAATCCTGCTTGTTCCCTGAGACAAACACAGGACACAGACATGCCCCTCCCTGCCGAAAACACCCCAGCTGTTGGGCAAGCCCGGCCAATCGCCAGTGCTCCTCAAGCGAGGGGTGGCTTTTTTTTTTTAATCCCCTCTCTTCCCTTCCAGGGCGATGGTTCATGAATGGTGGCACGACATCCGAGCGAAGCAGCTGCAGGTCATGCTGTCACGAAATAGCAAAAACAGATGCGAGGGATGGGGGGTCGAGGTCTAAGACCCTGTTGTACTGAAGATTTTTCTTCGCCTCCCTCTCTTGTCTCTTTTTCTTTTCCCCTGTCTTGACGTGTACCTGTAGGGACCTCAGAGCGGTCAGCCTCTTCCGAGCATACCTAGCCTACTATGTACGAATAGGTAGGTAGGTAGTCAGTCTGTCAGTCTGTCTGTCAGTCAGACAGTCTGTCTGTCAGTCTGTCAGTCTGTCTGTCTATCAGTCTGTCAGTCTATTAGCCACCTGCAGTCAGTCAGTCAGTCAGTCAGTCAGTCAGTCGGTCAGTCAGTCAGTCAGTCAGTCAGTCAGTCAGTCAGTCAGTCAGTCAGTCGGTCAGTCGGTCAGTCAGCCAGTCCGTCTATTAGTCTGTCGTCTATTAGCCAGCCAGTCAGTCGGTCTGTCTATCTATCTGTCCATCTGTCTGTCCGAGGGCCACACACGCATGGTTTCTATGTATTAATTACTCTTTAGAGTCCTTCTGCCGAGACCTTTGTCTCAGTCTCAGCCAAACATTATAAAACTTCGAACCGTAACCCAACGACGATCTCAGTTTCTTGTGGGCTACTAACTACACCGGGATCTCCCCCCCCCCTCTTCCTCTTCCTACTCACGCACTGTCGCCACGTTCCCATGTATATTCTTATAAAAATTTCTTTCTGAACTCTTTTCCTTTCTCTTGACCGCGGTTTTGGAGACTTCATGGGCCCCACGGAGTAGTCTGCTCCCGGAGTTGTAGGTCCTGTTCCTATGTAAATAGTAGATGCTGCTCTTTTGCTTGTTATGTCTGCGTGGAAGGAGAAGAGAGGAAAAATCACCAGACAGACGTCGGAGAAAGAAGACCCCCCCTCGTCCGTCATGTAAAAGTGCCGTCATCGTGACCTTGCCCACTACTTCCTTACAAACGAGTGTTTATACCAACAGTAGCACACAAAACGTAAGAGAATATGTGACCACCCCCTATTCTTTGAACCACCCCCGCCCCCAGACTTGAATGGTGTGCAGAGGGCAGTCACTAATGGTATACGAACAATACGATCCGTCAAGCCACCAATTAGTCTCGGCTATCTTAATTTTGAATCAAGAGAGAGAAAAAAAATAATCGCCCGTCACTTCCGGTTCGCATCCGTCCAACCAACAACACGGTAGATCCACCTCTCGCCTCGCAATTTCAATCAAATTACCCCGGGCAGTTACCCCATACTACTTGCTGTAGGCCCATCTCGTCTCCTGTCAAGATCGTGCATATATTATCATTTCTATTCTCTGTATGCACACTTCCCACAGGGTCTAGTACACCTTACTTCATATATACTTGGTCAAGTATAGGTAGAAAATAACTATGGAAAATTCAGAACATATTCAGCAAACATCAATAAGTCTATTGAGAACCCCATGGCCAACGTGGAGTGGTCGTAAATACTCTTTGTATCTCGCGAATGCATGCCTGGTACAATGCTATAATAAAAACACACGGACAAGGACTCGTCTCGTCTCGTGTCCCACTCACTGACATGATGAGGCCATCCCTCCAAGCTCCCGTAACCAAAACATCCCACACACATGCACATGTCTGTCTAGACCTAACCTCGTAATGCATGTCTATCTCTATTGCAGCGCATATGCAACGCATCGCCCCTAAACACCCGGTTCCGCGGCTGGGTGACACTACACGGCCCCCAGGAGCAAAAGCAAACACAAGTCAAACCTTGTACCGCCTTGCGAGCCTCCATCCCGACGGTCATAGCCCCTTGACCGATGCCAGCGATGAGGATCTAGAACCACGACGCAACGACTTATGATATGATTGATACGCGCTGGAATGTAGAGCATAATCATAGGACCCGACCGGTGCGTTGCCGATGGTCAATTGGCCGCCACCCGCTTATAGCTTCTGGCCGACCTCGGGGTCCTCCTCCTCACCGAAGATGTTCAGGAAGGCCGTGTGGACCTCTTCCGTCAGGTCGCTGGCCTGCAGGCTGCGGCCCCTCTTGTTGAAGGCGAGGCGCGAGCACTCCTGTGTGTTGATCGTCGAGTCAGCTTGCTGTCCCCTCTCGTAATATTCCGGGGCGCTTCTCCGGACCAGCCGAAGAGACGACTGTCATGTAGAAGCCGAAGGAGGAAAGGGGTCCAGACTCACCCTCGTAATAGCAGCACCGCCAAACGCCGCCAGCTGCACCGTCTCCTTCTCCGGCAGCTTCCCGCCGTGGTCCCACAGGCCCTCGAGGTACGCCATCCTCCACCCCAGGAACGTCGCGATGCTCCCCGTCAGCGTGTCGCCCTGCCCGCCGCTCCTCTTCTTGCCGCCCTGCAGGTCCACGGCCACCGTCGTCTCGCCGTCGCTGATGAGGTCCTTGAGGCCCTTCTGCACAACCGTCACGCCGCCCAGCGCCCGCGCCAGCGCCTCCACCTTGGCCGTCTCCTTCTTGCCCTCGTCCGTCTCCGCCTCCATCGCCTTCTTCACCTGCTCCTCCACCCCGAGCGCCTCGCACAGCCGCCCGAACTCCACCACGTTGGGCGTCAGCACCGCCAGCTTGTAGCCCTTGACGACCTCGGGGTACTTCTGCACCACCTGGAGCGCGTCCGCGTCGAGCACGAGGGGCGTGCCCTGCTTCCGCGCCGCCTCGATCACCTTGGCCACCGTGTCCTGCATCAGGGGGTCGCGGCCCAGCCCTGGCCCGATGACGACGACGTGGAGGCGGGGCAGCATCTCGATGATGCGCGAGGCTATACTGTCGGCTGATTCACTGGAGGTGGACTGGTCGGAGGATGTTGGGGAGGGGGACTGGCGCATCAGTGGGTGCACCATCAGGTTGGGCGAGTAGGTCTTGATGACGGAGGCTGCGCCGGGCGTGCAGATAAGATGGGACTGATTAGAGGGGACATAGGGTCAGTCGGTGTTCTCCAGCAGGATCGATGAGTAGATACAGTTTGAGGTGTATCATAAGGATTGAGGGAGAGCAAGGGAAGATCGTACCAAGTCACATCCCAACCGCGCGCTCGCCATAGCCGAGAAGTAAGGAGCGCCAGTGTAATCCTCACTGCCACCGATGACTGCTATGCGTCCAAGCTGACCTGTATCGCAACCGGGTTGTCAGCTTCCTGTTTCGTCTTCCTCCCTCCCTACCAGAGAGGATATACAGCTCATCCGAGCCTGGAAGAGTTGGAGCTCACCCTTGTGGAAGGAATCCAGCATAGGCGGCACGAGCTGGCGCACGCGGCCTAGTACTTCTCTCGTCGCCGAAGACATATCTGTAGACATCTAAAGTTTTGCGTATTCTCTTGAATACCCCGATGTGTATATGTTCCTGGTCTGCTCCTCGTTGTTTGTCCGGAAAGTCGTGTGTTTGGAAGTGGGGAATGGGACGTCGTTTGCGTAGTAGGATCACGAAATATCGAGTGGTTCACTGGTCAATTGGTGTCTGTTTGAGTGCTGAAGTTGTAGAAAGTATAGAATTCGTCGGCCAGAATAAGAACTATCACAAAATTCAAGGCAGATACATAGTAAGCTAAGGTGATGATGATGTATGTGATTGATGTCAATTGTACGTCGAAAGGGTCGCGGACCAGATGATGTCACTGTTAGTTGTTTGTGGGAGCCGCGTGGCTTACATAATTCATCAGATCGTCTTCAGTTTTAAACGTGCTTTTAGCAACAATCAATGATTGCCACGGCAGACGCGAGGGAGAGGCAGTATGTAAGGACTGATACAGAGGTAAAAGGAGACTCGTAAGCAAGCAACTATTGAAACTGTTGGGATCGTTTTAGGGTCTGGGAGATGGTGGACAAAAGAAAATCGAGTGCTAGATTGGTCACGGCTCTATTTTACAGTGGTGCGACCGGAGATTATGCTCTCCAAACCATTTCATCTCTCAGTCCTCCCCCAGCACCCGGTAGGGATAAGCCTTCCTCTCTAGACGAAACATTTCCATCTACACACGGTATAGATGGCTACTTCCCCCCTACCTCCGTGCGTGCCTCAGATCACATCCCCAAAAGCTGTCTTGTCTTTCCTATTCATATGCTAGGACTGTTTACGACAGGAAGCTCTTGATGAAGCTCTGGGTGACCTCCTTCAACCGCGCCTCGAGGTCCTTGCTGAGAGCACCCTCCTTGTCGATGGTGGCGAGCAGGTCAGCCTGGTCGGTCTTGAGGTAAGAGAGGTAGTCGGACTCCCACTGGAGGATCTTGTTGACGGGGATGGGGTCGAGGAAACCGTTGACACCGGCGTAGATGAGAGGAACCATCTCGTTGACGGCCATGGGAGAGTACTGCTTCTGCTTCAGGAGCTCGGTCAACTGTAGATTTGCGGTGTGATTAGCCCATGTCCTTGCAGTATTTATGATTATGATGGCTTAGTGATATATCCAGGGTGTTACTTACACGCTCACCACGGTTCAGGGTCTGCTTGGTGGCAGCGTCCAGGTCAGAACCGAACTGGGCGAAGGCAGCGACCTCACGGTACTGGGCCAAGAACAGCTTCAGGGAACCAGCGACCTGCTTCATGGCCTTGAGCTGGGCAGCGGAACCGACACGAGACACGGACAGACCGACGTTGATGGCAGGTCGGATACCCTTGTAGAACAGCTCAGCCTCCAGGAAGATCTGGCCGTCAGTGATGGAAATGACGTTGGTGGGAATGTAGGCAGACACGTCACCACCCTGGGTCTCAATGACGGGCAGGGCAGTCATGGAACCACCTCCGAGCTTGTCGTTCATCTTGGCGGCACGCTCGAGGAGACGAGAGTGCAGGTAGAAGACGTCACCGGGGTAAGCCTCACGTCCGGGGGGACGACGGAGCAGCAGAGACATTTGACGGTAGGCAACAGCCTGCTTGGACAGATCGTCGAAGATGACGAGAGAGTGCTTTCCATTATCACGGAACCACTCACCCACCGAAGCTAGAAGGTGATATATTAGCTTACTGGACTGGATTATATATCAAAAACACGATGGATTTGTGCTGGAGGCTTACCGCCAGTGAAGGGAGCAAGGTACTGCAGAGGAGCGGCCTCGGAGGCAGTGGCGGCAACGATGACGGAGTACTTCATGGCGTCGTTCTCCTCAAGGGTCTTGACAAGCTGGGCGACGGTGGATCGCTTCTGGCCGACGGCGACGTAGACACAGTAGAGCTTCTTGGTCTCGTCGTTGGTGCTGTTCCATCGCTTCTGGTTGAGGATGGCATCCAGGGCAACGGCGGTCTTTCCGGTTTGACGGTCACCGATGATCAGCTCACGCTGTCCACGGCCGATGGGAACCATGGCGTCGATAGACTTGAGACCGGTCTGTACGGGCTGGTTGACGGACTGGCGGGGCAGAATGCCGGGGGCCTTAAGCTGAGCACGGCGCTTCTCCTTGGTGTTGAGGGGACCCTTGCCATCGATGGGGTTACCGAGAGCGTCGATAACACGGCCGAGCAGCTCGGGGCCGACGGGAACGTCGACCTGTATGGCGTTAGTTGGCGGAGTTGAGGATTTAAATGTCGCATAGCGCTACTCACAATCTCGCCGGTACGCTTGACGGTCTCACCCTCCTTGACGAGACGGTCAGAACCGAAAAGCACGACACCGACCTGGCCAGCCTCCAAGTTCATGCACATGCCCTTGACGCCGGAAGCGAACCTGGGGGGTTTGTCAATCAGGGGATGTCCGCCGTATACAGGAATTTTTGGGGATGACGTACTCGACCAGCTCCTCGGCCTGGACGTTGGCCATACCGTGCACACGAGCGATACCATCACTATAAGGCTACCAGTTAGCCACAATATTCGTCGTTGATAACCACCCGAGCGCGATATCGGCGTGTGTCTCGCCTGCCACTCGTGTGGTTTCAATATTCCAAGGAAGCATCGTAGCGGATGGCTCGAGCCATTATTGAGACGTACCCGACAGACAGGACGCGGCCAGTCTCGGCGAGGTTGGACTCCTCCTGGACACCGCGGATTCGCTGCTCGAGGATGGAAGAGACCTCCGTGGGGGTGGCCTTAGCATCGGCGTAGGTGCGAGCCTGGATAGAGACGACAGGAGCGGCAGTGCGTGCCTGTAGTGGTGGAAGACAGCCATGGTTAGCCTAAGCCCGAGCTCCCGAAAGTGGTGTGTATGTGTATGGGTGTGTATGGGTGTGTATGGGTGTATAGGTGTATGGATGTGTATATGGGTGTGTATATGGTTGTGCGCGTCTCCAATATCCATCCAACGATCGACCCCAGCCTCAAAGCCCGACACACACACACCCAGGCACAGCTCCAGCTCCAGCTCGGCAACACGTAGGGTCTCGTGCTCCGTGTGCTCGGTCAGGGCGCTGCGCCCGGGTGATGGAAGCTTAGTGAAGCTCAATTGAGCTTCCTCGATCGTCTTGGAGCTAATTGGAGGCGGCTGGGGTGGGTTCTCGATGGCAGTGAGGCCGGACCGGTCGGGCGGGAAAAACATTGCGTCGACATCTTTTTGGTGAGAGCGAGACTTACGGCAGCAACTCTGCTGGTGGCAGAGATGGCACCGACGGCACGGGTGCTCTGTCGGAGGGCGTTCCGGAACATTGTGATCAGGATCTGTATGTGCCTAGAAGGAAAAGGAAGACAATTGCAATTGGCTTGCAATTGTGTGGAGAGGAGAGTTGATGGCGGGAGGAGGGTGGTGGTTTGAGGTTCCTTGTGAGGGAATTGAGAAAATTGAGGTTGCCAGCGCTGGCCAAGTTCGGAGGTGCTCACCTCGTGCTGCGACTAGCGAGTGGGGCCCAGAGTCCCGGTCTTTTGCGCCAATGAGATCATCGCCACGACTCCGCATTCTTCCGCGCCAACGAGCACGGGCCACCGGCCACTTATCGAGCCTCTTTACTCTCTTTTCTCTCCTTATACACATAAATCAGTGAGTGAAGGACGAACTGACTACTTATGTATTTATTTTAGGACAAGATGCAACGGTCATCCTGTCAAAGCTCAGACGGCAAGGCAAGATGGAACATGCAACGATAACCAAGATGATGGCGACTGGCTGTCTCGATATCAACTCAAAACGGTGACATCAAGTCAAACCAGTCAGTCAGTCATTGTCACCCATTTGGGTAACCTCTCTTCAGGGCAAACAAGTGTTTGCTACCCAGGGCTTCCTCACAGTGTCCAGGTCACTCAGGGGGCAATGGATGAATATATATTGGCAAGATCTACTGGGCCTTCTCTCTGGAGGGTCTTTTGGCTCATCCAAAGGAGGTGACCGGATTTCTTTTATAAGTAACTACTACCTACAGGCTACACCTGTTACCGCCTGCGTATAAGCCACAGCATGAGGAAACTCCCCAGGAGACAGCAGAATGTTCGCGGATGCTGTCTCACAGAATTCCCTGAAAATATAAAGGTCTTGTCAGGGGGCACCAACACATTCTATTCCTCTTCTCCCTCAACAACACCATCCCCAGGAATATCCAAAACCAATCGACCAAATCTACTGCTAACCCTACTACAACCACTCAACATGGCCACCAACATTGTCTGGTCCCGCCCTTACCAGTTCCCTGAGTCTTACTATCAGGTCCCTGTTCCCGGCACCTGTGAGTCTCCTCCTTGTTGGACTGGCTTATATAGATGTCAAATCGAAACTTGGAGTCGAGTCATCTAAGCCCCCGAGAAGAACACGCCCATCTTGCGTGGACGGCTTCGAGGCAACTTCTATAACCGCTCCGTTTCAGCACAAAGATTACTGACCCGAGGGCGTATAGACCCTCCTGCCTACCAGAAGCTCCCCGTCAGTGGCACCACCCAGACGACGGTCTGTCCCACTGTCTACTACCCTCAGACCTACCAATACGTTTACCCTGTGGCCAACGTCCTACCCGTGCAGACCCAGCTACAGGCCCACGACCGCCAGCCTAACATCTGGTACCCTGCGGCAAGTTGATCACCTTGGTGGATGCTTGACGAGCAGTAGACTGACCTGGGGACCGTCACAGTACATCTTCTGATCGGAAACCGGTGGCAAGAGCTTGACAAGGTGGCCGAGATAGGACGATGATGGAGATTCTGGCCTCGATTTCGGCCCTTCTGTTTTGGGTCTTTGGGCATCAGTAATAGGAGAAACACAGGCTGAAACCGGTGTTCTGAAGTTGAACAGACAGCCTTCTAAATACACCGACCCTTGCGCAAGTCTGCATCTGTCCCGATTTATTCTCGCCGGTCCCAGTTCTTACTTTCTATCTTGCGGTGATGCGATCCGCCGTCCTCAGACAGATTATCCTCCCTCCTGCCCAAATCTCGAGACTCTCGTGGATGAATCCTTTGGCCTTAAAATCCCGTCTACATACATGGTTCCCTATCTCAAAGGGCTCGACGGCAAACACAGGCACAGATAAACGATACAAACCACAAGGATGGGAGAATAATGATTTACCAATCAGGAGACCTGATCGCCGATAGTTACGAAGCATATCGCTTCCCGAACAAGTGAAATTCGTCCCACGAGCTTCTCCAAAGCACCAAGAATAGACGAATGAAACCCATGAAACCCACGAAATTCCCTGATCACCCATGGTATTCGACCGAAACCAACCTACCGAACCGACTCCATTCCCAAGCCTGACCCCATCTTACCTGTAGTCTCCCTCGTACCTCATCCACCGCGCCTTCCAGTCCTCCCCAGGCGCAGGCGCACCCGGATACCCCCCATACCGAGACCCCATCTCCTCGGCCGACGACCACTCGTCATACTCCACGGCCCCGGCCTCAACTTCGGCAGGCGGCCGCTGCGCGTCCTCGCCCGGAAGAACACCTGGTTCGGGACAACCACTGCTCCGTCGCACGCCTGGCGGCTTGTTGTTGTTATTGTTGCCTACGCCCCTGCCGCCGCTGGCGTCCCGCCTGGCGTGCCGCCGGGCTCCGCTCGGGAGAATGGTAGATTTGTCATCAGCCCGCCCGGCGCTCGCCCGCGGAGGCGGCGTCGGGACCCGGACGTCGAAGACCGTCGGGACCAGGCTCAGCGAGCTTGCCGAGCTGGCTTGTGGCAGGTCTCCCACCTCCGGCCGGCCGGCGCCGACAAGGTCTCCCCTTGGGAGTGCCGGGATGAAGAGGGCGTTCGCGCGGGCTCTCTGCTGCGCCGCGGACGTTGGCAAGAAGAGGGACCTGTTGTCGTCGACATATCCCCGGTCGCTACTTACCGTCGTTGACGTGGCGTCTTGATCAGTGGGTGTTAGGTCTCTCTCGATGCCAACGAGGCCTTCATCTCCCTCTTCTTCATCCTCCTCCTTGGCCGCTACGCCCTCCACTGCTGTGCTGTGGCTTCCATCCTCACCTGGGGCCTCCTCCCCAAACACCGAAGTGGCTCTCCTAGTCCCCGTCAGCATCCGCATACCGGTCCGACTTACCTGGACGTCCACAGCGGCGCCAGAGGCGCGCCCCCACTGCCGCTCAGCCTCGTCGACCTGCCGGTCCACACGGTCAGGAGAGCCTCGCGGTGGGAGCATGCTGGAGATTCCCCGTCGGCGCCGCAGCCCGCCCGCTCCATCCAGGCGCCGCATCGTCACCGCCCGCGCGGTGTGGACGCTGGGCTCGCTCGAGTAGTTACCTTCGCCCTCCTCGGACCTACCTGGGTCCCCGCCAAGCGACAGGCCGGCCAGTGCGAGCCTCTCGCCCAGTAAGTCACCGGAATTGGTGGCATTGGTTCGCACTGTCCGCTCCGAGAGGGGTGCCTTGCGCTTGTGTCCTGCGGAGTCTTTCCTTCTCTGTTGTGCTGCGTTCCCAGCACGTATGACAGCTGCGAACTGAACGAGGCTGACGGGGGAGACCTCTCCCCGGCCTGCTAGAAGCTCTGCTGCGAACTGTTGCATAGTTGGATATCTGTCTGTCCTGCTATGTCTAGAAGAGGAGGGAGGGGTTGTATGGGGAAGGCCTTGGGTATCCATGGTGAAGGTGAGGGCGTTGATGGTGTTATGTCTGGTCCTGACCTTGAAAAATACCTTTGCTGGGAGTTTCTGTTTCTCTCACCGTTGTCCTGACTGTACCTTTCTGAGAAGTTTGTGTCGATAGTGATTGTGCTTGTCAAGATCTTGGGTGTGTTAGTGGAGATGAAGTTGAAGTCAAAGTCGAAGTTGAAGTTCAGAACTGTAAAATCCAAATTGAGGCCATTTATCGTCGGAAATTCATAGGGCTGCTACACCAGTCTCCACGGCGGAACGCTTCGAACGCAACAATCCCTTTGTCATCGGTGCATTTGTTTCTTTGCATGGCTGGCGTCCTTTGTATGTTAATACACAATCCCCTCCATTGGAAAAAGAACAATATGCATTGAGCAGTACGTAGCCGTTGTTTACTTGGTCCTCTCATTGTTGACAGCTCGGAAGGCGTTTAGACGCAGTCAGCGGTCTGCAGTGGAAAAATCAAGGTCGAGACGAGAATGTAATACATCACATCACATCACTCAAAGGGCCAACTGAGCGCGTGTCAGAAGCGCCTTTCCAGACACCTACAAACAGGGGGCAAGACACGGTCACAAAGAACGGCGAACTGGAGCTGAGCTTAAGAACAATTGAAAGACTTTTGGGGTAATTGGGTGCTAGCAAACATGCGTACTCGGGTCATCGTTGCCCGGTAAAAAAGTAGCCTCGAAAATGTGAGGCCAATCAAAGTTAGGCCAGAACGCCAACATCAAGGTGCCATGGGCAGTCAAATGCCGCCACTGTAGGCTCTTGCGAGCCTGTTGCCTCAATGGTATGTAAATGCATCCGGCTAGTGACCATGCGTCCTGCCAGATATGTCAAGAACTCTCCTCCGTCCTGTCCTGTCCAGTCCTGACGCCACGCCGTTTTTAAACGTCGCAAAACAAAGTCGTAATCATTTTGTACATGAAGTATCCTCCGCGCCATATGTAAGGCGACGGCGACTCTTCGGGGTTTAAGCGAGGTATCGGTAAACCTGCTGGGTGGCATCGGTCTCATCGGCTCGCTCGAGGAACTCTCGGGCAATCAGGTCCTCAATGCGCTTCTTGACCACAGGGAGGTCGGGCTTGAAGCGGGTGGAGAGGACGCTGACGACCTCGGTGATGAGAAGGTTGTGCGCAAGCTCCTTGCGAGCCCTGTAAGATAGTCAGTCATGTGTCCCACGGCACAGGGAGGAGTATTGAACTTACTTCATGATTCTGACGATAGCCGCATCGACGATAGCGAGGCGGCTCTGGTCATTCTTCTTCTCCGTCTCCTTGCGCTCGTCATCGCCTTCAACCTTGGAATGAGCGCTGACAATCGGAGCTCTGATCTTGACCTGCTTGCTAACAAAAGTATTGTTGAAGGTGAATCGGTCGTCAGGCTTGATAGTCTTGGTCATGGGGTCCTTCAGCAGGACTCGCGACTTGGGTGCCAGCGACAGCGACGCCAAGGTTCGGCTCAACTCGGGAGCAGGGATGTTGGTCGCGGCCTGGATCTCCTCGAAGCCGAGGTACTCGCCCTCGGGCAGCTCGTTGAACAGCATCAAGACAACCATGCCATGGGTAGACACGGTAAGCTCGTATCGACGCTCCTTGCTCAGCGGACCAGTCTCCTTGCCGGGGACCTTGGGGAAGACGCACTTGATGTCGGCGGTACCGAGATTTCCGACCCAGGTAAGGACTCGACCGTTGCGCTCAGAGAGGTAGTACTTGAGGAAGCTAGCCTGCAGTCCCTGAATCTCAGCAGGCCAGGTGCATGGAGCCACGGAACCATCAGGGCCCCTCAGCATCATGCCCTCAGGGGGCCAGTTGTTGGTGGTCAAGACATTGATGTTGAGGTCGATGACCTTGCGATCCATGTCGCCAAGGTCACGGATGTGATCACGGTATCCAGAAGTGAGGTCCCGCGAAGTATCCATGTCCTTGAACATGCCCTCGAACTTGGAAGTGAAGTGGCTGCCAATCTCCTGCTTCATGCGCGAGATCAACTGATTCTCAGCGTCCTGGCTCTCGGACTTGCCGTGAAGAAGGCGGCGGGCGAGGTGCTTCTGGTAGTAGCGCTGGAACATGTCCCGGTCCTGAAGGTAGCGGACGAGAATGATGGCCTTGTCCATGCTCTCGTCGACCTCAGCCTCGGTCTTGCCACGGATGCCGTTCTTCAAGTTGTCATCGATGAACAGCGACACAAACTCAGAGCATCGCTTGAACATGTTGATGAACTCGGAGAAACTCTTGGTCAGAGCTGACTCGAGAATCTTGTCGTCCCGGAAGCATGCGTGCAGGATTGTATCGAACTTGTCCTTGAGCTTGAGGACATCATCAACCCACTTGACGGCGGCGGCAGTCGAGCGCGCGGAGCCACTCAGAGGCTTCGCCTCTTCTCCGTCGGCTGCCGGCTGCTGAGCGGAGAAGTTGGCCTCCTTAAGAGCCTGCTCAATGTCCAGACCCAGAACGACCACACGGTGCTGTAGGATCTTCTTCACCTTGTCAATTCCGGTTGGGACCATGTACACAACCTCGTAGAGTCTGGCGAGGTCCTCGAGGCGGTCATTGTCGATCATGGCACGAAGACCACTGCCCTCCAGCTCGAGGAACTTGTCGAGATGCTTTGCGATAAGCTGCTCCTCAACGATGGCCACGATATGAGGAGTGCTCTGGGAATAGATGGTGGTGTCGCAACGCTCCTTCTCCTCGTTGAGACGCTTGAGGGTGTGTCGGAGCCAGTTGCTGGCATCGCCGTCCTGGATGAGGGAGTCGGACTCCTTCGCGTAGAAGCGTCGGCTGTCTTCAAGGTACTCGGGCTCGAAGGTGGTGCGGTACAGACGGTTGTCGTCGACGAGGTCGTCGGTCTCAGCGAGAGTCTCGTACATGTTGAGCAGTCGCTTGATGAGCTGTCGGTCGATCATGTCGCCCTTGCGCTCGATATTGATGAGGTCGAAAACAACCGCGTTGACGACATTGGTAAGGGGACCGTTGATGGTGGGGAACTGGCGGCGCAAGATGTTGTCTCGGTAGAGGCCCAGGACGGTCATGTAGAGCTGGGGACAGGTGGGGTCCTGCGCATGGCCGCGGTCGAGGTACATCATTATGTCGGCGATCATCGCGTTCGAGTGCAGGTGATGCTCCCACGAGTCCTTCAGGCCTCTCAGGAACTTCTCGCTCGTGGCCTGTCGCTCAAGGGTGGTGGTGCCAGGAAGGTCACCGAGAGCAAGGCTCACAAGATTGCCAGAGACGAGCTCGAAGATGGGAGGGATAACCTTATCGGTGAACCAATCCTCCTCGAACTTTCCAACCCTCACGTAGAGGTCTGGGCCACGGCGCTTGAGAACGATCTTGTAGGAAGCTCGGTAGAGCTGCTCGAAGGAGAGTTTGCCGGCGTTGCGATTGTGGATGTCGGTCAGGGCCTCATGGAGCATGTCCCAGCATGCCTCGAACTCTTGCTCATCGCTGAGTCCATTGCGTCTGTTGAGTGGCTGTTGTTTGGCGTACTCAAGGTACAGTTTAGCTCTCTTTTTCTTGGACGATCGAACAACGATCACGAGGCACTCCATGATGATAGTGGGCGACTCTGCAGGAGAGTTTGAGGGAGGGGAATGGGAACGAAATTGGGAAAATGTAGGTTGCGGAAGGGTAGATTGCCAAAGGATAGGTTGGGAGAGAATTGGCTGCGAAAGAAGGAAGGGGAGCGAAAAGATTGAGGCCGAAAGGTAGAGGGTTTAAATACTTGGGGTTGAGGAGTTCGCGATGACCTACCTTCCTTGGGGGCTTGATTCTGCCCTGTGGCCTATGCATTGTGGACGCCCTGTAAGAATAGGGCCTTCAGG
Organism: Cytospora piceicola; assembly: GCA_023375675.1. Lineage (NCBI taxonomy): Eukaryota > Fungi > Ascomycota > Sordariomycetes > Diaporthales > Cytosporaceae > Cytospora > Cytospora piceicola. The sequence continues at coordinate 695,773 of JALQBC010000008.1, read as the reverse complement.
GGCAAGAGGGTTCCGGAAGCCAGCGGAAGGTGTGCAGGCAGGTGAGTGAAGCTGTCGTGAGCCGTGGTTGGTCGGTTCGGGGGTGAGATCGCGATGTTGGCGGGGGTACAGCGACAATGAGGGCAGGCAGGAAGGCTCATCGAAGGGTCAACTGGGAGAGGAGGGAAATCCAAGCGCAACAATGGACTAGAATGGGCATGGCAACAGGGAGATGGATGGCAAAAGAATGTAGAATGGTGATACTCGGTCTGGTTATTCAAAGGAAGGTTGTGTGGTGTTTCTGGAAGGTCGAGAGTTTGGTCGACGTGAAATGTGAACGAAAGTAGATGTCAGGCATGCATGCACACGCTCCCCCAGCTTCCCGATGCCCCCTTATCGCTTATCGCTTATCGCTTATCGATATTATCTGCTACCGTCTATCACAAGTGAGTCGATCTTAGACCCCGCCATCAATGAAGCGTCAATGAAGCCGGGACCAGTGACGCCTTAAAAGTGACTGCCCCACTATTCCCGGACTTAGGTTTTTTCTTCTCCGATTATTGCCTGCCGGACGAATGTGCTGGTGTGTAGCCGCGCCAACGCGTTGCCGGCCGCCGTCGGCAACTCAACGTCGTCATCGGCAGAAACCCAGGGAAAACAACCGAAAGTCTATTAACATCTCGAATCCAGCGCCCCGTCATTGCGAAACTACGGTCAATTCACCTATCCAATTCATCCCACCATGGCATCCAAGGGCATATCACCAGGCTTCAGGGCATTAGCCCGTATCAGCAAGGCCATACCCGCGCCGACGCGCCCAGCATCCTCCCGGGCGCAAGCCTCTGCTCTCCGACAGACCCTCTCCCATCCGACGACGACACCAGCACAGAGAACAACAATACCGCGCGTGTTCACGAGGGCGCTCTCCTCGACGCCCACACGCCGGGACAAGCCCACCCCGCGCCCCCAACCCGCCAGCGGGCCACTGTCCCAACCCCCCAAGCAGCCCTCGTACGAGCTGACCTTCACCTGCGTGCCCTGCGGCACGCGCTCCGCGCACAACGTCTCCAAGCAGGGCTACCACCACGGCAGCGTGCTGATAGCCTGCCCCTCGTGCCGCAACCGCCACATCATCAGCGACCACCTCAAGATCTTCGGGCAGACGGGGCTCACGGTGGAGGACCTGATGAGGGAGAAGGGCATGCTGGTCAAGAGGGGCACGCTGGGCGAGGACGGCGACCTGGAGTTCTGGGAGGACGGGACCACCACGAAGAAGTCGGAGAGGCAGGGCGATGGCGAGGGCATGGACCCCAAGCCAAAGGTCAAGAGCCAGCCGGCTGAAACGACTGGGCAGGGCGACGCGCCCGGGTCGTCGTTTGGTAAGGCTTGAATAGACTATGTTCTAGGCATCTGGCCATCTGCACCAAGGATTGAGGCGTGGCCCTCGTCCTTTTGCTGGTCGTCAAGGCTACAGACATGACTGAGCAGGGTGACCAAAGACCAGCAGACGACTCGGGTTTCCTCAGTACGGTCTTCAGCAGGCCACACATGTGTCATGTTAGGCTTCGACACGGCCTTCATAGGGTCCTTATGGGGAATTCGCGGCAGATTTATAAAAGGAGGAGGCTTGTACAATTAAAGAGACATATATCGGCGTTTGGAATACCCTTGTTAGATTCAAGATGAGACAGAAACAGAGGACATTCTCAGCTTCACAACGACAAGGCTCGCGAGCGTGTGAAACGTATGGTTCAAAGCGTATTTAATTAAAGATTTTGACATGCGCCCATCGGGCCGGGAATGCCCAGCCCTCCCAACAACCTAACAACACCGGGGAAACCCACCAACTACTACAAACAACATCGTCAAACCAATCTACCAGCCCCTCCTCATGCTCCGGTGCTCCTGCCCCTTGGCCTTCCTGCGGTCCTTCTTCTGCTCCACCTTCCTCCTCTTGTCCCGGCCCCACTTCTCCGGCGCCGTGAACACCTGCACCTTCCTCTTGCTCAGCCTCGCCTGCCTCCTCTCCTTGATGTCCTCGCCCACCGTCAGCAGCTGCTTCGTGTACTCGGCCGTGCCCAGCTTCTGCTGCAGCGTGTCCATGATCTGCTGCGCCTTGGTCTTGAGCGTCTCGTACCGCGTCTTGAACAGCTCGTCCGTCGAGAACGGCGCCGCGATGTTGACGTCCGTCAGGTTGCGCAGCGGCCGCAGGATCGTCCGCAGCGACGGCTCCAGGGTCGCCACGTCGCACTGGTTGCAGAAGACGTCCACGGCTTCGATGGCTGCCACCTTGGCGACGAGCGTCGGCGCCTTGGGTGGGGTTTCGCGTCGGATGATGGCCGCCAGGCGGGAGAAGATGTAGCGCATCGTCATGGTGCCTTGCTTCTTCTCTTCTTCGTCGTCTTCCTCTTCGCCGTCCTTGAAGAAGTCATCCCCACCATCGACCTCATCGCCATCCACCTTTTCGGCGTCGTCGTCCTCAGCCGCTGCAAGGGACAGGAATCGTGCGAGGAAGACCAGGATCGGGATGCTCTCTTGCGCCAGCTCCTCGTCAACCTCCAGTCCTCTCAGGGTACCTAGCAGCAGGCGAATGATTTGCGCGATGTGGTCCTGCTCCAGGATCTGACCATTGGTGCTGGTGATTGCTTGCCCCTTGGCTTGTGTCGCGGCATTGCTTGCGAAGTCGGTCAAGTATCTCGCGAGGAGCTTAACTGCATTGAGCTTCACGGCGGGACGCTCGTAAGACATGCACGAGAAAACGCCAGTCCAGAGGTCCTTCGTCTTGTTGGACAGCAACCTCTCGGGCTGCTTGTGCACCAGGATGTGCACCAAGTTCAGCGCCGTGTTGATAAGCTCCCAGTCCGCCTTGTCCTGGTTTCCGAGAACATCCGTGAGCTTGCCAACTACCAGGTTCAAGTCCTTCTTGTCCTTCTGACTGGGCTCCATGGCCTCGAAATAGTAACCAAAGACCTGGAATGAGAGCTTTACCACAGCAAGGTTATCTTCCTCCTCTGCCCAAGATCGCATCCGGGTCAAGAACTCATTGAGCCTCTCCTTGTCGGCCTTGCGGAAGATCTCCTTGATGAGCTCACCAGCGGCGAGTCGGCACCGCTCGCTGTCGTCGTTACCCAGAACCAACACCAGAGGGAAGAAGCAGGCCGCAGCAGTCTCCTTGACGAACTCATCGGCCGATTTCGTAAGTAACAGGTGTACCACTTCCATGACCGAGATACGACCACCCTCGCGGCGGTACTTGAGGTTGGCGATGATAAACTCGATCTGCTTCCACCACCTGCTCTTCTTCTGAGGGTACTCTCTCAAGAATTGGAAGAAGGCACCTCTTGCCAGGTCCCGAGTGTCTTTGTCATCGTTGGTGACCATGATGGTGCCAACGTAATCAAGCGTATCGTAGACGACGGCCGTCTGGACCTTGCGATCCAGGGCGGATCGCAAGAAGTTGAAGGTAACATGGCGGTACAGGGGCTCTGTGAGGTCGTCTTTGAGTTTTCCAAGGAGCATGTCGATCGCGGAATCCTTTATCGGGACATCGCGACGGTCCCGGAGAATCACGGCCAGGAGCTTCAGAGCAGTTTGAGAGAGGTCGGTAGTCGTTGAGACTGACTGGCCGACGCACTTGACAGCATCCTTCGAGGCAACCTTGTAAAGGTCGTCCAGCTCGTTGGTCTTATCTGGAACTCGGATCAAGACGGTCAACAGCTTGAAAGCAGCAATCTTGACCTCCTCCTCTCCGACGACAATCGCATCGCCAAGGATCGGGAGGAAGCCTTTGATGTTGGCAGCCGTGCGGATGTTCTCGTGTTTCCTCAGGACAGACCTCAGAATGTCGATGGAGAAACGCATGAGCTTGTAGGTGTGCTTGCTCGCCGCACCACGGTCTTCTCTCTTGGCTCCCTTCTGGATCAAATATCTCTTCAACCTGGGGTTTATCTTTTGTTCAGGTCGCTCCTTTCTACTGTTGTACACCTCTTGGACAACCTCATAACAAAAGATCAAGGTGTCTCTGCTATCCGACGCAGGGTTCTTCTGCAATCCGTTCGCAATTCTGTTCAGCAGCTCGTCGATCTTGCGAACCAAGCGGAGGTCAAGCTTCTCCATGAGCAAAAGCTGCAGAGGCCTGACGAGCGCCACAAGATGGACGATTGAAGCCGTCGACGAAATGAGCTCCATGCTGTCTTGACTCTTGCTGCTTTTGACCTCCTTCATCTTGGTGGTGTAGCCCTCAGCATCCTTTTCTTGACCAGTAACACCGAAGACATCGTCCATGATTACTGTCACCATATCCTCGAGACAGTAGTCCAGATCTCCCTGTTGAAATTCAGGTGTCACAGCTAGTAGAAGAGTGTGCATGGTGTAAGACAGCACGTGGAGTTGTGTTCCCATCTTCAGAGCTCCGCGGAGTTCTTTCAAGATGAAGCCGAAGGATGGAGGTCCCAGAATTACCGCGATCTTGGCCAGCGTGCCCCGTGCCATCTCTCGCGCCTCCCAGGCCTTGCTCCTGAGGATATGGCAAATGTCCGTAAGAACGCTAGGCAGCTGTTGGCTGAGTACCTGGTCGGGCAACAGTCGAAGTAGCTTGACAAGGATGACCGCTACCGGCACACGCGCGCTGACGGTTTCCTCATTCTTATCGTGGAGATGTTCCAACAAGGGGGGCAGGAAGTTGGTGGTGAACTCTGTCACCATCTTTTCCATTGAGGGCAAGGTCCGAGCAAGACGGCGCTTGATGGGCGCGGTAGCGTCTGCAGTGTCGTCCACTTCCATCGCGGTTGCAGTCGGTCCCTCGACGGCGGACACAAGTGTTTCGGCGACCTTGTCGAGCAAGCGGATGACTTGCTTGTGGAGCTCAGGCTTGGTCTTCAAGTAGGTGATGTATCTCCGGATAAGTGCTCTGTATTGCGACCACTCAAGCGACCCAGCAAGGCTGGCAATCGTTGCTGCGGCTTGAGCACCCAGTCCATGGTCATCAGCCCCGGCACGCCCCCAGATGAAGTGCTCCAGAAGCGGCAGGAATATCTGGCTGATGTTCTTGCTGCCAAGCTCGCTGCGCTCATTCGCTGCAGAAAGCACCTGGACGGCCTGAAGTTGTTTTGAAACAGCAGGCGTCAGGACGTTGGAGAAGAAGGCTTTGTTAGAATCTTCGTCATCCGCCGGTAGCAGCACGCGCAAGTCGCTGACCTGCGCCCATTCGCCCAATTTGCTCGTCAAGTGGCCTAGCAATCTCATTGTCTCACGGCGAACTGTCTCCGATGGCTCTCGCACCCCGGCCTGGATTGCTGGCATGATGGTCTCGTTTAAGAGCTCAATATGGGCCGCTTGGGTCTCCGTGCCCCATACACCCGCGGTAGCATCGATAAACCTGCACATGACATCTGCCGAATTAGACGTCAAGATACCGAATTCTTCATCCTGGGATAGGAAGAATATCGAGTTGTGGAGCAAAGGAGGCCACTGCTCCATCGTCAAGGGCACATCCCTCCTTGTAACAGCAAGGAAGGCGGCAAGGCGGCGGTCGTAGTCTGGCTCATCCAGCCTCTCTTCAACATAGGAATTAAGGTCCGCGCAGATTCGCGCAACTTCCTGTACAGTAGGGTCGCGTGTAGCATAGGCTACTAGAACCTTCGAAAGTGACTCCCTGTTTCGCTTGTCCTTGAAGAAGCTGAAAAGGGAGGACAATGTTTTGTACACACTTTGCTTCAGGGCCGAGTCCTTGTGAATATCGTCGAGAGTGATGTAGTGCTCCAGGATAAGGAGAAGTGACCCCTTGACCTTGGGGCTGACGCGCCTCACAGGTTGGTTGAGGAGGTACGTTGAGATGTCAACCAGGTTTCGAGCGTTTCGGGAGCCATCCACGACTGCTGACAGCTTCACAACGGTGTCGACACAGGCTTCCAAGACCCTGCTCTCCATCTCATGATTGACGCGCAGGTAGTTGCCGATCTCGCTGAGCATCTTGTCCGCATTGCGATCCAATAGCTCCGCCTTGACATACTGGGATTCGGGCTCTTCCGCCTGTGCGAGCTTGACCAAGTTCTGGATAATGCCGAGGGCGAATATCCTGACTTCATTTTTGCTCTTCTCGAAACCGACACATTCAACAGTCTTGGACAGTACGTTTTGGTTGATGGCCAAAATGGATGCAGTGCGAGGGAACTGTGACCACGTATCGAGGAGCTTCCACGTCCAGGAAATACCCTGAGCCATCTCCTCCGCTGGCAAATCGATGACTGGAGTAACAATCTCAGAAACGATCACCTCCTGATACGGTGTCCAGTCATAGTTCTGGTTGTTTTTCACCAGAGCACAGAGACACTTCAAGGCTGTCGTTCTCGCGACCTTGAAAAGCGAAGTGTTGGCTGTCTTGTCGTTATCGACACTTGCGTCATCTTCCTCTTCTTCATCCTTCTGCTCTGTCTGACGCAAGTTCCGAGAGGCTGAGAACAGGCAGTATAGCACGGCATTCACACAAGTTTCCATGTATGTCTCTATGCTTGTACCGAGCTCGTTGATAATAGTTTCGACCATGTTGAGGAATCCGAGCATTTTCCGGGGTGTGACCATCTCTTCTCCGAATAGGCTTTCTTTGAGTCCCGACGCATCAACAATTTGAATGTCGCGGAGGTTGCCAAGTGAAATGTCCAGGAAAGCTCCAACATCATGAACCGACAGGTTCCTGATTACTGCCAAGCGAGTTGCATGGAGGCCATTCCGGCCGCTTGCAACCCCCTTCTTGGATGTGGCCCGCCCGTACAAAATCCGCAACAGGACTGGCATCAGCTCCGCTCGATGCTGTGGTAGAATTGTGTTCTCGTCTTGCAAAAACACCGTCAGCTCGTTTTTGAAGCGAGCATCATCGAGGAGGAACTCCAGGTTCTCCCTGTACGGCTTCACCCCCTCCTTTTTCCAAGTAAATATGGCCTTCAAGGCAGGCTTTTGCATTTCGATATCACGATGCGTCAAAAGGCCGAGCAGTGTCTGGTAGACCTCCTGGCTCCTGTAGAGTACCTTCGGGTTACCGATCTGTGCGAAGACTGCGAGCAGAGCTTTCCTGTCTGCAAGAGACCAGAAGTCGTCCTCGGGCAGAACGTGCTCTTCATCTTCATCTTCAGCAAGAGAGCGGTGGGCTTCATCCAAAGACAGAAGATATGGTACCAGTTTCCTCGAGCGCTTCTCTGCCAAAGCCGGGGTAGCAGAGAACACCTTGAGTGCCTTGCCTCTTGCATTTTTGACGTGATCTGGCGGAATGTCCTGCATCTCCTCGAAAGTTTTCAGCAGAACATTTGATGGCTCCTCGAGCGCCTCACTGGTGTCCCGAGCTTGATCTTCCAACGTCAAGAAATTTGAACATTGGAAGTCTGACGTGGCGTGGCCTCTGTTCTGGTCTGGGGCAAACTGTGGCGGTGTCCATCTCGGCGAGGGGATTCGAAGCCACTCGAACGCACGGTCGGATATAGCCTCAGCCGCCGACTTGATCTGAGAAATTTGCTTCAATGCCTCGACGGCCTCATCCCAGACAGGGGAGAGTGGCACAGTCAACATGCCAAAGAGGAAGGCTGGTATGGCTTGTCGCAACCAAGAATTGGCATCAAGGTGACTATAGAACTGAGCAAGCCGTCGTAGATGGAGTCCAATCGCTCGAGGGCTGTCGTGATCAAACGGCAGTTGTTCGACCGACATCATCGTTGAAAGGCAGTTCTCCTGATCAGGTGTGAATGGCAACACTTCGAGGACTTGTAATGATGCCATTCGGAGCGGTCGAGATGAAGTAGCGAGGTTGCTGATGAGCGACTCCACAAAAGGGTCATCGTCGGCCACTGGGCTCTGATTCTCCCTGGCCTTTTTCTTTCCTAGCATCTCCTTCTCATAGCCTAGGAGTGCTTCCAAGAAAGATGGACTGCGAGAGAAACGGGGCGCGGCCGCTTTCAGGAGAGGGCTCAGGGATTCATCCACAGAGCCGGATGCTTTACTCATTTTCAGATAGGCGAGGAAACCCTGGCTAACAATAAAACGCGTTTCCTCCGTCGCTAGAGACTCGGATGGTCGCAAAGCGAGTTTCAGCTTCTTCAGCAGCAACTCAGCTATCCTCGCACTGGTAGACGGATGAATCTTGGTCGACTCCAAAACACGAAGAAGTGCAGAATACTTTGGCAAGCATTTGTCCCTCCACATGCTCGGGTTCTTACCATGAGACCCTTGTTCTGGGAACGAAGTGTTTCCCAACTCTTCGAATTTGCTGACAATCTGGTCCTGCCATGATTGCGGGAGGGGACAACCATCCTTGTCGCTGCCCTGGGGCAACGCTCCACCGCTGACCAACTTTGGGAGTAATACACAGAGGAGCTCTTCGTTCTTGCCGTCTGACCAGTGAGTCGCGATGAACTTCTGGAAGGGTTTCTGGAATAGGCTCCGGAATCTCGCTCCATTCAGCTCGGCTAGATAGCCACAGAACGGTATATACCACCTCATCAGAGGTTCTCCCGTCATAACCTTGTTGAAGTCGTTCAACGAGGGGATGAGGGCATCCATTGGTGCTTGATGCCAGCAAATTCCCGCGTGGGCCACTGCATTCTCCCAGACTAGGGACCCAGCATATTTTGAGATGGATTCTGCGTCCTTCGAAAACATCCCGAGCAGTGTCGTCAGCATCTTGGTCAAAGCCCTCCAATCGCTGACTTTGGAGCCGCTGCGAACACCGGCCATAACTCCAAAGAGCCGGAGGAACAAGGTCAAATGATATGGGTTTTCTTTCATCCTCTCATCTTCTGTCGCCTTGGATGCGGCCCCCAGGATAGACTCCGCGAGGGGTGCGAACGATTCGGCAGTCGAGTGGTGGATGATATTGGTGAGGACGCCGCAGCAGATCTCAGCCCAAAACGATGAATTTCCAGGCTCCAGTTGCTCGGGAGGCACGGCGGAAAGAAGAGCAGTAAAAATAGAACTCGCTGTTGAGTGCAAAGTAGCGCCTGGGCCTTTCATGGCTTCCGAAAACATGTTCATGATTCCCTCTTGGTACATCTGGAATTGCTTCGTCTTGTACGCCGCTTCCAGCTCGTACCCGGCCACATCATCCCCGGCAGTCTTGTTGTTTTTCTTGGCCAAGGTGATGGCCAAATCCTTCAGGTCGTCCCTGACCTGGTCGACGATGCGAGGGAGAGCGCTCTCACGGTGAGACGGGGCGGCGGCCTTCTTGATTAAGAAACTCATGGACTCTGCGGCAAATCTGTTGATGTGGCTCGGATGCTTCGATTTACCCAGCAAACCTGAGAGCATGTGATATGTCGGTCTCAAGTCCGGGACTAAAAGCCTGGAAAGGTACTTGAATAGCCATGCCAATGCTCCGAAAGTCCACTCGATGACTTCGACTTCTTGAGGTTTGCTGGCGATGGCTACCAGCAATTCCAGACTGGTCTGGTAATATTTCTCGAACTTGGCACCCAGGTCGTGTGCGAAAGCTGTCATGAGTTCCAAGAGGGGCTCGAGAGACTCCTTATCTTGGACGCTTATGTAGGTGGTAAGGAGACCCATGATCTTGTCCCGGAAATGCAGTATCTGGGGCAACGTCTCGGAAAGAGGCGTGATTTCACGCTTGAAGTTTGTAAAGTTCTTGGAAATGTTCAGATCTGCCCATTTCATGCCGGCATGTCGGAAATAGGAGGCGCTCGTGGAAATATCCTCATCGTCAAGGTCTTGACGGCGCACTTTTCGTAGGGGATCGAGGGAGTTGAGCTTGGATATCTTGGTGGTGAACGACTCCCACCTGTGGTTCTTCTCGTGGGCAGTGGTATGTCTCCGGGCGTGGCCTCGGGCCTTCGCCACCCTCCCTGAGGAGACTGTGGGTGCCATCGTGCGAGATGGACCCGTAGGACGGGGGGATATGAATGATCGACTGTAGACAACAACCAGAGTCGGCAATGTATTGAATGGTCGTTATCCGGACCGTTGGGTAGGAAGCGATGTAAGGTTGATTATCGACGGTGGGATGATCGGGATCGTGAGAAGTGGGCGAGGATATACTCGACTATTGACACCGTTAAAGTTTGGAAGGCAAGATGCAATGGGCAACTTGACAGTCGCAAACTGATTGCGTACACTTGAGTAGAGTAATGAGTGAGCAGTCTATACACTGTCACTGGTACTGGGATCCGTATAGTCGGGCACGGTCGCTGTGTTGAGAGCTGAATTTTGCCCAGGCTCAACTCGAAGCTCTTGCCGTGGAATTGTTTGGGTTGTCGAACTGTGTTTAGTTAGTCCACCGAACAAAAACGAGTGCCATCCGCCTGCAACTGACTTCCAAGGTTTCCAGGAAATTTTTCTGACATGCGCTTATCGATAACAAATATCTATGCTATCAGAACTATGTCGCCCGCCCACACGCGCCATCATCCTTATTAGCATGAGCCATCTGCAGGGATCAAAGTGGGGTCTACACTAAGATAACCTTGATAAGCTGCAGCAGCTTGACTTCCTTTCTCAGCCTTTTATCCTCTGTGACGCCCTTCCGCTGCGATTCCGAGGTCGAAGCTCTTGTGACTTTGCGGCAACTTTTCTCGAATACAACAAGAACAAGAGGTTGCGCCAGCCACCTTCACTCTCACTCTTTCGTCAACAGCATAATATTGGCTTCGCTCGTTAAACTTGCTTCTCCGTACTGCAATTTGCACTCCAAGAAATTGAATATTTCTTACAGCCCTCGGTCAATTGCAGGAAAACGTAGGTGTTTGCACTGCACCTCTCTAAGATACCCTGGGCGCTGCGGAACTGAAGCTCAAGATGGCAGCACCAAAGATGTATGCGCAACCCTTCTCTTCCTTCTCTTCCTTTCCTTCCTTCCTTCCTTTCTTCCTTTCGTTCCTTATTCTCGTATTCCTAACCAATCTTTTACTCTAGATTCGTCCTTGGCAATGTCAATGGCCAACTCAAGTCTGCCTTCACCAAGGTCACCACCCTCCACTCGAAAAACAACTTCTCTTTTGCCCTCGCCGTCGGCAACCTCTTCGGCCCAGACGACGACGACTCCGTCACCGACCTCCTTGCCGGCAACATCGAAGTGCCTCTCCCGACCTATTTCACAGTCGGAACACATGCCCTTCCCGCCCGAATAGTCGACAAGATCGTCAAGGAGGAGGAGATCTGCCCCAACCTGCATTACCTCAACAAGCGCGGCGTGACCAAGATTACCGAAGGGGTGCGCATCGTGACACTCGGCGGAATACTGGATCCAGAAATCGTAGCCGGCCAGTCCAAGGAGCAGCACCTTCCTTACCACACCTCCGATGATGCCAAAGCTTTGCGCGGCGCCAACTCGGCAGACATCCTTCTCACCGCCATGTGGCCCTCGTTGGTATGGAACCGGTCCAAGGTCGCGCTACCTCTCGATACATCCACTGCTGTCACCAGCGATGCTGTAGCTGAATTGGCTGCAATTCTCAAGCCGCGCTACCATTTCTGCCCTTCTCCAACGACATTCTTCTACGAACGAGAACCTTTCTTCCACCCGCCCAAAGACGGGTCCGCCGAGGAAGAGTTGGAAGTCACGCGGTTCATATCAATGGCGCCGTTTGGAAACAGCGAAAAGGCCAAGGCCATGTACGCCTTCTCTTTGACGTCCACCTCGGGTGCACTTCCAACAGGTAGCACCGTCTCTCCCTATCTCACGCTCGCCGACCCTTCCAAGAAGCGACCTGCTCCTTCTGACGAGGGCTTCTCGCGCTTCGGAAACAACGGCGACCACCACCGACCGAACCGCTTCAGAAAGGGCGGCAAGGGCCAACGATTGCCACCGCGCCCCGAGGATTGCTGGCTCTGTCTCGCAAGCGAAAACGTTGCGACCCACATGATTAGCTCGATCGGGGACGACACGTACCTTGCTACTGCCAGGGGCCCTCTCCCGACGCCAACCACGTTCGCCCAGTCCGGTCTCGAGCACTCAGCCCACGTGCTCATCGCCCCGCAGGAGCACGCGTCCTCGGTCAGCCGCGCCGCGATGGGCCAGGAAGTCGCGGACCGTTCGTTCGCGGAGATGTCGCGATTCCGCGAGAGCCTCCAGGCGCTGGTGTCTACCAAGTCGAAGCATCAGCTCGGCGCCGTCACGTGGGAGATCAACAAGGTCGCCGGCATCCACGCGCACTGGCAGTTCATGCCCATTCCTGCCGACATGGTCAAGAAGGGCTTGGTCGAGGCCGCTTTCCGGGTCGAGGCGGAGAACCTCCGCCTGCCGGGCTTGGCAGTCAAGGACTTCGGCGTCAGCGACGAGGTTCCGGGTGACTACATCCGCATCTGGATATGGTGCGAGGACGAGGGCGAGGGGGGTGAGGACGGCGGCAAGATCATCAGCAAGTGCCTGCTCATGCGCTTCGACGAGACCGTGCGCTTTGACCTGCAGTATCCCCGAAAGGTCATGGCGAAGCTGATGGGGCTGGAGAACCGCATGTTCTGGCAGGATTGGAAGCAGACGGAGGAAGAGGAGACGCAGGACACCGCAAAGTTTCGCGATCTGTATCAGCCATGGGACTTCACCCTGATGGACTAGGAGCCATCGCCGCCCACCGCTGAACCAACTGCAAACCAAGCACGAGACTCGTCCATGGACTGGGAGTCGTCCGGCGCCTCTGTTGAGCCGGCCACCCCCAGGGCGGTCCAGGATCAGATGACGCTGGATGTCGGCGGCGAGGAGGCATACTCGCAGAGAGCCGCCATGAGCAGGCCCTCGGGAGGTCGAGCCCCTCGAGTCGCGCCACAGCCGAAGCACCGGGAGAGATCGTGTGCACCGTCCAGGTACGATAGGCGCGTCTCTCCAGACCGCCGCCCGCCGAGTCACCCGAGTGTTCTTGGACGGAAACTGCGCCATTATTCTCTCTGATGTGAAGCCCGGTTCCCGAAACCCGCATCGGAGCCCTCTTCCCCGAGGGCCCCAATGAAAGCGTTGGGTTATAAGCGAACCCTCGGTATTTGGAAGCTGTGATTGTTTCATATGGGATGCTTGGACATGATATGGGGAGCAAACTTTGCTTCGATACATTTGCCCCCGTGGGAAGCTTAATGATACCCTTGAAATTTTTTGGAAGGTCGAGTCCATAGCCATATGGAAGGAACACATGGCAGCATTAGCAATAGATAACAAATCTTATAGCTCACCAGGGAATTTCGTTGTGCTCGTCTATGCGATGTGTTGATGTCCCTGTCTCCCGCAAGATTCATATACACATAACAAGTCAAACCCTACCTCGGGGCTCTCGCGATGGATGTGTCTGGGCGTTATTCACAATACGCGTTGCAAGGCAATTACAGCCATCCAATCCACTCCTCCCATCGATGCCGTTCTGCGCAACTCCATGACATGGCCGCTGCCGGGCGAGCGCCCAGCGCACAAACTCGGTGAGAGGAGAAGGGGTCTGTTGCGAAGAAAGCCGCCTGGAATGTGTCGATCTGAGACTCTGTCGCAGCGAAGAGATCTATCCAGACACCAGACATTGCGGAACATGCAGAACATGAGGGTCCCGGATGTCTGGAATGCGCCGATCGGGCGGGAATCACCATCCCTCTCCAACAGCATCGCCGAAAACGAAAGATCAGGAGGGCAGGAGGCTCTACCCGCTGCCCGAGTGACATATTACACTATTCCAGTATCACAACACCCCCCGTGGTCGTTACTCGGTCGTTACTCCCATGGGGTCCAGAACATTCCTCGGGTAGACTTTTAAGTTCTCACTCACCTCGCGTGTCAAACGGCCCAGGGTAACGGAAAGAATGGGCTTGTCTCAAATACCACACAGAGATTACCTACCAGTCTACTTGTAACTTAGGGAAGAATGCCATGTCACAACCATGTGGGAAAGCATTCAGTCGGTCAGTCAGTCATCGTGACTACCTTCGGTTTTGCTCTTCTGGTCTTCCGCCATGGCAGCAAACGACCTTTCTATCAACCACATCAATTGTTTTACAGTATTATACCAGACACAGAAGAACGTTGCAGAATAATTTATGAATATTTTGATTCTCTGATTTACAGTCTCCTGTCTCCGGGTGATACATACCAAGACGCAAGAACCAACGAAGGCCTCGTCCGTTACAATGGTAGAAATAGAAAGTAGAAACAAACACAAGGCGTATTTGAAGAGCCTCATGGTTCTTCCACTGACCGAGTACTCCCACACTCTCAAACACTAAAGTGAAAGGAGTAATACTCAAGGCCTAGCAGTCGGTACAAGGCTGGTGGGCAGCAGCAAGCAGTGTGCAGTGTGCAGCAGAAGCAGATAGATCGCTAGTATAGGAGGTATCAAGAAGGCAAGGGATCAGAGGGAGTAGGAAGGAAAATATGTCTTCCACAATACAAAGCAGGGGACAGGCCCTATCCTCTGCATCACCTCAACACCCTTCTGCCAACCGTCCTCTCTCGCTCCTCATGGGATTGTTGGTGAGTTGGTAAGATTGACAGCATCTCAGCCAGTCAAGGTCCCCCAATTTCCGACCTCCCGACTTCACCAGATGGTTGCGCTCATCTGCCCACCTCCTTATCCTCTATTTTTTTTTCTTCTTTTCATAATGTCTCATCCTTTTCAGGTTCTCGTTTCGCCATGTGTGTGTGTATTCGTGAAATGAATCGTATGCCTTGCCGTCGTTCTCAGAAGGGTGGGTATCAAAGGGGCTCCGTAACCCCAGAAAGAAAAAGAAAGAAGGAAATAAAAAATAGACTGCTCTCGAGCGACGACAAACGAAGAAATCCTCGTGGTCAAGTATTGACAATAGTAAGGAGCAGTCGTTCCCCGGTTGGTGACGAGCCGGGGATGTATTGGCATCAGTCAATGTGCGCTATTTCATAAGATGCGTACAGGCCGGAAAATTTGTTGACAGCCAGGTGGTGATCTGCGGTGGTTGGGCAGATCAGGCTGTCGCAGTAGAAAGGTCGGACTTTATGAAGATCGTGTCGTCAAAGAGGCCTTCGAATGGGCCTCGGACGGCATAGCAAAATAACAAGAGGAAATGAGGTTTCTTGCAGTAGAATGACCAAATGCAATGTGCCGCGCTTCAGGCATCGGGATCCAAGAAGCTCCAGTAAAATGCCACAGGTTGATGCGATGCGATTCTATGCCAATGCGTCTAACGCCGAAAAAGAATGAAACCTAAGATTCCTCGGGCAGTAGCAGGTAAGGGGACAACGGCTGGGCATGTTGGGTATCTGTCGAGTCCGGGAGGTGAGCTCTTGATTTTACAGTTAAAGATGTAGAATTGAACATGGCGGCGAGTATGGTCGAGACGATCGTACTGATTCGATGTTTCGGCTATTGGCACAGCGCATTCAAGGTTTCTCGAGGCCAACTTCAATACGAAGCCATCCGCTTAGCATAGTTTCGGTCGTAGCCCAGGCTGGGAGAGTCTCCAAGTTGCAAAGGGGAATCGTCGCAAGTCTCTTGATGGCTGGCTGTTGGGGATTGCGGGAACGGATGTCCTCTCTCGCCGAAAGCATACGTCTGAGCCCGGCCAAGTGCCTTGCGAGGTTGACGGAGACGGTCCATTTGCTTCTCACAGGTGTTGGCATGCTCAGCGGCATCCATTTCCACATAAGCCTGGGGGTAGCACCGAAGACGATACTCTGAGAAAAAGCCACTGTATCCACCCTCCAGGATGTATACCTCAGGATAGGTCAACCTGGGGTAGCATTCGGCGTTTACTGAGCGGTCTTGTGACCGAATGTGTCGGGCCATGAGTGGCGCTCGGTGCACCGAGTACTCGCAGTGGAAAAGCAGGAGAGTTCGTCCTTCTAAGGGGCTTTGGAACAGGTGAGATCCCAATAGCTCTTTGTCGTTGTAGTTGATAGCGCCGTCAACATGGCCCCCATCATACTCATACTCGAACCGGCAGTCAATGATGAGCTTGTTTTTGTAGTGCTTGTTGTACTTGCCATCCAGAATCTCGAGGAATGTGGATCGTGAGACGCGGGGAATGCTGTCGTTCTGCGCCTCGGGAAAGAAGTGGGGAAGCACAAGCTCAGCAGGTTCCTCGATATCCAAGACAGACTGCAGGGGAACAGGAGGGACATGTACATATTCCTTTGGCTTAATAACGTCTGCTGTGCTCTCAAACATACTCTGAGATCGCCGATACTGCTTCTTAGGTCTCAGATGTGGATTGGATCCACGCCGCGAGTGAGAGATTGAAGGAGATCCGTTGCGAGTACTCGAACCGCTAAGACTGGCAAGGTGAGACTTCAATCGCAAAGCACCGGCAGAACTCGCACAAGGGCTGTTAGCAAAGGGTGATTGCGACTTCCGCTCTTGTGGTGGTGAATCTTGGAAGCACTCGCTCAATGACAACTGGGAAGACGTCGATACTGAAGGGCCATCGGTGCCAAATTTGAAGGAGGCAAATGGGTCCACAGGGTGCGATCGGGTCGGCATGGCACCAGTGGAATAGCCCTTGGACCTGGTGAGATCGGGTCTACGCAGGTTCAACTTGCGGCGGTTTCTGGGACGGTCAGCTACTATTTGCTTTTCATGTTTAGTCCAGCAGTTGAACTCACTCAGCCAGAGGTCTCGATAAGTCAACAGAAGAGTGCCTGGGAATGGGCGCAGGGGAATCCAGGGAACTGGGCGCAGGAGGATCCAAGGAAATGGGCGCAGGAGGGTCCCGGAAAATGAGCATAGGAGGATCCAGGGAAATGTCCTCGTCGTCAACACCACCGGGGCTAGCCATCGGGGTGGGCGAATGTACCTCGACCGGGGCACCATAAGATCCTTTACCCATAGGTAGTGGAGAGCTGTCCATGTCCAGGAAGCAGGGCGACAAGTCGGCCGTTAGAGGCGTCGTCTGGTCTTCTGCAAGCCATCAATCCCATGTCCACCAAGTCAAAAAGTGTATATATCGCCCGCCCTTACCTTTTTGCTCAAGAGCACCCATTATGGCTTTCGTTGTGAAAAGAGCCCGACGAGGCGTTGCAAATCGGGGACTAGATTTGCAAGCAGTCAGCGGCCATGTACTGCTGTCAGGTGGCATTCACAAATGTGTACTTGCCTTGCCTCATTGTCAATGCAAAAGTTCTGGGACAGATCGGCTGCCAGGCTGTTGGAGGGAGAAGAACCTCTCACGCCCTTAACGTTAAAAAAGTCCTTAACCTTGCTCTTGCCCTTGCCTTTAGGCATGAGACGTTCCCGGAAGAGGGCGCCTGACGATCTAGGCTCGCTATTGAAGGCAGTACGACCTTTGGAGCGAAATATATTTGGGTGGCCAAAGGATGGTGCTGCCGGCTGGCACATAGCAGCTAATGGAGACGAGGCTTCCATGGTGGGCGTGTGTAATAGACAAGCTGTAGACTCGGAGGAACTCCCCGGGATATGTTGGCTGGTTTGATATGCTGGTCAGTCTGAGGCAGATGCCCAGGGACAGCGTCGTGTTGGAGCTCGGGACGGAAGGAGGCTGTCGATATCTGTAGGTGCTCCGGAGAGATCAAAAAGGCAGCTACTAGCTCTTAACGATGGCAGTAAGCGACTAGATAGGTACAGGGTAACCTAACGCTGCAACTATTTTTGTGATTGAATGATCGATCCCGCTGGTCCGTCGAGCCCTGTGATCTGTTGAACTTCTCGTCGAAAGGGTGTATCTGATGTTCAGGAAGAGGGAGAAATTCTAAGTCGAAGAAAAAGGAGTTGTCCAGCTCGTCACTCGGTGCAACGAATTGAGGTCCACGCCGTGGGATAATTTTTGGCGGTTCGCTGTGGCAAGACCCTTGATGGAACGAGTCGACCCCGGACACAGTGGACAGCAGTGGAGACGCCGGTGGGGGAGAGAGGCGAGCGCGGACTGGGATACCCGTATAAGTACCTAGGTAGGTAGGGAAGAGGTTATGGGTTAGAGGATGTGGATTTAGAGGTGGTCCAGTGCAGCGACATCCAGATGGATTTGGGGAGGAGCTGTAGACACGAGGCAGGGGAACGGTGTCGAAACTCTTTGATATCAGATCCGTCAAATCCACCGAGTGTCGGCAGTGGTGGAGGGAGTAGATATTCGAGGTATCTTGATCGTCTCTGGGAGGAGGTCGAGTAGGAGGAGGAAGAAGAGACGAAGAAGAGAGCCGCTGATTTGATCATGAATCATCGATTGATACTGAACAAAAGTGACTGTCCGAATTGACCACGGTACGAATCACCAGGGGAACAAACAGTAAGAGGATTGTTCCTGCTCGGTCAGTTCAGTCAGTTCAGTCAGGTCGATACCAGTCAGGACGCTCGCTCCAAACGCTAATCGAGCTTAGACTGGGTCAAGTGGTACCTACCTAGGTAGGTATATCTCGTCGAAGTCGACAATGTCGTCGTCTTTGTTTAATCCGATCCAAACAGAAGGGCGGCGGATCACTAGATGAAGAAGCGTGGGGAGGTAGGAAGTACGGCGAGGTATGAAGACGGAGGTCGGAAAGAAGGAAGGGGAGGGATCAGGAGTGGCAAACCGGAGCTAGAATCTCGACGGTGCCGGACGGTGCGGACGGTGCAGTGAAGTTAGGTCTAAAGGGCCTGGGGTGCGAGGTTGAGGTTTATCACTTTTAGGGTCTGAATTGACAGGAACAGGAACAAGAATCAGGAATCAGGAACAGGAGTCAAATCAAACCCCAGAAACGGTTGATCAGTTGGTTGGTTGGTTGGTTGGTTGCCCAGATGCCCAGGCGCCTTTTCAAGCCAACATGACCAGTTACGGTGATGGTGGTGGGTGGACGGACAAATCGAGGTACAGCTTTCCCCGGCAGGAAAGGAGCTACAGAGCTGTCGAGCTACGAGCTACGGTGCCGTGGTATCGCTGTATCGCGGTATCTACCGTATCCACCGTATCATCCAGCTGCTGGGGCCAGGTACGTACATTCGCACATTCGTACATGCCCAGGTGCCCGGAAGCCCAGGTGCACATCTACCCCACCACACCAAAACTGTCACTACCAAGCACTTGCATTGCAGGGGAGGGGTTTTGGTTGTCTGGGAGATTTCACCTCGACTGCCTACTGTATACTGTACAAGGATTCAAAAATCCAGGACTACCCCGTCAAGACCTGTCAGCCAAGTCTGTCTAGCTGCATGGCGATTGACCGACTGTGGAGAGCGTTACTAACAGTCGCAGGCGGTATTTTAGATGCTGACCTCGTGTGTCTCTCTGTACTCGAGGACACTGCTACGCTTGAGCTCTCACTCGATAGTCCGCCATTCCGACACTGTGAAGTAGCAACCAGGGCTTCCCAAGCTCAAACTCTACATTCGCTAGCACCTAGTTACCTAGCTGATTTATACCATTTCACACATGGCCTGGAGAATGCCAGCGGAACCCGTGAAGATCTGATGGTGGCCCGTTGTCCCTCCCCGATGTCCCCAAAGGGGGGTCTGGTGCGATCAAATGCAGCCACAAAGCCCAGCCGCTCAGTTGCCCCAGTTCCGCTATCCCCCGGGGACACCATGTACCTATCTAGGTACTTAGGTACCTAGGTAGGTATATACAGAAAAGAGTTATTGTTCCTTTGCCGTGGGTTTGTCTCAATTGCTGTCTGGGATTGCTTCATCGACCGCTGTTGGCGTCAGCCAGTTCCGCCCTCAGAAGCTTGACCATGCCTTACTTGCGGAGTTGCGATTGACTGACTGATAGCGAGACTCTCTCCGACAAGAAAATTTTCAGAACAGTGATGCTTGCTGGATCACGGTCAAGTCCGCAAGCGTATCGAATCCGTTCATCTTACGGATAGAATGGATGATATTACAAGCTGCGGTCCACATCGTTAGAAGCCATCTGTCATACGTCCATCAGTCTTTTTTTTCTTTCTCGCCTCTCTTCCTGCCTTTCTTTCTTCTCACAGTGCTGAGACAAGCCAATGAAAAACTTCAGTACGTTTCGTTTTTCAGTGTCCACAGCTGACGGGCAGATTGTGATAAGATACACGAATATCGACGGCCAAACTTTGATGGAACGATACGATACATGTACTGTTCCTTCAGAACTTTGCCTTGCCTAAAGAGGTTTTATTACCTACGGATCAACACAGGTACTTCCAGGAACATCTGTCTCCAGACACACCAGAGACTCCAGGCGGAAATTTGCCTTGTCCTAACACCAACAATGACCAGCATTGAACTCCGACACTGAAGTCATGTAAAGAGAGACGATCGATCCATTTAACACACATCAGCATCCTGTTGTCAATGGCACTTGGTGGGTTTCCAGCGTCGTTCTAGAATCTGCAAGGTCTGTTTCTGTAGCAACAGGCAGTCGGGTCCATAGAGACCCCCTTGTGATCGACTCCTGTGATAGACTCCTGTGATAGAATATACTCAATTGAGATGTCACCTAAACAAAGCCGCTTTGGCTTTGGCGTTGTGGAACTGCTCATCACCTTGACATCAATGCTCAGAGACACAATTCCATACTTGACTTCCCGTCTACATCGGTGAGAGTCCCAAACTGGTGGAAGAGTTCCGGTCCGGCAAACAGAACAGGTGGTATCGCATTTTGCAAGGCTCCCAGCAAGTTGGGGCCCACGGAGGGCATCTTCAGCTTGCTGACAGCTTGATTAGCGTTGTTAGGATTGCAGGCGGTTGCATCGTCCAAGGTCGGGCTGACGACGGCGCTGCACGGCAGTGGGGAGTTGTTAAGCACACCCTGCATCGTAATTTCCATCCTCGTTTGCCCGCTGGCCCCAGTACGTACCTATACGTGTGTGTACCATCGTACTCATTGATATGTGGTGATTAATCAATATCTTGGAGACATGACGGCTCAGAACGGACACGTGGAGTCTGATGGGGCGCGCGGACTTTTAGAAATGCGGCATCAACCTCAAGTGCTCGTCGAAGCGGTCAGCATCGATCATGGCGATGAAAGCTTCGCAAATCCAGCCATGTACGACTGTACGAGTCGCACGAGGCTGCGAATGGACTGACTTGGTGGAGTCTTCCGGAGGATCATCAATGCAGACCCCAGCTCGAGCGCTAGAATGGGCAGGTACAAACGTTTCGATTGACAGGCCTACACTGCGCACTGCTCGTCCGCTGGATATAGCCACCTGGGCACCTAGGAAATAAGGAAGATCAACTGAGACGTTCCTGCAAGGTGATTCGTCTCCAGGCTGTCGGACACCATTTGTTTCCACGACGACAACCCCTCAGGATGTGAGAGGAGCGTCCCATATATGTATATGTACCGTACGGAACGCAACTCCCGGCAGCTGTTCGAAAACAGGATGATACTGTGATGGGTACGCGAAACAAGGCCTGACCTGGCACGACCACTCCACCCCATCGAAGCCTCGCATGCCTCGTTCTCGAAACAAACAAGGATGGGCCACCCAATTGCGTCACTGCGTTCCCTGCCAGCCAGCCAGCCAACTCTATCTGGTCCGGACTTCAGGAGAAAGGAGAACGGCCTCGGGAACATTGCTCACTGGCTCGTCGACCTCGGTTTTGGGTCGGGTCAATTCATAAAACCCGGGCGACAGTAATCTCCGCAACGGTCAGATTCGCGTGTCTTCTGACCGAGCTGTCTCAGGATTCATGGGTGTCTTCTTCATTTTGGTCTCCTCTGCGCCCGTGCTCGCAGCAACCCGGACACCATCCGCCCTCACCGGGCCGTAGCAACGAAAAGAATGCAATCCGGAAGCGGCTGAGAGTCCGGATCAGGTTCGCAGACCAACCAACAGAGCAAAGCGCTTTGGTACTATCACACCATCTCCCAAGGCACTGGAACTGATTCGAATCCCTTGATTCGCCATCGTCGAAATATCTATATGTGTGTGGGAATGGGGGAGAACGAGCATCCTTCTACCGGTCCCGAGCCTTCGCACGCTGGCACGCAAGACGAGAATCCCAAAGATCTGCGGGCAGAACCGAAGAACAAAGGCCAATCCCTCGCTCACCGTTCAAGCCCTGCGTCGCGCCGTCCCTGGATGCTCGCTTGAGTTTATATCTCATGTCAGGGGGGCTATTTACCAGAGCCCCTATCAAACAAGATCTGGAAACATCGATCCCACGCGCGGCCCGTGATTCTGTCGGCCCAAATCGACGTCATCCCATGGCGATCAGCAGGCTAGGGGAGCAGACGCGCCGACGCGACCTGGCCGCCATTGATATCATCCCACATGGATCTGCTGGAAAGTCCACATTCCGACCCATACCGGTTTCCTTCCTTTGACGGACCTGTCTGTCAAGTTTGTGTGTGTTTCGTGGACGACGGCCACGATGACAGTGCCATGCGGCTGACCCCAAGGCGCGTATCATCGTCAATAGCATCATCTTGCATTTGTTTTGTTTACTTCCATATCCGGAATCTCGACGCGTAAGGAACAGCTGACAACGCCATCCGTCAGCGCTACCGGGTCTTTTGTAATTACGCCGCCCCAGAATACCTAGGTAGCCACAAAGAAAAGGTACTGTACTGTTGCATCTGGAAAAAAGAAATAACCTGTCTGTCTGACATTGAGGGCCCAGTGGGAGTCGCCAATCAGTCGGGCTTGTTCTCCCGATGCCGCGAGGTCGCAGCTCGTGCGGCCGCCATAGCAAGTAAGGTAAGGTAAGCAAGGGGGTAGCTCCCTATGGCTCCCTCTCCTGGAATCGCAATTGGCTAAGACATTGGGAAAGCTTGGGTATAGCTTCCACTCTTTTCCGTAGTTACTGTGCATTCAGAGCTTCCAAACTGCTCTGCTCACTCTCAAGATGCGGCAGAAGATTGTGCATGACGGGCAGCGGGTTGCTTGGGTCTCCAGGTTCTCCTCTCCTCCAGACCCAATGAAGCGCACACAGTATGATACCAGGACACCGATGGCATGATATTGTCCACTTTGGATGCTGATGCCGGACGGAGGAGCACTCAACGGAGGCCCGGGAAATGGGTATCACCCCCGTCTGTGTATCCATCTTTCATGCCGCAGGGGTGGTAAGATGTGATGCCAGCCAGCCCAGCCTGCATGAGGGCGTTTGGTCATTTGCAGCACAGACGTCCAGGTCCTGAAAAACCCTGGGTTGTGGGATCCTTTGTGTGGGCTGCGCTTACTGTCAAGACTGTGTAGGCGCGGGTCTGAGGGAGGATTGAAATTGAAGCGTCGCAGCCCACAGGGGTCTGAATACGAATGTAAACAAGGTGAGGGGTTGGAGAACATCGGAAACGCGCTGCTCACGTAAACAGCGAACCCTGACAAGGGTAAGCTTGCTCGGGTCTGATTCGATCAACCGCGAGGTCACGTGGATCTGGCTTATCGACGCCACTTTGAGGCTTGGAGTCTGAGCCTGAGCCGTTCCCACGGTCGATAAACCCATTCGGTTACCAGTCTGTCCTATATAGGATTATTTGCCTGGATCGTTTGCTCAAATACATTGACCTTCTCGGACGCTTAGGCTTATTTACAAACAAATTCATGTTTTGGCATCTCGGGCATTGCCTCTAATCTCAGCCCACTGACTCTATATCCCACCCCGTCTATAGGAAGACGACTAACCTCACAAAGCGCTTTTGGAAAGCATGGTTTGTTTACCTTGGGAAAACGGCAATCCTTTATGAGGCCAATTGCATTGAAGCATGATACCCAATATCTACGACGTGTCGGTGCAGCCTCTAGCATGAAGTACGAATCCGCACCTGATATGACAAAGCCCCTGAGATCCCAAGGCTGGCTATATCATACAAATGATAAGGCGGACTGAGGGGGAGTTCTATGAGTGCGAAGAACACGATCTACCTTTCCTGTTCGCATTCATCAAACGAATGCCAAGAGAAGACCCGGCAAGCGGAAACCCAACGTTTATACGCAAGACAGTCGAGTGTCGGTCCGCCATGGAGTCAAGCCACGATCCATAGAGATCAGCCGCATCGGCCCAAGCTGCCTGTCATGAACTACTGGGCGAAGGCCATATTTCCTCGCCATGTTGATGTTGTCATTACCAACTATCCTGCTAGTTGTTTTTCCACGAACGAGCCGGAACGACGTAAGAGGAGAGCCAGACGAGTCAGTGCGATGCACCATTGAAAATGAGCAGGATCCGCGTACTGCCTGACTGCTTGCATTGACAGACACGATTCCCAGGAGCCAGAGTCTAGAAGGTGCTCATACGGTTTCCCTGTATTTGGGTGCTGAGCATCATCCGGGTATGAATCCGTCTGGCCCATGGATTCTCGTTTCGTTGTAAAGGCCGGACAGTGGCGTCTCCACTCTGATACTGGGAGGTCAAACCGTCCGTCAGTTCGACCCGAGTTTCACTTATGGGCACTGCCCTGAAGTCGTTCATGACACCCGTGGACATGTTGCCAACCTTCAGCTTGAAGCGTGCTCCGAATGTGACCATACAAGTAGGTACGACGGAGCAAAGGAACAGTCGGCCTTTAAGGCAGCTTACAAAGTAGAGAGGAAAGTTGGGCCATGATTATCACGAAGGTTATGAAGTGTGGTTCATCCGGTTATCATAAACATCTTATCTTATCGCCCGCTTATCAATGGCTTATGTAAATCTTTGCAGCCAATCACAGACCGATCGCAAGACCGCGGCCAACTTTTTTTCGACGGCCGGGAGGTCGTGACGAGAAGCGTTCATATGTGTATGCTCTTGCCTGATCTTATATATCAGGTCAATTACCCAAACCACATCACAGCTCCAAGAAGCCTAATACAAGATGGCTCGTATCAAGAGGAAGCACCACAAGGAGAACCCCAATGCCATCGAGCCCTCCAAAAAACGAGTCAAGACCAACGGCCCCGTCGACGACAGCGATGCCGAGCCCACGCAGCAGCCCCCGAAGTTCCTGGCGAAGAAGAAGATGAACGGCGTTCCTGCCAAAGCTGCCAAGCCCCTCACCAAGAAGCAGCTCCTCTCCGACAAGTCGAACCTGTTCCCAGAAGACCAGGACCGCACGATCGAGGGCCCCCTCTACGAGTACCTGGGAAGCGAGGACGCCGACGAGCGCATCCAGGCGGCCGATGTCATCATATCGAAGCTGCTGGGCGGCGATGGTGTCCTCGAGACCACGCTCGACAGGCACCTCGAGAAGCGACTGTTCAGGGGGCTGGCGAGCAGCAGGAAAGCGTCCAGGCTCGGCTTCAGCGTTGTGCTGACCGAGATACTACAACAACTATGGGGAGACAAGGACCTCTGCAACAACAAATACAGGGGCTTGACCTTCGCCTTTGTGCTGAATACCTTGGTGGAGAAGACCAAACCTGTGGGCAACATCGCCGGTCAGGAAGAGAAGGATCACTACTTCGGCCAGCTCTTTGGCGTGGAGTGCTTCGTGCGGGCCAAGGTCCTCTTCGACGACGTGACGAGGTGGCACACGATCCTCGACCTCCTGATTAGGCTGGCCAAGAAGAAGGTCTGGTTGAAGCCGCAATGCGCGTGGGTTATCGTGCAGGCCGTGTCTCAGATGGACCAAGAGGTCGCGGAGGACACACTGCAGAAGCTCGACGCGGCTGGGTGGGCGAAGACACCAGAGGCGGTTGCCGTGACGGTGGTCTTCACGGAACGATTCCCCAAGATCAAGCTGCCGTCAAAGTCGTGGCGCGACTTCCTCTCGACCAAATATCTTGGTGAACTGCCGGCCGTCCTGAAGGACAGCGGCAAGCAGGAGTCAAGCACCCAAGAGCCGGACCCGAACCAGGTGCCAGGCCAAAAGGTCAAGCAAAAGCAGGGAAGCTGGACGGCACAGCTGCACTTCGTTTGGGACCTGATACTGGCCCACTACATCAAGCTGGCCAGCTCCAAGTCTAACGAGGCTTCGGACCATTTCAAGCAGTTCTGGAGCCGGGTTGTGGACCAGGGCTTTTTCTCCAAGACGGCCTCTGAGCCCCAGAAATTCACCGGTTTCATGATCTTCCAGAAGTTCCTCGAGACTGGCCTCCCGCACCCTCACATCGTTCACAACCTCTTCTCCCAAAACTTCACGACCTGCCTGATGAACCAGGCCGCAAAACAAGATCGATACTTGCACCGCGCAGCAACCAAGGCCCTCAAAGCCATCGAGCATGCCGCAGACCAAAACCGTGACCTGGTTCCCACGATCGTACAGTACCTCCTCGGCAAGCATGGCGCTTACAACTTCGACCAGCGAACGAACAGCAAGACAGTCGACAAGCTCCTGCAGCTCACAAAACCAAAGCATGCCCAGGAGGTCATCAAGACAATCAGGGAGCTCGTCCTCACATCCGACGGAGACAGCGCCGAGAACCACGTTCTCGTCTACGGCGACTACCTCTTCAGGCTGGCCAGCATCGTCCCTCCCGAGGCTGACGCAAAGAGCAAGGCCTCGGTGGGCGGCCACGCCCTGCAAGAGCTTGCCAGGCTCGCATACCCCAAGGCCGGCGGCGCGGTCGCGGGCCTGAGCGACAAGACGAAGCCCATCCTCCGGCAACGGCTCACCTCGGCGCTTGCCAAGTTCGTCAAGCGGCCCGAAGACTTTGGCGAGTTCTGCAACGCCATCATGCTGATCGACTCCAGCAGCGTCGACATGGACGACGAGCTGCAGGAGGAGCTCATCGAGGCCCTGGAGAAGCTGCAGCAGCTGACGGGTCCCAAGGCGGCGAAGGGGGACAAGAGCGGCGCGTATCAGGGACTTGCTCTCCTCTACGCTGTTGCGATCTTGCAGCTCTACAACGAGGAGCCAGATGCGATTGAGATTCTGAACGACTTGAAGCAGTGCCACGAGAAGCTCTTCAGTAAGCAGAGCGATGAAGAGGGCGATGTCTCGGCGCTTCTCGTCGAGATCCTGCTCGCCATGGTGGCACGCCCTTCGTCTCTCATGCGGCAGACGGCCGAGCGTGTGTTTGAGGGCTTCACGGGTCTCATGACCGAGGCGGCGCTCACGCTGTTGACGGACACGCTGGCAGCAAAGGAGGATGCCGAGGGCCTGCGGAGCCTGTTCGACACAGACGCGGATATGGAGGACGCAGAGGAGGTCGCCGGATCTGGTGCCGATGACGACGAGGACGATGTATCTGAGCTCGGCTCGGACGTCGAGTTTGTCGGCATGGCAAACGCGGAAGAGAAAGAGGAAGACTCGGACGACGAGAAGAACGACGAAGAAGAAAGTGGTGAAGAAGAAGAAGAAGAAGAGGAAGACGAAGTCATGGACGAGGCCGAGAGCAAGCTCAAGGCCCTAGACGACGACCTCGCCAAGCTCCTCAACAGCCACCGTCTCGACAAGGACAACGACGCGGCCTCGTCGGACGACGACTCGGACATGAGCGACTCGGAGATGATGGCGCTGGACGAGAAGCTCTCGGCGGCCTTCCGGATGCAGGTCAAGGAGGGCAACAAGAAGAAGGAGAACAAGGACGCCAAGGAGACGGTCATCAACTTCAAGCACCGCGCCCTCGACCTCCTCGCCATCTTCGCCAGGAGGGAGGCCGCCAACCCCCTCGCCTACAGGCTGCTCCTGCCCCTGCTGCAGATGATGCGCACCACCAAGACCAAGGACCTCGCCAGGAAGGCCGGCAACATCATCGCCGAGCTGGCCAAGGCCCAGAAGAAGGCCAAGGCCGGCGGCGCCAGCCAGCCAGGTGAGGAGGAGGAGCAGCAGCAGCAGGACGGCGGGCTCGACCTGGAGGACCAGATGCAGCTGCTCGAGGAGGTCCACGACGAGATGACCAAGGACGAGTCGCACGCGTTCGCCAAGTCGGCGTCCAACGCGAGCCTGCTCGTCGTCATGAGCATCCTCAGCCGGGACGCCAGCCGCTTCCACATGGTGTGGGACAGCTACGGCGGGCTTGCCATGCGGTGGGCCATGAAGGGCGGTTTCCAGTTCTCGACCATCATCGCGGACTGGACCCAGTGGATCCAGACCCATCCGTCGCTCGTCGCGCTGCCTGACGTCGATGTGGAGTCCGAGGCATCTGGCGGCTCCGGGGATGAGGCGGAGGATGATGAAGAGGACGAGGAGGACGAGGAGGATGACGAGGAGTGATTGTGAAGCGAGAAGTGGATGGATGCTAGCGACTTGCATGATTGAGTACATATAGATACACATACCGAGATGGACCAATCTAAAACCAATTTGACTGTTCAGACGCACGCACGCAAGCCTTGGGGTGGATCAAGGGGTTTTCGGTTGCAATGTCTCATTATTCTATCATACCTGAACCGCCAAAACCGTCATGTTGGCGATACCGTTGTGGTGATACGGACTTGTTGCGCATCATCCATGGAGCGGCAAGTTGCCCGCCCTATACAGTGATCGGACGCTCGCTCAGGAGGTGAGGAAGCCATGCTATTATGGCCTCCTGACCCCCCTTTCCTTCTTCTGGTCCCGGTGATCTCTCTCCCCGGCCACAGACGTGCCCTGTTCGGCGGACCCAACTAGTCCTCCTCCATCTTGTCGCCGTCCTTCTTATCGCCCTCATCCTCGTCATCGTCCTCCTCCTTGGCTAACCGCTCCGCCTCGTCGCGCAGCGCCTTGGGCACCTCCTCGTGCCGGCCCTTGGTGGGGCCGTCGTGGTTGCTGATCCAGCTCATCTCCAGCTCGTACTCCTTGTCCTTGTTGTCGTCGTGCGCCAGGTTGATGATCCTCGCGGCGTGCTTGACCGCCTCGTCCAGGCTGATGCCCTCGCCGCTCAGGTCCAGCTTCTCCAGCTCCGCCTTGGCCGCCTGCCGGCCCTTGCCCGTCGCGGCGCCGTAGTAGCCCCAGTACAGGCCCGAGGGCTCGATCATGTACAGGGAGGGCCCGCCGTGCTTCTTGTCCGGGGCCTTGCCGCCCGCGCCGCAGCTGGGGCCCGAGCCCACCTCGCCGTCCACGGGCAGCTCCAGCTCGCTGTCGTAGCCGCCGACGATGGCGGTGATGCCGAAGGGCCGCACGGACTGGTAGAGGGTGTAGGCTTGTAGGTAGCCGCCCATGCGGGCTGCCAGGTCGGCGGTGGTGATGGGGGTCTTGAAGTTGTCGCGCCATGAGCGGGCCTCGTCGCGTGCGCGGTCGATGAAGTGTCTGCCGTCGGGGACCATGCCGGAGTAGACCTGTTACGAACAAAGCAGGGCCGATGTCAGCACCGGTGTATCCACGATTGACCAATTGCAAGGCCTAAACCAGATATGAAGAAGGGGAGGGGGCGGAGTAGAGACGTACAACACCCAGATGTCTGTCAACAGTAGCAATCCGCTTGTTTGAGCCAGGCTTCAGCAGCTTGGATGTGACGACCTTCTCGATCGCAAGGACAACGCCATCTTTGCACCGGATACCAACTGACGTTCCGCCGTTCTCGACCGCCTTTACAGCATACTCGACTTGGAAGTTGCGTCCGTCTGGGGAGAAGATGGAGTTGGCAAGATCGTAACCCGTTCCTATCGACGTCTGGACGATACATGGTTGGTTAGCTTGAGGCTCGAGACAGAGAGGGGCAGCTGGTGGATACGGTGGCTTACCATGGTGATGTCCTATGATGGGTTGGTGAGGGTGTGTATGGTGAGGGCTGAAGGGGGACAGAGAGTTATAGTGCTGGGGGTGATTGAGGTTGGGAGGGATGACGGGTGGTTCGGCGGCAATGAGGGATGGAGAGAGAGCTTCGTGGTTCTTTGGGTGGATGACGGTTTGACGGTTTGGAGCTTCCCTCAGGCAACTGGGAGCTGCGCGTTGCCTGCCAGCCTGCAGCTGAAGCGACCTGACTTGGCTGAGTGGCTGAGTGGCTGGAGCCTCGGGCGGGACTAGCGCTTGTGGCTGTGCGCCTTGTGGCTGCAGCCTCCCAAGGTTTATATACCTAGGTACCTATGTACCTAAGTACCTAAGTACCTAAGTGCATACCTACGGAGAGGTACCTCACCATATCAGCCTCTAGGTCTATCCGGTTCAACTGTGACGGTTCCTTCTACTCCTCCCTTGTACGGAGGCTACAAGCACCTTGCCTCCCAGTCATCGACTTCTCGACCCTTTCTCGACCCTTCGGCTGTTGAATACTCGTCGCAACAGCGTATCTGCACTCAGGACCTGGCACCGTCATCGTAAGAAGGGGTGTATTCGTCTCTGGATAGGATTCATCTCTCCGTTGCGTGTTCCACAGAAAAAGGAGGATAATGTCCATCAAGATTACAGTTACTACTTGATGATTGCTCTCCACGGACGGATACAGTATATTTGGAAATTATCTGCGTCGCCCACGACAGTACAGCCTCTAAACCTTTAGACGCCTTATTGCCTGCCCGGCCCAAGCTCTCGGCCAGCTAGAAATCGTCTGCCAGCCCTGAACATGCCGGCCCCATCTTCCACACGGCCGGCTGGGAGCTCCGGAACAGCTACACCTACTGGCTCTGCGCCTTCCTGTCTGAACCCAAAGGTCGGCAAGATTCAGCGTGTATATACGGGGACAACCGTGCTACTCAGTCGGTAGCATCCATAATGTTCCTTTCTACTCGCCAGCGGACCACAGCGGCGGGGTAGTAAGATGACAACCCAAAAAGCTCCAAGGGGAAGGGCGGCAATAGTCGACAAACGGCAGACCCTAGATTTTAGCAGTAAACCAAGTACACCCCAGGGGTGCTAACATGTAACGCTTAAGGGGGTATAAGAGACCATAAGAGACACAACTAGTAACGGAAAGATACCACCAAATCCGTACATGGCATTTGCAGAAAGATATGCGGGAAAAGCAGGATCCGTATTTGAAAGTGCATAGTGGAAGACAGCGTCATCAGAAAACGCACTACCTAAAAGATAAAAACCGCAAAATCCCTCGAGATATTCCTGCATCCCAATTCGCCGTGGTTCTGTACCGCATCCGAAAAATGAAAGATGACGGCGCAGGTCCGTGCTATGGCAAACGGAGATGCTGTGGAATGCCGTAAAAAAGATTGCTTTTGTTCTCGCGCAAGGAAATATTCTCTTGTTCTCATGTAAAGAATGACATTCTGAAACGCCACAATCCCAAACTCTGCCCACTGCCCATCCTCCACTCCATCCACTTTTATGTAGACTTGTGTGTTCGTAAGATGATCTCGTAGGGTTTGTCATGATGTGTCGTGCCGCCCAGAGGGACCAAGAAAAGGAAATCGAAATCAAAGTGACTGCCAGAACGACCAACGACTGCTCCGAAGTATGACGATGTCGAGAAGAGTGCCCAGGCAAGTGAAATGCAGAACGCAAGAAGCAGGACTGTAACTTGCAAGAACTTCAGGGGGTATCTCGACGCGGGAAGCAGTGAAGGGCGACGAACGCAGACCGGAAGGAAGGAAAACCGTGCAGGGAGCGTCGAGAACGTCGAGGACTCCGGATATCATCGTGATTTTTGTCAGCCGAAACGCCGCACGCCTAACACCTTCTGCGATGCATCAAGGCAATGTCACGGCTGAAACAAGGCGCGGTTTACTGCAGAAGAAAGAGTTAGAAACGCTTGTACACCAAGTTTCAAAGGACAGCAAAGAGACTCACCACCATGGGGGGAGGAGGAGGGTTACCACCGCCAAAGTGGTGAGGACCATAGGGTCCAGGACCACCATGGGGGGCCATTCCGTAGTGAGGAGGGGGAGGAGCAGGACGGTAAGGAGTACCCACGCCAGAGTTGTTCTGCGAACGGCCCCAAGAGAGGCGGACGCGAGAGTTGCCGATGGGATAGCCCTGCATCTGATTGATGGCCATTTCGGCCGCATGACGGTGGACAAACTGAACGAAGCCACAGCCCTTTCCGGGGGGGATCTTGACGTATGTGATCTCTCCGAATCCTTGGAAGAAGGAGCGCAGCTCATCCTCTGTGACATAGCCAGAGAGGCCGCCAACGAAGACAGTCGTGTTGTTCGGGTCGGTGAACTGGTTCATGGGCGCCGAGCCCATTCCGCCGCCGTAAGGAGCACCGCCGCCAGGGTAGAAAGGCCCAGGCTGGGGCATGCCCCAGCCCATACCAGGCTGCATGGGGTTGCCCATCATGGGTCCACCGTGGGCGGCTCCATTGTTGTAAGGGTTGTGGTTTCTGCTGAAGCAGCAAAGTCAGTGAGTGCAAGTATGAATGAGTTTGAGCAGGAGAACAGGAACAAGACATACCGCGTCTTAGGCGTCGCAGTGCTAATACGCATAGGCCGGTTGCCACAGTACACACCCTGCATCTCAAGGAGAGCCCGCTGCTGATCGCCCTCGTCGGAGAAGCGCACGAATCCGTATCCGCGCGACTGTCCAGTAGTGGCGTCGGTCATGATCTTGGCGGACTTGCACGAAGGGAAGCGAGCCTGGAACAGGGAGACGAGAACAAACTCGTTCACCTCAGGGCCAAGGTCACCAACGAAGATCGAGTACTCAGGACCGCGCTCGTCACTATGTTCAGATTAGTGCCGAATTCAAAGACTGTGGAAGCGGAGAACAAACCGGCGGTCGATCAAGCCGCCACCGGAAGCCCAGTTCAGCTTGAAGTGGCGGTTGTTGGAGCCTGGGATAGGGGTTCCGTTCATTGCGAGGGCCTTGTTAGCGGACTCAGCAGAGGGGAACTCCACAAAGCAGTATCCAGCATTGCTGCGAGAGTTAGTACGGCTTCTAGTGAATGGAGGGGGCAATTGCAAGGTAGAAGGAAGAGCAACGGATTTCTGGCAAACAACGCACACGGCCAATAGACTCGTCAAGGTAAAAATGGCCGCGGCTGGAAGTTGTTCGTAACGACAAGGCCGTGTATAGAAGGATGTGGGGTAGGTTGGAGGGTATGGTGAGTCGCGTCGTCATGATGCGCAGGTAACCACATGGTAACATATGGGTGGTAAGGTGTATAAAATACAAAGGAGCGAACTTACCCAGTGCCACGATCACGGATGATCTTGACGTTGACATCATTGCCCGTCTGGTTCTGGTAGAGTGTCTTGATGAACTGCTCGTCCATCCACGAGTCGAGCTCGCCCATCCTATTCAGCGTTAGAGGGGGTTGTTACCGCCTTACAGCGAGGTGAATGCGCAAACGTACCAGAGAGTACGGGCAGCCTCGTTAGTGACAGTCTGGACAGCTGAGCCCTGCATGTTAGGCGCACCGGGGAACTGGCCGTCCATACCGCCTCCGTTCATGGGAGCCGAGCCGTCGGGCATGCCGTTGTTGTTGGGTTGGAAAGCCATCTATGTGTTTGTGTTAGGCCTTGGCGTATCAAGTAATCGATTGGATAAATAAGTGTGGTAAACAATAGGGAAGACTCGACTGAACCAACTTGACGACAAGTACGGTTCAGAGTGACGGCCAGACGGGATCTGTGGAGGTGAAGGAAAAAAGTTAAGAGCAGAGATTGGGAAGGGAGGCAGGTTTTTATGGATCCGAACAGGACGATCGAAAATGCGCTAAAACGGAGTGATTCAGTGCTAAGCGGGGGTATCCTCTGCAGAGAACTGCTTCCAATGTGTAGAAGATTCCGGACCGTGTAATTCAGTGACAGAATGGGGTTGATGACTGGAGATGATCTTCATATAACAGAAAGCAGTGATAATGGTTTTCAATGGGATGAGGGTTTGAAAGTGTAAAGAGCTCTTGCCACCACATGGAAAGCACCATGAATATGTGAATTCGATGCCAATTGGGGATTTTCGCGAAGAGGTTTCGAAGATGGAGGACAACAATGGCTGCACATGGTGGCACTGGTGCAATGAATGGCAATGGGAAGCAATAGCAAGCACAATGTGTAGACTCAATAGTAGCCAGACCTAGCTCCACTTGGGGCAGGTGTCCGTCCTCCTACAATGGTCTTAAGCAAGGCAGGTTCTCACTGAGAACCCGGAACAGACTCGTTCATGTAGTATGGGAAATTGGTGATTCTTGCTAACAAGGAGGGCATGCTTTTAATGAAGAAAGTCCAGGGAAGCTGAAATGCAAGGGCATGTTGTGGCAGCCTCGTGAATAGACTGATTTTAAAGTCCAAGCAGACTGGACTGTGGAGGCATGAATGACAGCCTCGTTGGAGAGGTGACGTTGGAGTGGATCTAACTTCCCCACAGCCTCGTGTAAGCTGGCGAGGCTGCTTCGACCCTCTCTATGTGTACTTCCCCAACAAGCCAATGGGATGGGAGCCCTACAACATCAGACGGCAGGCACTGCAACATCAGACGGGACAGACTGGCGTGGTCGCCCGCTGCCATGCCATCTCGTCTCATCTCGCAATGGAAAGAACTGAATATGAGACGAAAGAGGGCAAGGACCATAGATGCAGTTGGTACAGAAGTGCAAAAGGGGAAGAGTGGAGGGCAAATGTACAAAAGAAACATGGCATTACATACCTTTTGGTTTCAGATGGATCAGTTATGGCGAAATTGTATGGTTGACAAGGTAGTCTGTCAGTCAGAAATGTTAGCTTGTTGAGAACTCGAGGTTTAATGGAGAGCCCAAGTGCCAACCAAGTCACCACACGCAAATGGTGAGCAGAAATGAACAGGGCATATGTATTGTGTGGTACTGGCTGTGGCAATTGCAAAATCTTTGCTCGGAGATCAGTTGAAGGTGGGTCTTGCCTGCCTGCAAAAAGACCAGTGGGCAAATCACCAAGAACTGACGTTGGGACTAAGCCCGCTCATCACACAGGGTGCAGACGACAAATATGATTAACATAGTGTCCCAGCATCCATGGCCCGGATCAGTCGCTAGATACGGTGGAGAGCAACGACAATCATTCTGACGACTTCGCCGAGTGTCCCATCCCAGCATACGAGAACAGGTCGTCCATGAGTTATGGCACACCGTTTGTCGCCTGTTCAATTGCAACGGGCGGAGAAACTAGCACGGGCAAGCCAAGAGTCCATTACCAGGCACTCTTCGAGGTCGAAACCTTGACGCTATGCGCCAACGAAATCCTGACCTTGGACAACCACATGCTCAACAGCAGACAATGCCTCTCGACCGTTGCAATGTGGAACTACCAACAGGGTTTGGGGATATCGCTCGTTTTGCGAACAGAGGGGCACACCGACGAAAGACGATAGATACAGGGAAAAAGGGTATGGTAAAACCAAGAACAGCCGACACTTACCAGAAAGAAGACAGATGGTTCGATTGATAAATCCGTTGACGCCCACACGCCTAGAAAAACCTGGAATGCCGACGTCAGTTACGAGACACGCGAGTTTGTACATGCAAATGCGAGTGACAAGCGGTAGAAGAAAACGCAAAACGAATTGCGCATGCAACAAGGTGGTACTTGGAGGGGCATGTGAAGACCACGAGTCATGGCAAGCTTTCCAGGAGAATGGAACGTATCCAAGAATCACGATCGATGGAGTAAGAGTCAAATGCCGGGGTGCCGAGCCACCTTTCAGTCGATGTGGTGTTTGCCAGTTGTTCAGTGGCTAAACATTGAAAGCGCGGTCGGTTGATCAGCGGAAACGCTGGACTTGTACGCTGGTAACGGCAGAGCCTTGTCCTGGAGAACGGATGCCAGTGACTGGGCTGTTGGCTCCTGCAACAACCTCTGTACCCGATGACGCATCCCCGCAGTAGTAACGACAGTCCTTCTTGGAAGTCTTCCACACAAGATCTGGATTGCGAAATGCCAGTGGAGTGCCGCGGAAGCAGTCCAGATGGCTGGTATTCGCTGCTGCGGCAGCGAGCGCATCCTCGAGAGAAGGGAGCCGTGATTGAGAGACATAGCATGGCGAGTCCGAAACATGCATCGGAATTCTCTTTCACAAGCACGACGTCGGTCGTGGGGCAGATTTCGCAAGGTGTACTGAGAGTAACGCACTCCCAAGAGGCATGAAAATACTGCCGCTTCGTTCCGGAGAAGTAAGGCGCTCGACCGTATGTGCCCACTCAGTTTTTTAAGACCCCGCAATGAAACGGCATCACAGAGCTTGGTGATTCGGGATTCCCAGGAGGCTTTGGGGCAAATTCGTTGCTCGGTGTCGCTGCTCAAACACATTGCCAAAGAGAATCTTCAGCGGCACGTACGAGCCCAGTACTATCCCCAGCGTCTTGGAATGGTGGACAGTAAGGACTCGGGCGTCTGAGGTCCACGGCTAGGTCCACGGCAAATCATCCAGGCACATGGTGACGAAACACAGCGGGCACGCCAATGATGCGCAAGGGGCCGGTGTGGTTCGAAGTATTAGACCAAACACCGGCGCATTATGCCCCCAGAAATGGCGTTGTTGAGCCTCATTCCGGGCCACGAGGCCATCAGATTGATCCGAGCCGTATGAGAACGTCAAGAGGATCGGGGCGCCTGCACGACTGGGCCGGCAATGGCAATGCAATCTCGAGGCATGGAAGCTTTGACCCAGGGTAACTTCTTCTCTTTTGAATATTTGTGTCTCGCCCCTTGTTTCCCTGGCTCAAAGCGCCTTCGTGTTCGGCAGCTTGTTCCCATCCCGGCTTTCATCCTCGCCCTTCGGAACCACTTGGTGGGGTTTTTTTTTTGTTTGGGCCACGGCTTACACCCTAGGTGTTCTTCACGAAACCACAACCTCGCCGCGCGTTGTATCGCCTGATTCGTGCCCAGCTTGAGTTCCAGCCGCCGAGCCACTGCTCGAGTGTTCCCACCACTGATATGCCGAGCGCATGCCATCGAGCCGCACTTAAGGTCGCCCCTCCGCACAATGTCGGCAATGGATATCGTTCACGTTCATCGCGGAGTCTTCAGTTTCGCACGGATGGCGGGGACGATTCGGATCGGGGGTTTCGCGTAGGGCCAAGGGCTCCACAGGTCCAGGGGCAGGAATGACGAACAAGGCCCCAAATCTCCCGGAAAGCTTTGCCATGACGCACACAAGAGAACAAAGAGGAACACGGAGGGGAAAAAATTGCACAATGGTTATCACGCACCTTTGGGTGGAATCGACGAGTTCAAACACAGTCTTTTCCGGGGAACTTGATTCCAGGAATAAAAAGTCCAGCTACCAATGCGCAAAGGCAACAGGTCAAGCCGAGAACGCCGGAATATGTTGGCAATAAGCCCTTATGTATTCTATGGAACGAGTATCGAATCGGAAGGAGTAGGGACTCTCGGATGCGAATGCGCAGCCTCGGGGCGAACTAAACTAAGAATGGAAGGGAAGGCGTGTCGCGAAGGTGGTACTGGCACGGAATTGCGCAGTAGTAAGGAGATAGTTTCGCGGGTCGCAAATCGAAGCGGTCGTCGCGGAACGTATGTCGTATCTTCGTGAAGTTGCGGAAAAACGCTCGGGGGGGTCTTCTCGGTCGTAGCTGGGGGGGCTATCGAATCTTGACAGTGCTCGAGAGGAGAGCGGGAGGGGGATGACCACGGTATGAGTGGATCGCGTTCAAGGGCACAAAACACAGGTAAGAAGTGGATGATGGATTGATGAATTTTGCGCCAAGAGAATACGGTCGACGACAAAGAGCACAACACACACAAAAAAGATGCTTCTGCAAGCAAGGAACGCTCAGGACGGACGCGAAGAGGTCGCAAGTAGGTCGGTCGTTCACGATCGTGTTGTGTGAGGGTAAGGAAAAGAGGAGGAAGAAAAGAGGAAGAGGAGGGGCGAAGAGGGAAGTTTCGGGAGGGGAAATGCGCAAGTAGGTGCAAGCAAGAGTGATTCAAGGGAGCGGACCGAACACGACACGACACGACACGGACACACGACACGGCGGGACGGTGCAAACCCAAACCCAAGCAAGCGCAGAGACGGTACAAGACGGTTTGGTTTTTTTTGGCCTTCCTTCCCTCTCTTTCCTTTCCCTGTGTGTACCAGGAAAGAACCTGATGGGTAACGGAACAGGCAAGGGCAAGGGCAAGGGCACAAGGGCGATGTCAAGCAGCTAAACTAAACGTAACGGAGAACGGATGGCGGCCCTGATGGCAAGGAAGGGAAGGCACTCTCGGCAGAAAGATCCCAGGATGTGCAAGTAATGAAGGCACCAAGAGTCGCAAGCGTACAGGCGTAGGCAACAAAAAAAAAAGCGCAAAAGCCAAGAATGAACAGTGCAGACCGGGTTGGCGGGCAGGAGCGTCCTAGGAGGATAGTGTAAGTTTAGATGGGATGGGATGGGATGGCTGGCTGGATGGCCTGGATGGATGAACGCAATCCTGGAGTGATAGAGTAAGAAAAATCCCTGGAGCTAAAGAACTTCCAAGGTTGGTTGGTACCAGCCCGGGAATGGCTTGATGGATGGATTGCTCCAAGATATGGGTCCTCATGCCCTGTTCTGCCTTTTGCCCTGCCCTGTCCTGACCATCACAGCCCTGGAGTCAGGCACCTGAGCAGCCTGGGCATCATTCAAGGAATGTACATCCGCACAAGGTGAGAGATGTATAGATGTACTCCAACTGCATGAATGTGCTGAGAAGATACATGCAAGGGAGGGGGGGGCACTGCCACACAGACCTCACAATTATCGCGACGGGGTACCAAGGTACTTCAGCTGCATATACGCACGTCCGTACATACAGTGCGTGATCCGGGAAGGCTACAACGCGCCTGCCAAACAAGCCAAGCTCAAAACTTACAAAGATCGTCGTTAAACCCGGCGGCAGGTGCAGGGGATGCTGGGTTGTTGGTAAAGACTTGACAGCTTGACTTCAAATCTGTGTGGAAGGAGCGGCACATGAGCAGAGCCTTATTGGAAATGACATACATGTCCGCCATGTATGTACCGAGGATCAAGTAGAGACGGTTAGTAGGGCGCTTCACTTCATGTAGCAAGCACTGTGGCGGCTAAGTTACGGTACCGTGGGATCAAACATTTTTCCTCCTCGCGATCCACCAAACCACAGAGTTTGACTGTATGACAGTTGACCAAAGCTTCCACAGTGGGCTGCATTCCATACGACGATCAAGGTCCGACGCGAAACGACGTCTGGGTCTCCAGACCACCTGACTACCGGTACTAGGCCATCAGCGTCGGACGCTACTTAAACTAACTAGGTGAACTAGGTGCCTAGGTGCATCCTAACTAACACGCATCTGTAGATTGCCCAAGTGCCAGGCAGCCAGGTGTGTAAGCACAAGGTGTCTATCTGTTCTGTCTATCTCTCTGTCTGTACCTGGGTTGGCCTAGGCATTCCTAAGCAATCATCGCAACAGATCATCCGCACGAGTTAATACCGGGTAGGTACCTGATTGCAGTTGACACGGGGGGGATGGACGAGAACGATCAGAGACAGCTACCAGCACTACGGAGCACTCGGCCGAGACAAGCTCGAAGCCTTGAAGCCTCCTGGCATCGAAACGAGACGAGCATTCATCTGTGAATAAATGTACCCAGACTGAGCAAACACAGATTGCGGTTACTTGCACCCAGCTGAGGCGTGCTGCTATTGCGAAACAGACGGATTCATGCAGACGACGCCGGGTGACCACTTTTGCGACATTCTGTGGTGACATTCTGTGGTTAAGCACCGCCGTCATCCCCAGAGTTCCTCACGGCCGAAAGAGGTGTGGTCCGCTTGCCCAGCAACAGGGCCGGGCAGGCAGGGCAGGGCAAAGACCAAGCTGACCAGTGAGTGCCCTTCCATCATCGTCCCACCCCAGCTTGCTCATGCAAGTAATTGCCGTGCCCCGTCGATGATGAATCAGTTTTGGTACCTAGTCTACATACCTACTACTACTAGTAGGTAGTTGGGCTCCCGAGATGCAACCATCCTTGCTGCACCAGCCCTGAATTGAAGAAGTCTACACTGCGTGTACCACAGAATGGGCATCCATGGAATATCAGGTCCTGTCATCGAATGCGAGGTTTTCTATTCGGCTATGGCTACCTACGCTCTGCGGGCTTGCTCTTTTCCCTCTCGGCCTCGATGCCCGACCCATCAGATCACAGGGAGACACATGTGCCCAGCATGCTTATACCTAGCATAACTAACTTACCAAGGTGCTTACCTAGGTAGGTACCTAGGTGCTGTCTTCTCGCAATGTCTTTCCACATGCGTGCCCACAGCTGTCGTGGAAATCCTCCCAGTCATTGGTAATCTGCCTGCCACTGACACTGATGTTTGTTCAGCCTCAAACAAGCAATGTCCGTCAAGCAACAGTGATCATACAATACTGATCCCTGCTCATAGCTTCGACGATAGCCCCTCAACTGGCAAATGGCCATTGGCGACGTCGAGCTCATCGCTGCGGCGCACGGGCTGGGATAGCTATCCTGACATACTTGGGTACATAAGTACTTCCCTTACCAGGCCTGCAAGCGAAGCCCTACAGAGGTCCGGGTGTTTTGGTTTGGGGACCTCGGGCTGGATCCAGAAACTGCCCCTACCGGCAGGAGGGGCGACCGCTCTCGGCGGTCTTGGGCAACGCTTGGCTTGCAGCTCGTATCAATGGATGGGCTCCGATGCCTCCATCAATTGGTGATGGCCAAGGACTAAAGGAAAGTGTCTCGTGGTTATGTCGAGACCAGCGCTTTCTCGGCCTCAGCAAAACAAACCTCAGGTTCCCCGTAATCACACAATACTTTATCTTTGACGATGGCTCGGCAACTATTTCGAGATGCAGCAGAAGCTGCCCAATCACCTTTCCGAGCTCCATCCCTGTCTAAGACCTGGAGCTCCTTTCATCAACAGCCCGGGCCCAGCACAGTCCTTCCCCACACTGTCTGTGGTCGCACGGAATCTGCTCACGGTGGTTGTGGTTGGTTCCAAACGAGTCAGCAAACAACTGATGGATGGATGATCTTCGTTCCAACTTTTTAATTTCCCCGAGTTGCTTATTAGAGATAGGGAGTCTGGGAGTGTACTATCAGCCAACCGAGGACAAGTCCTACGACAAGGGTTTTCCTTCCCGCCTGCTTCTGAAGGCGAGTTAAACGTTGACCACTGGAGCCAGCGTGAGGCCCGTGGCTCACGAGAATACATACATACACAAGGCCATCCATCACAAGCCTTGGAGGGGTCTAAATCTCCCCCGCGACGCCAACAAGACGCGAGGGTTCCATTCCGGATCGACGTGAACCCCGGTCTGTGGCGCTTGGGCCCTCCAATCGCGAGAGCTTTCGATTTGGGTCGAAGTTTATCCCAGGCCCTTTTGCTTTGCAATATCAAGAAGGAAAAAAGGCTTGACCAGACACACCCAGACCATCACAAACTTTGTGACCCCCTCACCCCTGCGAGTCATACGGTATCGCCGGAGACTTCACGATGATTTCCTTATGACGAGGCTCGGGCATTTGTCACCAACAGGCAAAAACTTTTCTCTGCATCCAACTGGACATGTTTTCAACCGCTCCCGCGTCACGTCATTTCCGAGCTGCAGGGCCCCTCCATGCTCCACTGGTCATTCAACACGGCACCGGGCCAGGAACTGCGCGATTCATCTGCGTCCTTCCTGAGTCTCGCGATGTCGTACCATTTGGGCGCCTCTCTAGGTCGTCCATCGCATGCGGCAGGAGCCAGCCTGAGTATGGTCTAATGCTTGATTCCTACCAAGCTCCTTCTCCCCCAATCATTTTCGCCCACCCTACCGCCGTATATTTTCCGTTCCCGGCGCTCCGCAGGGCCCCAGAGGCCAAGCGGACCCATCCGAGGATCGACCTCGGTCCGGCACAATCTCAACCGTCGAGCCTGTCAAGCCAGGCGTGCCTGGCAGCCTGGGCAGCGATCCCAGATCTGTCAGTCTGTGCATGGCACACTGCAGGGGACTGCCTCGACGGTATGTACCGGACCAGGGCGGAATGGCGTCACTTTAAGGTTGTCAGAACACCATGCTCATGAAAATCACCGGCGGTCGGGTTGTTACCCCAAAGGCCACCACTCAATATTCACACCAGCCAGACCTTGCCTAAAATAGTGACAGTTCTGCCCATTCCCGCATTCGTCAATGACAGCGTCGTATTGAGAAAGGAACCTCCTCCCCCGAGATCATTTACCCCTGCATGCTGCAAATGCGATCCTGCTGCAAGTCGCGCGGTGGATCTCAGCCTCGGGAGATTTCCCCTTGCTACTGGCTATCCAGGTATTGCTGCTGGGAACTCACCTTCCAAGTTGGGGCTGGTGTGCTGCGGCTTATGTGCCAACGACCACGACCAACACTGTCATCGGTTCTCATTACATGTGAAGACCGTCTTGTGAACTACCTAGGTAGTGCGAAGCAGTGAACAGTCTCTTGGTTCAGAATGTTTTTGTCATGCTCGACACCCTCCTGTCCACGCTAAAGGGTATCTTTTTCGTTCCAGGACGGCCCATCCTGCTCCACGCCTTTGACACTGTAGTATTATTCCCAGGGTGATGGCCATGTCGACTTGACACGCTGGCTGATGGGAGAAAAGGCTCCTCTGTTGCAATTACGAAGGTGTCGTGGGAATTATGACAGTTACTCAGCCTCGAGCAGGGGGGCCGCGATAGAGGATCTGACCTGCCCAGGTGTCACACACTTCGAAGGCAGAGAGGTTGCACAAACGAGTGTATGTAAAGCCAAGTGTATTGTGCAATGGCATTATCGGATCTAGCTAACGGCCTCTTTCCATTGCAAGGCCCGGTCATCAGATCAAGTCAACTCTAACTTCTTGAATGCCCGCCGGCGGCTATGTATGGACGTTTTCCCTATTGTATTTGCACCGAGAATGCGGAGCAGTATCAGAAACGAATCAACTTTCTCAAGGCCCTCCTGGAAGACAACGAAACCATAGAATTTCCCCTGCGTCCACGGGTTGCCCGTTACGTCTGAAAAATCAATCATCCTCTTCCATACCGGGACCAAAATCTCGTCAAGGAAACATTTCCTCAACTGCACTTGCAGCAAGAGAGATGCTCCATATGAGGCAAAATTAGAATTTCTTTACATCTCCCTCTGAAGTTGAGACTCAAACTTGTTCCCTTTTCCTCAAGATCCCCCCGAATGGTTTTCCATACGGTCAAAGAGGCTCAGTTGCCTGGCCAGCTGGATTCGTTCAGGAAGCCAGAGCTGTCGAGGAGATTAACAAGCTGGGCAATGCCCGGTCCCCAAGTTGGGTGCTTTCTCGCAACCTTTACAGTGCTTCCTACGCCTCCCTCTCAACCATTCCGCATATCGTATCAGTTGTTCCGTTGGAAGAAAGGTCCTCCCGACATCGGGTTGACAGTGTGCCCCTTCCATTGCTCTTGTTTCGCTTCTCGCATGGTCGATAAGTATTTGCGAGACTTGCTCAAGGCCTCCTCACAATCACTCTCCAGTGTACATGGAGACGTCAGATTCGGATAGATCATCCTCCTCTACCATGTCGAGTCCCGGCTGGTAGGCGCTTCGGCCAGGGAGGCGTGGGCGGCGGCGGCCAGAGTTGTCTCTCAGCAGGGCGTCGCTGCCATCGAGCTGTTGTGTGGAAGGCGTGGGCGTGGCCGTACTTGCCCGCGGCGGCTGGGCGCGGGTGCCAGGAGGAGGGTATTCCTTGGGCGTGTCGTGGATCATCGGCGTGGGGTAGCAAACCGGGGGCTCCGCCTTGGGAGGGTTCGCCCGCTCGAGCTCGTCACGCTGTCTGCGGACCTCCTTCTCCTTTTCGATGTCGGCGTTGTAGTACGCCAGGAACTCGTTCACGAAGAACTGCAGGTTCTCCATCCGCACGGTCTTTTCCGCCGTCACCTCGCTGTCGTCTTTTCCGTTCTTGCCTCCCATCTCGGCCTTCAGGCTGTCGAGCTCGCCTCCAAGCTCGAGGAGGGTCTTCAGCATGAAGGTGCTGGGTCGCGGCAAAATGCCGTAGCAGTCGTCTGATCCTGGTGTCGCAAATGGACGCGTATGGGTCAGGACAACCCATTCCTCGCCATCAGTGGCCTCCTCGTACGCGACCTGGGCCTTGAGAAGGATACGCTGCTTCTCGATGTCGGTTCGCAGCAGCAGTATCTGGAGCTCCAGGTCCCGCGCCTCCTTTCGATCCTTGACGTGCTTCAACTTCTCTTCGTCTTTCTTGAGAGTCCTGTAAAACTCGAGGAAACGCGACTTGTACACCTCGCTTGGGAGGGTGGGGTCATCCAGCATGTCCAAGAGGTCTTGTCTCACGGGTGGAGGCGAGGCAGCTGAGCCACCACCAGAACTCTGTTCCATCGCTGGCTCGGCGGCCTGCTGGGAATCTGTCGTCCCCGCATCGGGCATCGTGTCCGTATCCGGCTGTTGCGCTTGAGGGCGGACTATGATTTCGTCCTGCGGGGTATCAGAGTCTGTCATGTCGGAGTCGTAGTCGCTATCTGGGTAATATTCGCTGTCGGTCTCACTGACTTGCGCAGGTGGCAGTATCGCCTCTGGAGAACGACGCGCAAGTTGACCACGTGCAGATGCGGTTGGCTCGGGTCGGGGCGGGCACGTGTTGCCTGCCTCAGGGAAACGATGGGTGGCGTCTCCGCGAACTGGCGCGACAAGCTCGGGGCGGGGGGAAAGCGTGTTGCCTGCCTCAGGAAGACGAGGTGCGAAACCACCACGAACGGGCGCGTTGGACGCGGGTGTGGGTAGACGTGTAGTTCCTGCCCTCTGAAGACGCCGCACAAAGTCACCACTTCCTCGCACAATCAGCTCCAGTGGGGGTGGGCGCGTAGTTCTTGCCTCTGGAAGATGAGGGGCGGAGTCACCACGTGCTGGCGCGATCTGCTCGGGCTGGGGCGTACGTCTGGTTTCTTCCATGGCGGGCGGTTGCTTCTGGGCTTGCGAAGTGCGCGGTTGTTGGCTGCTACGACCGATCGATTCTTGGGGAATCTCGAGTCCTTCGGCATAAGCTACCATAAACAAGTTTTTGATGAGATCGGCGTTGGGGAGCAAGCCTGGAGCTTTCTCGGCAAGAAGCTTTGTCATGTCGTGGTATGGTCGTGGAAGGCCATTCGAGGAAGGCAGGGGGGTACTGGAGACCTCCTCCAAGTCCATCTCATCCGCTGGGGGCACATTGGTCTCAGAATCACCCTTGGAATCCCACACAGAACCCCAATCATCCTCTTTGTCCTCGTATC
Source organism: Cytospora piceicola (assembly GCA_023375675.1). NCBI lineage: Eukaryota > Fungi > Ascomycota > Sordariomycetes > Diaporthales > Cytosporaceae > Cytospora > Cytospora piceicola. The sequence goes on along the minus strand of JALQBC010000008.1, from coordinate 651,065 downwards.
GATGCATGCCGCCAGTCTCTCTGGCGGCAGTTTGAGGCGCATCCAGCTCCACTCTAGCCGAAGAGAAGGCCTGGTGGGTGAATTGGGGCTTTTCGGCGCCGACTGGGGACATGTATATGTCTCGAAGTTGAGTGAGCGAGTTGTTGAGGTCCAGAGCTCGGGTTGCAAGATCACGAGGTCTCAGGTGGCTGGCGGGGGTGTCCCACGCATTTGCCTCGTGGCTCGTGATAGGTGTGCTAGACACGTCGTGGCTATTTTCGTTAAGAAGCTGGTTAGAATACACGGTATTAGGAGGGAAATGCTACAGTATGGACTAACCTGGGAAGCTGCAATGGTTGTCTGGCCATGTCTGGGTGGTTGGTAGGCCGCCGATGCTGCAAAGGGGTGGAGGTAGACGCGCTTGAGGACGCGTTAGGGAGGGTTGCTCTAGTACCACTACCCTTTCCAAGACCGTTTTGTCGCTTCATTTTAGTTGATTGATGTTCTGAAGTCATCAAGTACGGTAAGCGACGAAGGCACAGGAAGGAATAGATGCTGAAAGGGAGCAGACAATTGTCGAGTGTGGACGTCGAGTAGGCTTGGTGAGTTTTGACGTCGAGTAGGCTTGGTGAAGTAGAAAGCAGAAGCGAAACTGCGGTACGTGCAGATGGGCCCCTCCAAGGAGATATTTATTTCGTCGGGGGGCTTCACATCAGACGAATATAAGACTAGCGCTATTCAAAGTAACCTCGACATTGCACTGGTTCTAGAGTTCATGCCTCTTCTAGATAAGCGAGTGTGGCAGCAACAAGCTTGGAAATACCTAAGTACATATTGCTAACTGGCCAGTAGGCGAGTACGGACTGCAAAATCAACACTTGCAGCATATTGACATGTGATTATGGGTACTAAGCGCTGATACTTCTCGGCAGAGGGAAACAATCTGAGAGAGATGCTAGACATAAGTCACAACTTATTGCATAGGAGTATATGAAAGAGTTGTGGCTTGTAAAGAATTGCCTCCTGAAGCCAGGAGCAGGCCATAAGACGGCCACGGGGAAGACATCTCCTATTGAACTAGCTTCACAAGACCGTATGGATTTGTCATATGACCCAACTAGTTATGTTTGTCAAGAATTGCCATATCACAACTGGGAAGGTAGAAGACTTGTGATAGATACCAGTTGACGTTTCATTGAACTGTCTCGAGTAGAAGTGGATGGAAATAAGTATAATACTTTCAGCACGGTTTCACAAAGTTCGTTTAAAGTAATCCATTTATCCCCTTAAATTGCATACCAACTACCTGAGTAGGCCACAACGGACCACAGGATGGAGGCTATCATTGCAAGTGAAAAGAAAGTATCAACCGGAACCAAAAGAGCCGCGTACGGACTCACGTATTTGAAACTTCATCCAGAAACCCAAATTGATGTTCAAACAAACGGTTGTGAAATCAGACGCTCATTTCACTTCTTCTCCTGGGTGTTCTTGCCGTGCTTGGTACGGTCGAAGAGTGGACGACGAGGAGCAAGAGCAGCCTCAGTATTGGCCTGAAGCATAGCTCGCTGGAACGATCGACGAACACCTTGAAAGTCGACTGGGTTTCCACAAGGTCGAGTGATACTCTCCATAGTAGGAGCAGCCTTGGGAGGTGCAACAGCAGCGGAACCGTGAGCAGACTGGATGGTAGTTGTATGGCCAGCTGAGGTGTCCTTGGTGGTGCCGCCGGAAGTAGCTACGGGCCGAACAGGACTGGCCTGAGCGAGAACCGCATCCCTAAGAGAATCGATGTTGGTACCTTTAGTGCTATCTGGCATTGACTGAACGCGTTTCAGTTAGTTATGTGCTATTGTTTCTCGCCCAGAGTCTATGCTTACACCCAGAAGTGAATTGAGAGCTCGATCAGGGTCATAGTCAGCAGCCCGCAGAGCAGCATCGATCTGAGGAAGCTCAAAACCCTCCTCTCGCATACAGACAACCATCGTCGCGAACCGGTAACCCAGGGCGGAGATGTCGGAGCTCATAGAGGCTGCGACAGAAACAGCAGGCTGGACAGGGGTTGTCGCACAAGAGCTGACGGCCGCAGAGGTAGACTGGCGGAAGGGTTCCTGCTTGTCGCTAAGCTGGTAGCCCTCCTGGCTTTGGGCTTTCGGAGAATGTTGGACGGGGGTCAATTGAGCTGAACTGACAATTTGACGATGGGGTTTGGCGGGGTTGACTTGAACGGTAGCAAGCTGGCCAAGCATCGGGAATCTCTGGAACAGCTGACAGATATGCTCCTGGTGCGAGTCTCCCTCGGTAACCTGCTTGATTAAACCCATAATATCGTCCTGGGTCACATGAGCGACAGTAGTGTGGTTTGAGTTGACGGTATCACTGCCCTCGCGGGAGCTGGGGTTGGTGCTCTGAGGTGAGCTGTTGGAGCCAATTGCAATATTGTCGACGGCAAGTGTAGCGCGATGACCGAGAGGGTAGAAGGGCTTGGCAGCTGGGTTCTGTCCAAGGAAACAATCAGTCAGTACTGGCTTACATTTACCTGTTCACCGCCACTAGGGGAACATAAAAGAGGGCATACCAGACGAGACGGAGTGGTAGGAGGAGTAGTCTCGCACAACTTCTCATTTCTTCCGCGAGCCTCCTCCGCCTGCTGCTCGGTAGTGTTGGGTTTGAAGTTCCAGCCAGACATCTTCCGCGTTCGTATGTGTTAGCCTTCTCATTTCCATGAAGTGGTTTGATAATGTTGAAGCATGGGGGCAGGCGACTTACGATGTGAGGCACAGACAGGGTCTTAAGAGTTTCCACAAAGGGAAAGAGGAAGAAGATGCTATCAGACACATCTGTTAAATATATATAGCAAAGTATGCCTCAGGAGTCGACGCGTCAAGGTTTACTTACGCGATGAATCAGTGCAAACCAGGTGATGTCTGAGGTATGATTGAAATAAGCGAAAGAGAAGGAAAGGATAGGCAGAAAGAGAACGATGTAGGGGAATGGGAGAGAAAGATACAGGGATCCGTGGAAACAGGTCCACAACAGATGGGCAAGTATACACCCGTCGTTGTTACTGTTGTTTGCTTTTTCTACAAGTTCCAGCAGTTGTGTATTTGCTTACATGCATGTGGTAAAAGGGCGAAGAGAGGCAGGCAAGGTGATCAAAGGCTCACATCTGAGTTTGGAAAAGGACCCAAGGCTCCATGTCCATTGACTACCTCGTATTTCATGTTTTCAGGGACGGCAGGCCTCCATCTTGGCCTGCTACGGCAGAGTATAAAGGGATGAGACACATGTAATAACCTAAAGACCTGTCCTCCCAGAATGCCAGAATGCAGAGATATCAGACAAAGCATGTAGATAGCTTGAAGCCGCCATAGGCATCAATTGATCATGTACGAACCCCTTCCCCTCCCTCGAAACCAAGATGTGGACTATCTATATAGCGAGTTTTGCACCATTCTCGATCCAATGAGTCTGGTCAGCACGGTCCAGGTAAAGCTGTTGTTTGACGTAAAGCACATACATTTTCGACATTGGGTGATGTACATGTAGCTGTACTTTGGTACTTCAGTGGTCTGGGAGAACCATATAGGTCAGAAGAAGCACACCTCACACAAGATGCTGGTAATCTCAGCGGCGAAAACCACCAAGCAGGGCAAAGGCCTTGAAGTGATCGTAGTGATGTTCTGAATTAGGTTTTGAAGTTGGAAGTCATGCAGGTGGCGGGTACATCAAGGGTCACAGTGTAGAGGTTGCAAACGAAACGATGATGAAGGGTATCTCTGACATTCAAAGAAGCAAAAAAGCGAGTCAATATCCGATGACTGTCTAAACGCCGAACCATGCTGAGAAAATGAACGCCGTGATGGTGTTGGCATGAAGCCGTAAACAGGAAAGAAAAGATACTGAGGATGTCTGTCGCTCAGAACTGCGTCCGTCGTTTCCTTCCAGTGTATTTGGAGGTGGACTTGACGATCTTTCCTTTCCGCTCCATCTGCTCCTTCTTCTTCATGATCCAAGCCTTGCTTCCCTTCTTGATATCACCCTTTCCGATCCTGCCATGCTTCCGTGCGTCCAAAACATCTACGCCATCCATCCCGTGCACAACACCAGTGATGTCACCACCAACACCACCCACGGTGAGCACCAGATACACCTTGACGTTCTTGGTGCCAGGGTCATCCTCGAGGAGACCCGCACCAAAGCCCGCCTTGATAGCGGCCTGGGTGATCATATGCCTCTGCTTGTCGTTCTTGGGGTAGAACTGACACACCGCCTTGCCGCCCCTCTTCAGACTGGCATACAGCCCGTTGAAGAACCTCGAGAGCCTCCCCTCAGGACTCGTCTCGCTGTTCTCGGCGTTACACAGCCACTGGATCGCACTGATGCTGATGGCCGCGTCGAAGGCGCCAGCCCGGAACGGCACGCCCTGCCCAATGTCCGCCAGCAGCAGGTCGCCCTCGACGTCCCTCTGGAGCGCCACGTCGAGCATGGACGCGGAGACGTCCATGCCGATCCACACGTGGGGACCGCCCTCGTCCTCGGGCACGGATGACAGGATCTCGCCCGAGAGGCCACTGCCGCAGCCGACGTCGAGGATGAAGGAGGACTCTTGGAGGTCGAGGAGTTCGAGGGCCCTGCGGGTCATGGAGGCTTGGATATTTTGGATACGGCTGCTGGTGGTGTACTTGCGGGCTTCGGTGTCATCGTAGTGGACATCGGCCGAGCTGAGGAAAGGGGTTAGTGTTAGTGGACAAGAAGACTTGGGAGAGTCCAGATATCGAGGGGCTTACAGCGTATCCTCGGGCCTAGACATGGTGGGCAAGAGCCTGGAGGGGCGTGTTTGAATTCGTGTTGAGTCTGGGAAGAGGGGAAGTGTTCACACGGTAGAGTAATGGCGGTTTCAGTGTTTCAAACCCACAATGCCTTACAAGAGATGTCGTTTTGTCTGTGACGATGGAGGTTCGTCGTTAAAATTTCAGTGGGCTCTGAGGTTATCGTTATCGATAACAATCGATAATGTTTATCGCTACTGATCAGCCGAGGCGGAGGAGCTTGGGCCGCTAGGAGCAAGCAGGTAGTACGCGTATACGCAGTCGCAGTAGGTAGCAGCTTGGCATTTTGGCAGCTTGGCAGGGAGCGAGGAGCAACAATGAGCGTGACGCCATTGGCCAGGGGTAATTAAAGAACACAGTTGAAGCAACAACGTCACTTCTTCCGAAACAACAACACAATGAATGCATCGTCGATAATACTGCATATTCTCATACGGAAACAAACATGTGGATTCTACCGTTAGTGGGCATAATTGGCTCCATCGTGGGCTTCTGCTTCCTGACGCTGGCCATTGGTATGTTTCTCGCCGCACTCGAGGTCGCTCAATCGCTCAATCAATGCCCAAGGCTAATCCGTCCTCTCTGTACAGCGTCGGGTCTCTATTACCTCTCCGAACTCGTCGAAGAGCATACCGTCATATCGAAACGACTCCTGTCTCGGCTGATCTACGGCATCATCGTCCTGGATCTACTACTATGCTTTGTGGACAAGTTCCCGTTCTGGCTGACCTTGTTCGGCATCGTCTCCCATGTCGTCTACTTGGGTAACATGCGGAGGTTCCCTTACGTGACGCTTACTGATCCTCTTTTTATTACCTCCTGCGGTATGTTGCCCTTGCCTTTGCCCCTTGAGAGACTGCAGCAAGAAGGTTCGATAACTGACTCTTGCCCTTTGCACAGTTCTCGTCTTGATCAACCATCTCGTATGGTACCGTCACTTCTCCGCGAGCCAGAAGACTGCATACAACGGCATGTCTTCCTACTACGACGCCCCCGACATGCCGACTTTCACCGAAATTGCTTCATATTTTGGGATATGTGTTTGGCTTGTACCGTTTGCGCTTTTCGTCAGCTTGAGCGCAAGCGACAACATCCTCCCGTACGAGAACCCAGCTGCAGCGGCATCGGGTGGCGATGCCGGCCAGAAGAAGGCCCAAGGGATGGCCAAGGCGCTGGTCGATGTTATCCGCAATGCTATCAGCCAGGTGGGAGTAACAGCTGGTTGGAAGAAAAGGGACGATGGGTTTTAATTTCGTTGGCGCGTGGGGTTACGATTGCACAATAGCGACAGCGACGATGGCTTGTCTGTTTTGGGGCCTGGACAGCCAGCGCATTGGTGCGTGGCTCTTTCAACTTTTGAGTGTTCACTTTAATGTGAGGTTACGCTTTCTTTGTTGAGATAGTGCTTGATGAGCTCTTGGTTCTGAATGATACCCTTTTTTTCGTAGATCCTTTCCCCCATGCCATCCCGTTTTCAGCCTTCTCTACCAATTTTGGGTTCTCCGGCTAATAATTGATCAGACACCCTTCTGAAGATACAAAATACAAAGTTTGCAGATTGCTTGCCAGTGCCGGTCTCACATTGAGCCGGCTTCGACCAGTCAGGCGGAGAAAGCTTACCCTTTGCAAAAACCATGTGGATGACCCAGGAGTCCGTATCACACGGTAGATGCAATCCATCACAACCTGGACAACCCCTATCTTGTGAGGTCAACAGCAATCTTTGTTCAGGTACTTTGCGAGCCTTCGTCAAGCCTAGAACCCCCGCGATTTACACCTGGAATACCACATGGGAGTCAGTCTAAGTGACCTCGACTTGTAGGGCGGGGTGTCTATCACGTCGATGACTGCTTTGGATCAATCTGATACGGAAGAAAGCAGCGAAGACTTAATCCACCGCCAAAGACTCGACGAAGCATTAATATCCAGAACGCGGGCAAGGTTACCAACCAGAGACAGATCGGCTGGTTGCATGATCTGTGTCGCAAAGCCTGCATTAGCCGGCATCGAGGAAGTTTCACCGCCTTCAACACCTCAAACGCTGCGGATGATTTCTTTCTTCGCAGAACTCCCTATACCGGCTCGAACATCCTCATCAAAGCAGTGGCTTCTTGACCCTGTAGTGGCCATGCGGTGCATTGCCATTACAGTGCTTTTTGGATCATATGTTTCTTGAATTAGGACGTGGAGACTGGGTCTGGTATGGCGCGTACGATCATTGAGTTGTGATTACAGTAGTATCCTGGCCTTCCAACTTTTGACCTTTAATGTTCGACGACGGTTGCCGAGTCCCTCAGCCAGCTAGGCCGATTCTTAGCAAACATGATCTTCAGCGTCGACCCCATGGCTAGCACTGGGCTTCCTGCTGAAGTAGACAATCAAAGTCAATATATCGGGAACATTTTGCCTCAACATTGGAAACTTCGCGTTACGCCGTAACTCCCCGGGGAACTCTATCCGGTCTGCCATTCCCACATGGTGTCGCGTCGCGTATTGAAATCAGACGCTCCGTATCTTGCTGTTCCTGGCTGCGCAATAACTAAACCAAAGACCTACCAGGCTCGGCTCTCACAGGCACACCTTGTTGGTGCACAAACGCCCCGTGCCGCCATGATCGGCGTAACATGGATTTCCTATCTGGGTGCTCGGTCGGACCCTTCCACCTGATAGACGGTGATGTGTGCTTCTCGATTTGGCCACCGTACTCCTGCATCATGCCGTGTTGCAATGGGTTTGTTTCCGCGTGCAGCAGGTCATTGGATCGGATCGAGGGCTCAACGAGCCCTAGGATGCCCCTAACCGTGAGCTCCAGGATAACGTCTTGGAGAAGTCATTCAGCAATCACAGCGGTTCTACTGAGGCCGCGGACGCCCTATCACGTACCCATTGGGAAACGTTCAGCCGTTGTGGAGCGTGAGGGGGGGGGGGCGCCCTTTGTGACAAGAAGATGCGTCTGATTTCAGATACAAGCTTCAACATCGGAGGTCCAAAGTTCAGCGTGCAGAGGTCAATTGGTTGACTTTCTACATCCCGGACGCTGTCAGAACAGGCTCACTGCAGCTTATGTGGGATCTCGTGGACTGGTACGATGCATCTACCATTACGCTACCATACCACTACGGTACCATGAATAGTTTGCTCTCCGGCTTGCCGCGTCGCTATGTAATGATGACTTTCGTCTGAGGTAAATCCGGATATAAAGCCGCGTTTCAAGCCGCGCTCCCCAGAAGTGACAGTCTTAGACAGACATACGTCCAGTGCGTTAATGGGTGCCTTGTGGTCCTGTGCGTTGACTTCAGCTACCACGGGCTTGGACTTCCGGCGATCACCCTCGGAAAGCACTCGCTTTATTCTTTCAAAATCACGGTTCCGTTGGGCACCAAAACGAGTCGAAAGGCGTCGAGCTGTGCACCGTTTCAAATCCAGACGGGTGATTGCAGAGGCAAATCTCAGGGCCTAAAATGGCAATCTGGCCCTGGCGAGAAATAAGGAGGCTAGCTTCACATCAATGTTCCGCAACAATTCAGAGTGACATAGGCTGCTACTCGGTCCGGACGAGTTATTTTGGCTCCGTGTAGGACGACATAAAATCTGCAACAGCCTGTCTGATGGCATAATTGGCGGGTACATGTTTGTCCCGACCTGCAAGGGGTGGCTGATTGTGCTTCTTCAGCCTGTCCTGATGTTTGGAGAAGGTTCCTGGTGCGAAGAGAGTCGGTCATAATCAAGCGTTCATTCATCACCGCCAGGATCTGAACACAGACATGGCGTCAGGTATCTATCTACCTTGGACTAACTGACAAAAAGCGACACGCAGGTGAATCCCTATGTTCCCATCTTCTGCTCTTCGCTAACTGGACGACAGCTGGAAATAGTCATCGCCTGGATCTCATTGTTTCTCACCATATTCAGTCGAAGAAGTGGACAAAGTCTCGACTACTTCAAGTAGTCAGCCGTTTCCCTATTCACCATAGCAGCTACCAAACAGGGACACCTTACGAATAAGTACCAGCAGTTCCTCGTCCCGTGCTGAAAACGGGCTAACGCATGAATCAAGTCCCTTTCCCGCATGAAGGGGCGGCTCTGTACGCCCATCCCGCGGCTTCGGCCTTTCAACGAACTCCTGCCCCGTGCTCTTCGATGCATGCCGTTGCGCCCGTGCTGCTCGGAACCGATTGCACGGAAGCATGTTTCGGCTTGGCCAGGGCCGGTTCGGAGGCGAGGCGGCACTCACGCACTCGGTGCCACGGGGTATCGGCCGGGCTCTCGTTCATCCAGCGAGCCATGGGGTCGTAGTCGGGACCCTCAGGTATGTTTCGGCCACTGATTACATGTAGATCCTCAGGGATATCTTGGCCACTGATCATATCTAGACCCTCAGCTTGGACGTGAATGTAGCTTAGCGGTCGTTCGATGGTGAACCAGAGGGCGGTGTCTTCCTGCTTGGAAACGGGGAGTTGAGGCTGCACGCACATGGTGGTGTTGGTATCGGATCGACGCTGGACTGTATCAATTATACGCGGGCTGAGGAAGAAGGAATAGCGAAAATGGAGTCGAACGATACTTGAAGTGTGGTAGTCGGCGCGACAGACAAGATAAGTTGATATTCGTCATGGTCTTGGATCGAGGGGGATGTGGAATGGGGGGACCAAGCGAAGGTGGCGGTGGCTTTTATAAGCGAGAACACTCAACTGCAACAGAGACGTACGTATGTGCCTCCTGCACAAGTATACTTGAACCAAAGAGTGTTGCTTAGATCCAACAATAGGAGCCTCGGGCAGTGTACAGCCGGGTACTTCCTCGCGCCCATGCCTTATATCACTGAGGTACGGTTCGATGCACCTTGGAACACGGTTGACAACACCGCATCGGACATCTGTGCGACTTATATCGCATGTCCTGTAATATGATAAGACGGGATATTCTTGTATCGCAGCATAGGTATTCCAGATGTCCACCCTGCAAACTGCCAGCCCACTTGGTACTGGTATGTACAAGCTTGAGAGGCATCTCCACCCCACCGGGATCAACGTTCGTCATATTCTTAAGCGTTGGTCGGGCTGTGCATCTTCCATTCGATATTGTGCAACGCTGCAAGGAGCCTAGGAGTGGGCAACGGTTCGCGACATGGAATAGGAACCTTCGGAGATCGAATCCGAGGCTGCAGTAATTAGTTGTCATCTACTACCTCTCGGCAGGTACTACTTATTGACAGACTAGTCCTGGAATATGGTACGGTCGTAGCCAAGGCATGTGTTATAGCAGCCAGAGCAACATGTTTTCACACAGCCACATGATATGACTGACTATGATCAAACAGTATCTGGATCTTTGGGTCATCAAGCCTCCTACAACCCATCCAGCGCAGAGTTACTTGTATGCTAGTACGGGAACGCACATTTACTTGGATGTTGGTACGGGATATTCTGTGTATGTAGTTTGGCAACACAATATATGTGATTGTGCACTGGTTGCCTCCCCAATGCTACAACCATGGTACCTCAATTGCCACAAGTTTACAGCAGACGAGAGTTTACTTTCAAACTTGTACAACATTGTATCTCTAAATAATAAGCTAAATTTATCTACACAGAAGAGTCTTTCCGTATTTCCAGGATCTCACGCTATGCTAAAACAACCGCACAGGAAGGTTTGAAACCCATCCTGGTCCCCATATGTATCCTACATCACACACACACACACACACACACACACAGACCAAGCCCGTAGAGCTGACACCAACCATCTACAGCTTCCGCAGGCCAGCAGCGCGCCTCCTCCTGGAAGAGCACTTGGACGAGCCGGCGGCGGCAGAAGAGCTCGAGCTGGCAGCGGCGCCGCTGCTGCTGCTGGCCGACGAGGAGGTGGTGGCCGACGAGGAGCCCGAGGTGTCAGCCAGGATCTGCTTGGCGGCGTGCTCGGCGGCGACCATGATGATGGCCTGGGTGTTGCCCGTGGGCAGGTCCGGGTGCATGGAGGCGTCGACGACGTAGATGTTGTCGGTGCCCCAGACCCTGGTGTTGGCGTCGACGACCGAGGTGCCGTCGTTGGAGGCGCCCATGCGCGCGGTGCCGACGAAGTGGTCGCCGGGGGTCAGGTTGTCGTCGGCGATGAGGCTGGCGGCGGTGGCGTTGAGGCTGAAGGGCGAGCCGGCGCCGTTGGCCATCTCGATCAGGCGGCTCATGAAGTTGGTGATGGCGCTCTTGTCGGCCGCCGTGTTGAGGTAGGGCTGCGTGGTGATCTCGGTGGCGCCCGAGGCGGTCATGCCGAGCACGCCGGTGGAGGTGATGCCGTGCGTCAGGTAGGTCTTGATCCGGATGGTGTTGTTCGAGGGCGCGTTGACGGTGCCCTGGATGTAGTAGGTCGAGTTGGCGTCGGACTGGGACTGGGTCCAGAAGTTGATGCGCTGGCCGGCCTGGGCCAGGAGGCCGGCAGACTGCTGGTTGAAGGCCTCGACGGTCGTGTCGTTGGGGCTGGTGAAGTCGGTGTCGGAGAGGACGGCCAGGCCGTCCTTGACGGTCAGCTCGACGGAGTAGATGGGGTGGTCCATCAGGTTCTCGCCGACGGGCAGGTCAATCCAGTCGGCCTCGTCCGGGAGGGTGACGGAGACGGAGCCGCTCTGCACGGTCTGGATCTGGGCCTTGGGGCCGATACCAGAGTTGATGAGCATGCGGGGGGTGGACAGGGCACCACCGGCGAGGATGACCTTGCCGCCCGACTTCAGGTTGATGATCTGGCGGTTGCCAGTGGACAGCTCAATCTCGACACCGGTGGCGGTGGAGCCGGAGCGGACGACGCGGACGAGCTTGGAGTTCAGGGACAGCTTGAAGTTGGACTTGGCCTGGGCCAGGGGCAGGTAAGAGCGGATGGGGCCGGCACGGAGACCGTTCTCGATCAACCAAGGAGGGTGAGAGTACACGTTGGTCTTGTCGTTGGGGTTGGCGAGCGCATCGGTCTGGGAGAAGCCCTGGTTCTCGAGGAACTCAGACATGATGTTCCAGGCACCCTGGTCAACGCCAGATCCGTTGTTGAGGATGTAACCAGGGGAGCGCTCGTAAAAGGAGTCGGCGGAGTCGGACACGTCGGACCACTTCCAGCCTGTGGGCCACTTGTCGTCGAAGTCGTGCTCAGCGGGCTTGACGAACATCATGGCGTTGATCATGGTGGAACCGCCGAGCAGGCAGCCGGCCTGGGAGCCGGTGTCGACACAGTACTCGGAGGTCTCGGATGCCGAGCTCAGGTAGTAGCCCATTCCGGGGACATCGTACTGGGTGACGGTGTCGTTGTAGCTCATGACGGCGTCGCCACCGGTTGAGTAGGTGGACGCTCCACCACGCTCGAGGAGGAGGACGGACGCGCCAGACTCGACCAGACGCTCAGCGACGATCAGGCCGGCGGCACCGCCACCAGCCACGATATAGTCGTAGGTGCTGTTGCTGGTCGTGGTGGTCACATTCTGGGAAGAGGGTGTGGTGGAGTTGCTGACACTGGTGGAAGACGAGTCGGTCGTAGACGCAAGGGCGGCCCAGGTAGCGTAGTCGGACGACTTGGCATCCGCCAGGCTGACACCATACTCACCGTAAACAGAGTGCATGTTCAGGACAGCATCGGGATCAGAGGTATCACTCAAGGCAGTAGTGGACATGGCGTAACCGAAGACATCGCCGTCCTCATCGACGGTGAAGGAGTAGGAGTCACCAGTGATACATCCCTTGCAAAGGAAGGTGTATTGCCATCCGGTAGAGTTGACGGATGTACCTGAGGAGATCTCGTACAGGCCCATGGTGTCGTTGGTCACGGCCGTGGGGTTTGTGTAGCCAGTGGCTTCACGGAGCGAGGAAACCACACCATCGCCGTTTGCCCAAGCGCACACAAGCAGGGATTTCTATCAACAGAAACTATAGTCAGTAAGGTTTCGAATGGAAAAACTAGAATGAACGAGGACTGTCTCAAGCCGTCTAGAAGAGCGCACCATCATCGGACCACCGAGCGAGACGGCAGCGAAGCCATCAATGGTATCGGCGGCCAGGTAACCGATGAAGTCACCGCCGGTTGTTGGGTTCTCTGGCAGGGCGATACCGAAAGCCCAGCCCTGTGTCTCGTAGTAAGAGAACTCGATTCCGGAAGCTGAGTCGGTGAAGTTGACTGTCGACTGAGTCAAGGCACCAGTGGCCAGAGCGGCCACGGCCAAGAGAGTTGATCGAAACATGATTATTGACTGTTGTCCCGGTTGCTTGTGGTGTATTTCTGCCTCCCGTACACTATTTCCTGGGGACTTTGCTGTAACTTCGAAAGCCTCAAGCTTCTTTGGAGTATCGCCTGGATAACGGATCCGGTCTGGAAAAAAGACGGACTAAATGAAGGAATGAATGAATGAAGGTACTGTGGCTCTGCCACAAGTGAAAAGAAGGTGAACGAAGAAAAAGAATGACTTCGGGGGAAGGAATGGGATGGTTCAACCAAGCATACGACCTAGACAAAAAAGATCTTGACAACTCGTAGGGGGACTGCCATTGTTTTATATTCGGCTCTCTCGCCGATCCCTGACTTCGAGATGCCAGAATCTGACCCCAGCCCTGCAGTGCCCATGTCCACGATGGAGTGGAAGGGGGTGAGTCTCCAAGGCGGTTCCTCACCAGAGCCTCGAGAATTTACCCTGCTGCTGGTCCACTGTATCAACCCTTCATCACAAATCGACGACCCCGCCAATATCATGACGAGGCCGTTGACCTTGACGCTTATGACTGACAGGGCTATGCCCCAGTACATGTCTGAGAGTAAACACCAAGTTGTGGAGATCTCCGCCAGATCTCCGAAAAGCAAAACGAGGTGAAGCTGCTGTTCACCCAATGGCGTGTTATTGATCAATGGAGCATTGTCCAAATCCGGTAAATCGACACTAACAATGATCCACAGTCCTCGAGGGCCTCGGCGCTAGAATTTAGATGAGAAGTGCTGCATCTCGGCCCCTGGAAACATCAGCCCCATAACGATCTCCACCAGCGCCCCTAAGACTCGTCAAACGGTAATCGTGATACCGCCCATTGGTCAGATGGAGATCCTGTCAACTCCAGATGGAACCCCAATCCAGAGCAGTGGGAACGGTGGATGCGTCGTTTCGTCGCGGATATATTGCGCACGGGTCGTCTGTTTCAGGGCTTTCATACCTTCGTGGTGGTCTCTCCCCTTTCCCAAGGGTTTCCACCCCATCTGGAATATCACGGTCACATTCGCATGCACGTTTACATACACAACCAGATTTACTATTCTTTGCATGACCCCCCTTTTGAAACCTTTGTCGATCATCCGAGTGGGGTTTTTGTATACTACGGATCCGTATTTACGATGGAGAAATCACAGATGAATCTCAACTCGACCTCGGACTTCAGCCTGAAAACTCGGAACTCAACCGGTGAAAAGGAGTAGTTTTAGTAGTGCGTTTCCAGTTGACATGCTGCCCCAGGTCATCCGTTGTTCAGGCTCGTTTTCCTATATTGAATCGAAGAATCCTTTTTTGAGATGCCCAGGCCAACTTCCAATCTTGGAGCTGGAATCGAATACTGTTCTCTCAGGGTTGTCGTAAGCGACAACTATCCATGTTCTGATGGGAATCCGGAACGGCAGTGTATCCCCTCAAATCTCGTCGACGCCGCTGCGTTGCCGATTGGGCCGATGGCGTCAGACTCTTGTTTCATTTCTTTGCCAAGATCGGATCCGAAAAGGATGGCGCCAAAACCTTCCGAGCATGTCGATGCCACTTTGTTGTTCTAGCCATCCCTATTTAGACCGACTTTATCCGTCCCATTCTCGCTTCAAACCACAGGCTTCCACATACACCCTCCAAGCGGCAAAAGATTTACCCCTGGGTCCCAACCGTACGTACATACGAAGTGCTGCTCGCACGTTGTGCTCTCCAAGGTTGCCCGTAACTGGGAGACGGAAAAACAGTCCGCGTTTATACCAGGAGTGCTCTTCATATCGAATGAACCTGGGACTACGAACTTGATTGTCGGTACTGTTTCCTCTTCTCCTTCCCACCCTTTCCACCCTTCTCAAATTGCTTCACAATATCCCGCGTTTCTTCACCACCTTCCATGGCCTTTATGGCTCTCTGTAGTCTTTTCCCATCCTACACGCATGGAAGCATCCCGAGGTCAGCAAGATTGATGCAAGGAACTTGTGAAAGCGTGCTTTCAGACTCACCGAATTGAATAGGATTCGAAGTCCGGAGAACCTGGCCATATGTTTGAGATATATGCCCTCAGTTTCCTCGAATTCGCCGTTATGGTCATGCTTGAGCTGCGCATATACAATATTCGCGAACCAGAAGCAATTTGCCCTCGCAACATCGTAGTGTTTACGGGTTTTGCTCCACTTCCGTACCACCTTTGCGAAGGCCCACAAGCTGACGATTCCTTCGCCAAACTCCAGACAACGCAAGAAATCCGACGCGGAGTAGCTCAGCTCTCTCCACTCTGGCGTCCCTGAGGACTTCGCCGTCGACCCAACACCACCACCGCCACCTGCGTCGCTGTAGTTCCCACGGAGGAACCGCACGATCCACCATCCGTACAGCTCGGGAATCTCCCGTGGCTGACAGCCGACAGTGACTTCGTCCCTCTCGACCTCTCGCTCAAGATAGATCATGCACTCGTTGACCAAAGGCTCCTGTACATCCTGTCCGTCTGCCCTCTCCGTGGAAACATCATGTCTGCGCCGCCGCAAAGTGACTCTGAGATGTTCGTGGAAGACGGCCGAATAGTGGAAGTTCTTCCTGTGTTCGACTTTGACGACGAACCAATCATTCAACGCCTCCTGATGTCTCTTAATTCCATGGTACCATTGATGGACAGGACGAGTCAGCATCTTGTGGTGATGAAGCAAGGAGAGGGGTGCCACATCCTTCTCGGGCTGTAGAAGTGCTTCTGTGTCCGAATCCGTGCAAGGATGCTCGATCGTTGTGGCGGGTGACAGACCTTCGGCATCAAATTGCACCTCGCGCTGCCTGAAGAGATGCATTCCAACAAATCCTGCCACTGGAATAATGAGAATGAAATTTGGCACGGGAAGGGTTAGATCGAGCAACGTTAACAAGGGTGTTGAGCCTCGACCTCGGGATGAATGAATGATATGAAACAACAGCCTACAACATGGGTAGACTTGAGATGCAATAAGTTGCAAATGAGAAGAGCAATGTCTTACAGGGTAGGGACGCAAAGATTTCTCATATGCAGCAGGTGTCGACTGATCAAATTCTGGCCAGGTGGCAGTCCTATGCCCGAGAAACAACCGTGGACCCACGAATGGGCAGGTGGCCCGATTCCATCGACAACAACTCTTAATTCGTAGTACTGCAGTATCATCTTCACGGGTTACCTGGGTCGCAACAAGAAGTGCGGCTGACAATGGCCAACTCACACGCAGCTACATATCACATGTCATCTTGCAGGGGGAAAATATATCTGCTGATAGCGAGCGAGCCGGCGCAAATTCCTGGCCAGATGTGACTGAGATGCATGACACTGCAGCCGAACACATAATTATGGGTATCTTGGACTCCCTTTGATATTGTATGTACAGGTGATCCACATGCAGTTTTCGACGATACCAGAATTTCACGGAGAACAATAAATCGTCCTATCCCGAGGCCTGTGTTCATCGGCGTCAAACAACAGAATTTAGTTTCGCTCAATGGAACCTTGGAACTAAGTGCGCCATGACCCCAGATCACTGTTCTGTATCGGCTCCAGATAGTTACCAACCTTTTATTTGGGTGGGAGGGTATATCGAAGTCTATGGCGTTACCCAAGGCGACATACACAAGGCTGTGAGCTACGTGTTCCACATATGTAGATCCCTCAAGTTGAGTCAAAATTGCAGATGTGGAGCTCGATGTTGTGGCGATGCGTCGGCATTGCTCATGATACTAGAGGCAAAACCTTCTAGTACCTAGGTAGCATCGCGACTAGTACAAGAACCCGGGACGGGACATGTCAGCTCGGTTCAAGAGACTGAACCAGAGCAAGCATTTATTTTATATTCATTTCCTTCCTCATACTCACAGAGGGCTCTCAGTGATATCAGAGCTGCTCGGCTCAAAACTCTATCACAAAGACTTCTTCTGACAACGAAATGAACAAACTTACTGGCCTTGAGCTGTTTACCCCTCTCGGTATCAATGCAGAGCCGATCAGGATCATACTCCAGGAGTGCTCGTGCGGAAGATCTGGATCTATAAACAAATGGAGCAACGCAAAGTTACAAGAACTGCAGTACGTTGGTGTACTTGTGAGTTGACGAGTTCAAAGTCTCCTAGTGTGACTTGTTTTATCCGAGGTACCGATAGAAGTGACTAATATTCTGCACTCTGCTCCAGGGTGCACTCATGGCAAGTCTGCTGTGTAGTGCGTTTACCTGGCCCCTTGCAAACAATACCATCTGGATAGTGACGGCTCTATGGTATAGCGGCTTGGTGTTCATCATCGCAAGTGTTGCAACAGCCACGCAGCAAAGTATCACCCTCAGCCGCCTCACCTGTCTTCCAGACCATGATGTGCGCATCAGGGATATGCTGGGCTATCAGAAGAGGCCGGGAACTATCGAGGAAGCTCGTCCTCGCTCGAGGCCAAGAAACGTGTATCTTCCACGTTTCGGCATTACTTTCATTGTACAGATCCCTGTCATGATGCTCCGGTTCGGTATCTATTTCTTCCTGGTTGGCTTGGGTGTGCTTCTTGGACACACCGCCTGGGAACATGGCAACGTCTTCTCTTCCGAGACCAAGGTGCGTCGAAATGTGACAAGCTTCATCGAGAATCAAAGTGTGTGTCTCCAGATAGGTACTGATGGCTAACCGTGCTCCAAAGACTGCGACGATGTTCGCTGTAATCACCACATTTGCCATATCTTGCCATGCGACCTCAGTGTTTTCGAGCTACTCGCGCTGGGTGCCGCGGGATGCGCAAGAACAAGCGAATATTGACGGAAGTCCGTGCGAATGTTGAATGGGTCGTGACAAGTACGGTTGGGCCCTGGGTCCAAGGATTCATGTCACAGAGACGCTGGGTGTCGAGGGTATAATTTCAAACCAATCAATCCTACATGTACTTACCTAAGTAAGTACGTATACAGCAGCCCAAGCACTAATGACCACGGAGCCGCAAAGCCAAAAAAGACATAATGACAAACAAAACAAGAAGCTGTCCAGGTTATAAACATTGACATGTCGATACTACGCTGGAATTCAGGCATGATTACGACAAGGTACTTAGTACGTATTCACAGGTTGCCGTAGTTGAAGTAGAGCATTTTCAAGGCAGCGCGAGGAGCAACAGTTTCAACGCAATTGTGGACGATCCGTTCTATCGAGACTTTCTCCCCAGGTTCCATATTTGTGCACATTATCCCTTCGCACTGTCAATTGGGCACAGGGCTGTTCATTGTTGTATCCCGGCAAATATGATCACCTGCCAGTTTTCACGTTTATCACAGTCGGCGTCATGGATTGTTTAAAAACAAACTGCTGAAATATACCAAGAACAAAACCAATAGGAGATGGAAATTATGCCGGTGGTACCCTAATACCCATGAGCATCAAGCCACTTCTTTATATCCTCTCCATTTTCCGCTTTATTCTTGGCTTGAACCTCTTCGGTCGTTCGCTTGAGCATGACCTCATTGCTGAGGTGAAACGGGCAAAGCATATTCTCCAGGTTCCTCAGCTCCTGAATCCCTCGCACCCCTCTGATATCGCAAGGTCGTGTGGTCTTCCTCTCGGCCAAAGCCTTGTTCCAGATTTTGGCAACTTCCCACTTCTGCACATCTTCCTCAGACAGGTCAGGAGGAGCATTATCAAAGTTTCCAGTCAAGATAGAGTCCTGCATGAACTCGTTTTCCTCGTGAAATCCTCCCCCAACGTCCCACAGGCCAGCCAGGAACTCATCTGCTGGGTGTGTCACTGATGACCAGTCGAAGTCAAGAATGGCGGTGACACGCTTCGTGGTGCTGTCGTAGAGCACGTTATTCATCGCTTTGGTCATTATTAGCAGTGGCGAAAGGAAAGTTCTGGGATATTTCTGTCGGAGTGATGGACTATACTTACTGAGGTCACCATGCACCAGGACTCTCTGCGTCACATCGACTTGCCTGAGGATATTGTCTACCCCGTTTGCAAGGAACCTGTCAAGCCTGTCGCGAATGTTTCCGGTTCTCCACCCTTCAATTAATGGACTGTTCTCGGAATCCTCGAGCTGGGCCTGAAGCTTGGCGACCCAGAGGGCAGAGTACGTTGCCCAGGGACCACCCTTCAAGAGTGGCATTTGTCCACTGACAATCTTACGGTCGACAAACGTCAGTGCCCCAAAGTCGGCCGCACTTCCCGGGATCTCTGCCCGCTGGATTGCGCCAAACACATCTGCAATTTGCTCGATGACAGACACCCGTTCTTCCAAAGACAGTGTTGGAAACAGAGCGTCCAAGTCCGAACCTGTCTTGAACTCGGTCATGATCCAGCCGAAACCCTCCTCGCTCGGGAAGTCGTCGAACTTGCTGGGAGACCACGCGTACACAGCGGGGACAACGGGGGACACCCCGGACTTCTGGAGGGACTGCCTTGCAAGGTACAGAGAGGCGACCTCGTTCTCCACCCTGTTGGCATTGTTCAAACCCTCGGCGCGAGGGTTGCTCAGGCGGATGACGAGCGCCGAGACTCCTTCCGGAGGCGGCTTCGATGTCCCGGGTTGGTCCTCTGGGAGAGATGAGGGAAGCACTGGCGAGTCGAGGACGACTTTGTAGATGAAGTTGTTGAAATGGAAGGGGCAGTGCTCGACATAGGCCAGAGGTGTCACCTCGGTCGACTTCATATTCCCAAATGTTATACACTTTTCCCTGTTTCAAAGATAAAGAGAGATTTACTTACAGTCAATCCAAGTTGATGTATGATCCCTTGCACAACGGCCAGGCGCCGATCATAGCCCTCTTGATTGATGTTCATGGCTGAGGCGTGATGATGATTAGAAACCTTGAGGAGTTAATCGAATTTTGAAGTGGCTTGCCCATGAAGAGACGAAGGTGAGAAGAAAGAGAGTCGAACAGAAGGTGAAGGCTTCAAATACGGTTTCTTGATTTATACCAGTGACAAGCATGCTTCATTTCAATATTGTATATATGCATTAACATGGCAGAGCAAGCGAAACCTCAGAAGATGACTCACCAGCACGAATGCGGCGTATTGTCGTATTAAAGGTTTACCAATCCCCTGTGCTTCTCCGGAACCTGTGCCGTACAAGTGCGTCTCCTCAACCAACCGAATAGCAGAATCACATGGGGATGGTCCAATGGGCTTCTTTGGGCTTATCTATAAGCGCTCAACCCTTCCAAACAACTGTGACAACCTTGGAAGCTGCTAACCCCTGTCCCGGGCATTATTCCCTCCAGGGAATGAAACAATTCCCTCCAGGGAATGAAACAAATCATGGGTTACTATTTTCCTGAAGGGGGGGGGGGATCGTCTCAAGATGAAATACTTCATTCTGAGCGCCAACAAGAGCATTATATTGCCTACTGAGTATGTATCCAATGCCACAGGCAGTCTTGGAAACGGCAATTAGATAAAGCAGACTGACAGATATCGAGTCTAGCTGTAGTAACCTTTTGGGACCTGATGCTACAGCAACCGATGTTGGATCACGTTGGTCGAATTTTCTGGCTTTCACTGCCTACTCCTGTAACAGGTGTCTTCTGCCAAGCGGGACTATCGAATTAACCTTGTTATTATGCAGGTGGGTCTACTAGCACTTGAGCCAATTCGTAATGTTAGCGCTCTTCTCATCACTTTCATCTTTCATTCAGTTGCTGTGAGCTGGCTTTCACCTCAGTGCTTGCCAATGTATGCCTTTACATCAAGCCCTTGGCTGAATCCAGTAACGACAGCCTCTTCATTCTTCCATTGCATTATTTTCCTCCTCCCAGGTACCCAGGCCCTTGTCCGTGAGGCCGAGCGTGGGGACAAAGGGTCTTGGCGATGGTCCCGTCCCAGAAGACCTCATGAAGGGCAGCTCTGTGCTCGGCCCATGTGCCATCGTCTTCTGTGGCATCAAGGCCGGAGTGCTCGCCGGCAACCGCCTTGGTGAGTACTTCCCTCGACGGGAAAGCCATGATGGGGGCCACGCGCATATCGTTAGCACCGAGGAAGGTCTCGATCTGGGAGGCGGCCTGTGTGGCGCCGTGGCCGCCACAGGAGACGATCATGATGGACTTGCCCTTCTACTTGTTGAAGAGGTCGTCTATGGCGCTCTGAGCTCGGCGGAGATGGTGTAGTTGCGCTGGGCCGGCCGTCTCGAAGGTGTCGAGGAGGAACTGGGCAACCTGCGGGCCAACTCGCACCACGCGGGTGATCTTGAACGTCTCCTCTGCCATGCTTGGAAGTGTGTGTGAGGTTTGCTGTGGGTACTCGAAAGTGGGGAATATGTTTGACTTGTCCTGACCTGGACTGGACTGGGCCTGGCTATTATGTGCCTGTGGGCAAATATGGCAGCTCGGCGATTTTATTGTTTTGTGTGTCGAATGGTAAGTATTGCGGATCAATGTCCCACGCCGTACTTGATATTGGTCCGCAAGTGACTAACAAGCTAAGCTGATGGATCTGGATCTGCGCACCAACCGAGTTTGAGAATCGGATCCTATTTATACCAACGTCTTATGTATTACGTCGAAATCGCGAGGAGTGAACAGATAGTAATGTACTCGCACAGTGTTCTCTAAAGCACATGAGTCGAAGACATGTTGTACCGTTGCAATGGAAGGTAGAATATATGATCTCTCGTTGAAAGTCTTGGGTCCTGGATATGAATGTATCATATTCTTTCGTGAGGCTAATAAGAGACCAACATCTGATGATTGAAGGGACGCAAGTTAGGATAAATGGCAGATTATATTTAGACGTAATACTTTTGTTAGGCGCTTCGAACGATGCTTGAGCTTTTCCCATGAGCTGCATTGGTCTTGAAGTCGACAGCGATCACTGGAAGACCTTGAAGCCGTGAACTATTTCTCCGTCCCCTCACGTATCGACAGGGCTTTGCGGCTGTTGGACATGCCTACGTATGCTTGGAACGACAAGACGTAGTAATGAGAACTGGGCACTGACTAAGGGGAATACCTTCTACTATTCCGAGAAGGCCGCCTACGTTACATAGGGAGCTTCTCTGCCGGCTACCCTACCCTAGGGTAGGGTACGCATCCCACGCTGAGGATTTCGACTGCTCAGTCCATGACTTGAGGAGTAACCGACTATTTGAAAAGGGAAGGGGGGAGGGTGTGGCTGGACAGGTACCACGGTGAGATTGGAGTCAGGCTAGGAAGGTGAATAAAGCGCCAAATATATTTGGATTTTATATGTCATAGGTACTCCCATCCCAGTCTCGTTCAAAGAAGAGAACCCTAAGATACAGTGATCGGCGTAGTGGGATTTTCAGGTTTGTCAGAATACTGCAATTTCGCTCTCATCCGCCTGTAATCTTCTTGTACAACTGGCGGGTATTTGGCTGGATTGTTCGTGCTGGAACAGGCGGGAAGGCATTCAATGACCGACGAAGGATCGGGGCTGACAAAGTACGGAATGGAGTACCGAGCCCTTGTCATTGTCTTCCCTCCAGCTGGCTGTTCTGTGGCCACCGGTGGAAGTGTCACTCGGTGAAGCGTCGACTTGAGATAGTCTAGCGGCAGTGTCAGTTATCACACACCCGAGAAATATGCATTCTGTGTACCGCAAGACTCACCGTTGCTCCAACGCATCAGCAGATCGCCAACATTCATGACCAATGCGTTCTTCATGGGGGTGGCGTCTACAAACTCTCCCGGCCTCTTCGGATCCTCAACCTGCAACCCGCCACAATCATCCTGGAACAGCATCGTAATCGATCCCCAGTCGGAATGGGCTGGCATTCTGGCCAGAGCATTTCCCGATAGCTTCTCGGTCTCGACTGGTGGATAGTGCAGGAGGCGCAGCTGATTATTCTCGCCACTGTGATACCGCAGCAGATAATCAGGGTCTTCCAGACCGACGCCCATGGCAACAGCCCTCAGTAACTCTTTAGCAGAGGCGTAACAAGACCCGTAGAAGCCAGTCATGAAACTCCGAAATCCTGGAAGGACGTCCTCAGGAAACCACTGGTTTGGTTGTTGGGCCAAGGTCTCGCTCCCGATCTCGTATGACTCCTTGCAGTCCTGGACTTCGCGTAATCTGGCATCCTCATCGTCTGAGTCGGCACCGTCTTGGTGGATGTATTGCGAAACCTTCTCTAGGCCGGGCCATGAGTAGCCGCGATGAACATTCGGACCTAGCTACGGGTTAACACCTGGGTCGGACACTGCTTTGTATCTGTCGAGTGGGGATGCTTACCCGGTGGATGCGGCGCAAGCATTTTCTTTTCCTCGGGAAGGTCGAATAGCTTCTTGGACCAGCCAAAGGCTTCTTCGAGGAGATCGGGTGCGACGCCATGGTTGACGATGTAGACGAAGCCGACTGATCGGCATGCTTCAGCCAGATCCTCGGCGACCCTTCTCCTCTCCTCCTGTGACCCCCGATACCACCTGCTGAAGTCTATCACAGGCAGTGTCGTAGACATGTCTGTTACTGTGATTGAAGCGTGGCAGCAAGGATTCCAAGGCTGGATGCGGTTCAAGCCTGTTTTGTTGTGACAGTATCAAAATCCAGATGGTAAACTCCCCGTTTCCTATCAGATGCGTGTCTCAGGTTATCGTCACATTGCATGGTGTTACCCGAAGCCCCCTGCTGTAATGGGTGGAAGGAGAGTCTTACCATTATCTTGCTTGGCACTGATAGTGCGTGGGGAACTCGATCCCCTCACCCTGTGTTGCTAATCGTTGGATATGAGCGGAGTTTTCCGGTCCAGCTGTTTATCTCTACTTTATCTCCAAGATACTTGAGATCTTCGCCGGCCGGGATTATCGTTTTCTTTGGATTTTGAATTCCTTCCTTATCAACTGATATGTGCTCTCAAGTATCCTGGCCGTATTGGTTGAATAGGATGTCCGACAGATCGTCCGGGATCTTTGAACCTTCTTGCTACTTGTGTGGTTGTATCAACTTACACATAAGAGGCCCTACTACCCGGACTGATTGATACTATATCAAGAAGTTTCTGTGAGGAGCGGTAGTCCTTATCCTCAGAAATTAGAACCTTTACCTTGTTGTACCATCGCTTGTGATTGAGCCGCAACTTCTTCACGATGACCTCAGAAAAGATATCTCGGACACAATACTGGGCCAAGCGGCTTGAGTGTCCAGTTGATGAGAACGCGAATTATCGAAATACTTTTTGGTGTAATCGTGATCTGATTCCCATCCCAGAGGACAGAAGGACATGGACTTGGCAGGGCTTTGCTGGATATTGGGTCATCTGCGGGTGAGTTGCTGGAAGACTTGATTACATATATTGACTACCACAAAACTGATAGCTGATGGAGAACCAAAAAGCATAAACACGACGGCTTGGACTGCTGGCTCCACGCTGCTGTCCCTCGGCCTGAGTGCCCCTCAGGCGATGGGATGCATGGTCGGCGTTGCTCTGATATCCGCGCTTATTGCCGTCCTTGCCGGATGGCCAGGTAGTCATCTCTACCTAGGTTTCACAGTGCTATGTCGTGCATCATGGGGCATGAGGGGGGGTTTCTGGCCGGTCCTGAATCGGATCGTGACGGCTTGCGTCTGGATGGGAATCCAGGCCTACTGGGGCGGGCAAGGTCAGTCAACATCTTGCTCTTTTCGGAACTCTTCCTTTACCCCTGTCTTGCACTCCCGAATGAAGAAAGTATTTTTTACTGATATTGTCACAGCCGTCAAAATAATCCTGAGAGCCGTCATTGGCCCCAAGTTCCGCGACTTGCCCAACACCCTTTCGCCTTCAACCAACGTCGACACCGCCAGCCTGATCTCCTTCTTCGTCTTCATCATCATCTTCTTGCCACTCCCTATGATTCCACCCGAGAAGCTACAGCTTCCGTTCCGCATCGTCTTCATCATGATCACGGCTACCATGTTTGGAATGCTCGGATGGAGCGTACACGCGGCAGGTGGCGCCGGCGCTCTGATGTCCGCGCCGGCAACCAGTTCCGGTTCGTCGCTGAGCTGGGCCGCTGTCTTTGGCCTGCAGTCCATAGTGGGATCACAGGCGAGCGGGTGTCTCGGCCAGAGTGACTGGACCCGTTACGCTAGGTCACCCAACGCTGCTTTGTTCGGGCAGTTCATATGTGCTCCAATTTTCATCCTGGTTACCTCGGTCTGTGGCATTCTCATCACGAGTGCTGCGGCAACGATCTATGGCGAGTATATCTGGAACCCCTTCGAGCTGCTGTTGACGGTACAGGAGCACTCGATGACCCCGGCGGCCAGAGCAGGGACTTTCTTTGCCGGCTTGGGGTTCATGGTGGATCAGCTTGCGCTGTGTCAGATGTTGAACGGCATATCGACAGGTATGGACATGGCAGCTCTGTGTCCCAAGTGGGTCAACATCCGACGTGGCTGCTACATCTTGACAGTAATTGCAGTCGCCATCTGCCCGTGGTAAGTACAGTTATCTGAAGCTGAGTGATCCACGCAGAGGTTGTTGACTCTTGCTATGAAGGAATTATGTGACAAACCCAGGAACTTTTATCACGGTTTTAAGCGGTTGGAGTGTCTTCCTCAGTCCCATGACCGGAATTGTCGTATCCGACTATTTCCTCGTTCGGAAAGGAGAGTATCACATTGGTGATATGTATACGGGAAACCCCCACAGCGCGTATTGGTACGACTGTGGGTTCAATTGGAGGTGCTTTGCAGCTTGGATCTTGGGCATGGCACCTCTGCTGCGTATGTATTCCCTCTCATGTAACACCTGGTTAAGAACAATGCTGCACCAGTCATCAACTCATGATAAGTTTGGTCTCCAACTGTTTAACCGGAAAATAGCTGGCTTTTCTCGTGCGATCCAAAGCACCTCGTCGAGCAACGGGTGGGATCACCTGTATCAGATTTCTTATTTCTACGGATTCTGTGTGAGCTTGACGATACACGCGCTATTACACACCGTCTTCCCAACGGCAAGACAAAGGGGAAGCTCACCGTTTGTACTGGAGGAGCATGCAGAGATGGTTGAGGATATTGATAGTGATGGTAGTACTGTGGCCAGTGCAGGGGAAGACGGAAATGTTGTTGCTGTGTCCCAGAAATGATACCGACTCAGGGTAGGAGGTTGGGATGGTATAAGGCTAGACGAAAGCAAAAGATGAGACAAGACATTGCGTATAGGCGCCCCTTGTAGTGATGTCATTTCTCTACCTATTTACCTATCTAACTGTCTAACTATCTAACTCTGGTCCCGTTCCGCCAACACCTGCTCTACCACCCTCTTCACCTCAGCCTCCACCCTCCTCTTCACCTCAGCCTCCACTCTCCTCTTCACCTCAGCCTCCACCCTCCTCTCTATCCTCCTCTCCATCTCGGCCTCCAGCCTCCTCTCCACCGCCTCCACCCGCTCCTTCATCATACCCTCCATCAAGGCCCTCAGTGCCTCCATCTCCACCCCCTCCCCCTTCTCCCCCTTCTCCCCCTGGTCCCCCTTTCCCCCCGTATCTCCCTTCTTCCCCGTATCCCCCTTATCCCCCTTCTCCCCATCACCCCCCTTCTTCCCCGTATCCCCCTTCTTCCCCGTATCCCCCTTCTCCCCATCGTCCCCCTTCTCCCCCTTCTCCCCCCTCCTCCCCTGGTGCTGGCCCCACCCAAGACATTGGAAAAGAAGAGGAAATACCCACGTCTCAACCAGTGTCAGGGTCACCGGCACCAAAGCTTGGGTCAGCAAATTGGCCAAATTCCAAACGAGAGTGAGATGATGGTGGGGGCAGGGGGCGGGGACAGCCATGGCCGCCGCCGCACAAGTGGCGGCGACGTCGCTCATCTCGAGCATGGTTGGGGGGGGAATAGGGCAAAGGCAGGGGGAGCAAAGAGATTCGGGGGGGGAAGAGGGGCAGCTGGACTTTCCTAATTGTGTTGTGGCGGAGGCCACCACCGCCAGGGTGTTCTTCGTGAAGTTCTGTATGCTGTTAGCACGTCTGCGAGAAAGCCTCTCACTGCGACAGTGTCTGTACATACCATGTTGATGTTGGATGGAGAAGTATCAAAGAAGAAAAAAAAGTGTCACAAAAAAGTGTGAAAAAAGAGAAGAAAAAAGAGTTTAAAAAAGAGTATTATCAACAGAGTCTTCGCGGCCAAGCAGAACAACAAAAAAAGCGAGGGAATGGGGAGGAAAGATGCCAGCTATATATACCTACCCAGCTTGAGACCGTGCTCCTGCGGTGATTCAATGTCAACAATGTTCCCTTTCGTGTTGAGACTAGGGGGCCTTGTTTACACCTCGTCCTTTGGTGGCAACAAGCCATAGCGCGCAAGCTGGGTTTTGAGGGTGAACTTAGTTACGATTGTGCCTTGGAACATATGATACCTAGGTAGGAGCGGCTTACTGTTGCCGGCGAATAACGAATCCGAATCCTGCATAGGTTGTGGTGCACGGTGGTTTTCGAAATCACGACTTTTGTCACGTCCCTAACTCTATTGCGGTCTTACCGGAATAGTTCTCTGTGCTGCTCTGCCAGCCTTGCCTCGTTCTCTCGATGATGTCAGGATACAGAATGCTGTGAAACTTAGTTACTAAGAGGGTTTGGCCAGGTGATCAGGTCCCGGTGCTCGAGTGATCACAGAGTTACCTCGATGACGAGATGTAAGCCGCAACACGCTCGTTGCCAGAGGGAATGGAGTCACAGCCTCGAAAAATCAAGATCTGTGGTACCTAAGTATGTATGCATTATACGTGGGTGTACAGAAAGAGCGCAGGGTCAGCCGCAATGCCACGGATAGTGCGACCCAGGTAGTGGCAGCACTGGGATGTTGCCCTGGCAATATAAATACGTGCCGAGGTCAGTGACCGAAGCAAGAGGCAAGAAGAGCGACAAGGCCGTTTAAAGCAAGGCTAGGCAATTGAGTTACAGTATACAGCCTCATTACTGCCAAATCAACAGAGAGCTCAGTCAGTGTATCTATGAGACCGAGCCTGTTGGATTTTCGTCAAAATGTATACCTCATGTGTTTCTTCGGTAATTACTGGGACTTTTGTCAATCTGGAATCGAGTATGTGGTCACTGGTCCAAATCGAGATAAACATCTTTGGTGTACTGGAAAACTATAACCGGGCGCCCAAAGCCCCGAGTACAGTGCACAGAACAAACGCAAAAATGGTCTTTCCAATGATGTTATACCTCCATCCGTGCTGTGACCAAGGAGCCTTGTCCGGCAGTCCGGCCTCCTTCCCCCTTTCCCTTTTTGCGGCGTCAGTCATGGTGATACAATATACTGGATGAACCAGGAAGCCCAGTTGTCGTGTTCTCTGCCTGGATGGGTATCATCTGGTCCCTTCAATGAGTAGGAACAACGGCAATTGCGCCTCATACGTGGGTATCATTGGGCCCGCGTAGAATAACATTATCGTCATCGTTGTCTCCTCAACACATGGCGGCTCTGGCTCGCTTCCCTCAGGCTCTACTTTTAGGTAGCTACCTAGGTCATTTCTCGTCCTGATCGGCGATACAGTAGTACCAGTACATGTAAGTTCTGTCAGTGTGTAATGGAAGTCGAGTGAGTGAGCCCACTGCTGCACCATTTTGGGCAAAGAGCAGATTACGGCGCATGGATACATGGGTAGGAGCGCTCCCAATACACAACGCTGTGTATTTGACTCTCCTCTCTTCACGGTTCTCAAGGCTCGAGGACCCAGCACGGGCAGGCTGGCCATCAATCCCACTCCCACCCACCGAACCTTACAGTGTAATTGGAATGGATCTGACTACCTAGGTAAGCATAGCCTTATAGGTAGATTGAGTGGGAGATCCTAGTGGAATGGGTGGATTTGATTGGTAACTACCTAGGTAGGCTTCGCCGCCAGACGCTCGGACCCTCTTACGTAATCAGATCCTTTCGAAGGCCTTTCCCTCTATAGGAACCAAAACACTCAGGAACCTCACGATACCCTAGGGTAATTCCCACTCAACCCTCGCCCACCCACCCAACGAGAATAGTATACAAAATCACCCGGGTTCCACATGTGCTTCTTCACAAGCGGCACCAAGTAGTGTAGGTGCAACCTTTGAGATTTCGTGGTCAAACCAGGGAGATGTGCAGAGTCTTTCTCCTGTAGGTTCATCAGCCTTTGCATCCTTTATAATCCCAGTAGGTCTGTGCTATCTCCCAAGGTCCGGTCATGCTAGATAGTCGAGAAATATTGACGGTAATTTGTGTACAACATACAGAATGCTTACCTCGACGTCTTGAAACTTTGTTTATGTTCCATAACCTCAGTATTGTTTTTAGGACGCTGACTCAAGGCTCCATTACCAGAAATGAAGTATCTGATCACAAGAGACACATGCAGATTTCCACTGGGCCGCCATCAGGGCCACGCGCGTGATAACAGTAAAAACCATTTTCAATATCAATACCAAGTGTCTTGAATTTCTTTATTCATTGCAAGTGGCCTGCCTTCCTCCACCTTGTTTTAGCCTTTGTTCTGCACCTATTCACAAAATCGCGGGCACGTTCTCGAGTATTCCTGGCTGTAAATAATCCTCGAGAAGCCAGGAATGCGGCCGTAATAATTGCGACACTGTTGTTGCCGGCACCAATACACACCGAACCCGTCCTTATCAGCCGCTAGGTTATACGAGTCTGGATCGAGGGCCTGATACAAGTGAGGATCTATTTTCCTTTCATATCCAACCCGGAAGCTCCGTGAATAATCAACCACAATGCACCGGCCTCCACTATGGCATGGTCGTATTCGAATGTTCGAGTTCCCAGGCCCGTATGTGCTAACTCGATCAAAACGCCACATTCCATGGCATCTTGCTTCATATCCGCACTTCTCGTACCGCCCTGATCTTGGATCCTGGTGAGGTTGAGTGAGGTCCTGGCGGGAAATATAGTCTTTGTAGAATCGGTATGGCGGCCGCCGAATGACGAGACGTTTTGTAGACCACGAAAGCCTACGCAGTCGCAGTTGTTAGGGTCGAAGTAGCGAAGCTCAGCCAGGTCCATCCCCGACGCCAGTGGGGGGCATATGAACCGTCCTGTATTGTCGCGAAGCTCGGCTAGTCGAGGGCGTAGAGCAGCGGCCGTAAGCGGCCAGTCAGTCTGCCCCAGGGGCAAGTGGGCATCCCAGTTGAGCCATAGCCTCTCGACTTTTCGGGACGCATCGTCGATCATGTTGAGTACTCTGACGGTGGGATAGACAAACTCTCCGCAGACGCGCTCGCCGCATCCCGGATCCAATCTGGGGTCGTCTCCTATAGCCGTCTCCTTGCACAATGTGACATGACTAGCATCTTTGCACTGCAAACAGCTGGTTTTGGTAGGCTTCGACCCCCCGATTTGGCGCTCTATTTTGAGCAAATCTTGCCACCGAATGACACCCTTTTCGTGGCTGCAGATCCTAAGGTAGCCCTCATGCACGATACACAGCCTACGGTGTGCCTTTACTAGACGCTGCGACCATGAGAAGAGACAGGCAGGGTGGTCAGTAAGGCAAGCCGAGCAGTGGAGGGGCCTTCGGAGCTGTGCAACCCTCTTCCCCCAATCGGGCGCTTCCTGAGCTGCACGACAGCCGTTGCAGTACCAGTCCTTGTCTAGCAGGCGGAGCAGCTGCGGCCTATCCCTGGGTAGGCCATCGTCGTAGCCCTCCACAATCCGTAGCAGCTCGGCCGCCTGGCCCCGGTGGCACATAGACTGGAATCGCGGCCATACGAAAGGCTGGTTGTCGACACCTTGTTGCAGATGCGTTCTTGGCCTGCGAAGTATCGGCTCATTGCATAGAGGGGGAAACTTCCGCGCTACGCGGCGTATACACTCGATACCAGTATTATCGAGCATGTCGATAATATGGATAAGGATGCGGTCCGGAAGTCTATGTATTGGGCTGCATATCTTGTTATGCCATGCCGCTGCGGCGAGGGGATCTGGAGTCTGTAATTCGGGGCGGCTGGAAGGGAAGAGGGCGGAGTAGCTTGGAGGTCCTTGGGGGGACTGCTCGCTATCCTGCTGAGAGGATATACCATTGTCCATCTGTCTCCCCGGTATTAGTCGAATTCAACTATAAGGAAGACTGTGTACTTACTGTATCCTGTATAATCGAGTTCGGGTAAAAGTTTGTATAATCGACGTTTGAAAAGTCCCGGCGATCCAAGACAACCCGAAACAGTACTTTTAGGAATAAATAGGTCCTCCGGTATTGATATGAATAGGTCCGAGGAGAATGAGAAGGTCCATCTTTATACTTTGATAACATGGTCCTCCTGACTGTGTAGGCTTGGAGGCACGTGCGGCCGGCCGGAGCTTGTCAAATAAGTGCTTCTCTTAGCCTGGCTTAATCCAGTACCGCAAGGATAACACCGACATGAGGAAGTCCAGTCAACGTCAGTGCCTCCTTTTTGTACGTTAACCTCCAGCTTCGGACATCTGGACCGTCGCCGCCTTGATCACTAACGCCCTCAAAGGTTTAATGGGACAATGCCACAACATTGAATCATGGTTCTCCAAAACCGACTATCTCGGCACCGAATATAGCTACATGACCGTGGCTACCAAACTTTGTACAGGGAATCTGGACAGTCCATGCTTCCAAGGTTCACCTAGTTACTTAAGTAGTTACATCAGACAACACAGAGAAACCAACTCTTACACTCTTAGCGGTCATTGTTCGTGACAGGATAGTGTGGGGGAGTAGCCCGTGCGAAAGCACAGACTCTGTATTTACTAGAAAAATTGAGCCATGTGACGAGCCGGACCATCACAAGACAAACCCCCGAACAAAATGCCTGAAATCCTGTCATTCAAGCGGTTACGAATAAAACATTGCTACTATTGAGATCCAAGTCCCCACAGCACATTACCCAATCAATACTGCCAGAAGCCGGATTGAGCAACCACGTTGGGGCGAGTCGATATGTTCCGGATGTAAAGCAAAGCTCGTATGACAAAACACAGGAGGCGACGGAAGAAGGGAGCAGGAAGCAGGGTGATATCTGGTTCGCCAACATATCTCCAGGTGAGTATAGAAGAGGCACCTGGGAGGAAACTCATTGCTTTATAACCGCGTCTAGGCATGAGCAGTTCCTCCACCGCTTACTGGTCTGCTGGCATCAAAGAGAGTCAGAAGTCGGAAAGTTGAGAGCCTTTACGAGCCGGGCTGCTTCGCGTTCAAAATACTAGATACAGATAAATTTTGGTTCAATTCGAGGTCTTCTCCTTTTACCCCCCCCCCCCCTTCGAGGTCTTCTCCTATATTTCCGGCCCGCCCCCCGGGCCATTGAGTGATAATACAAGCAGCCATTTCCCTACAGACCTGAAGTCCACTTTCTTATCAGATGCAAAACCAAGCAAACAAGCCGAATGGGGTACATATGTATGAAAGTAGTTATCAACGGACAAAGCTGTAACAATACATCTGCTCTTTCACCATTTCCGCCGTGGTAGTAGATCTCTGTCAACCACAAAACGATAGTATCTAAAAGGGGACCTTTCATCATCTGCAAGCGAAGCTCTTCCTCACTGCCACCACTCGCAAGAACCCCTTTACTGTGACTGACCATCTGGAAATTGAGGCAAGCTTGGACCACGTGTCGTATACGAACTCTGTATGTTTCGTGGAATGTGATACGTGGCCAAGCTTGGCTGAGTCGGAGTACCTAATGGTGATTGAGACAGGATGACAGCCTGAACTATATCATCGGCCTGAAAAGCTAGTGACCCGGATCCTGAGGTCGACGAAGCCAGAGAGACAGGGTCATCATCCGACACCTGAGAGGGGGCATTATCATCCGAACATGGCTCAGTATTGTCTCCTTCAGTCGAGGTATCGCCAGGTTTCACAGCTGTGCTCCCGTTTGCCACTTGCGTGCTGTAGGTACTCGTCTGTTCTGGAGAGCCGTACGCCGTGCTTCTGCCACCGCGAACGGGATAGCTCCGGGGCATGTCTTCCATGATGTCGCCGGGTTGTGTTCTCGGGATAGTATCGGTGTAACCGGACCACATTCCTGAGCCGAGTCCTTGGTATCCTACCCGTTGGAGTTGGAGTGTCCCGGTGGCGGTCCAATCCAGGTAGGTGTACTCTTCGTAGTTTTTCCGTCTGTAGAGGCACGAGAAGATCGGTTCCAGAATATAGGAGGTAGTTACTATGAGTAATCCTGTAATATAGGTGAAGTAGATCCCAAACAAGCTGAAGGAGATGTAGTCGGTGCTCATGATTTTCTAACATGGGTCAATGTCAACCTTCTCATCTTGAAGATCGATTGGATGGAATCAATGCAGACAATAAGTGGGCACAGACGACGTACCTGGCTGTTACACATCTGTTCAACGTGCGAATTGAAAGGCTCGTACCGAAATGGGTTGTAGATGGGATTCGTTGGCCCGTAGGCAATGTCAACCACACCGGCTTGTATTGATGCTAGCCAAGTAGCCCACCAATGCATCGCATCAAACTGCCATTGGTTGTATGGTATTTCGGCCATCATACCCTCTGCAAGGTAGGCTGTAGAGGCAAGAGCTTGACCTTGCAGGGTTTCGAGAACATTGGCAAGGCTTGCTCCTGATTGAGCAAGAACATACAGAAGCCATAGCCACTGGGAAGGTGCTTCATCGGATGGCACATAGTCGTCGTCTAAAAATTCCTCCTTGGTCATACCGAACAGATGTGCCGATCCTAATTCTGCATCCATCCAGCCGGTAAGTGGGCCACATTTGACGGCATCGGGTAGGGCTGGGTTGCAGAACTGATACTGCTGTAAGCAACCCATTGGAGAGGCAGCTGCGTCTGGGCGATAAAAAGTCTTTGTGGTCCAATTCCCGTCAGCCTGTCCAGAGTAACTGTAATCTGTTTCAGGTACGATGCCACGATACCAATCGTCTTCTGTCTTGGTTAGAAAGGTTACCCCGTTCCCGGATAGAAAAGCAAGAATGATGTCTCCATCCGGGCGAAAAAGATCTGGAATAGGATGGAACTCGGACTGGGTATCATCAGTAGCGCCATTCATCACATTACTGTATAGAGAACTGGAAGATATCGGGGAAGGGTTAGCCTCGCTGATAAGTTCAAGGATGTGGGCGAGTTTTGGGCGAAGGAAGTTATTTTACTGACACCAAGCGCAGAGAATCACCGATAGTGCTGAATTTGCTTCCGTCCTGCCCATGGTACTGGTACTCGAGGCTCTGCACCTCGTACGTATAATTCGGTGTACCTAAGTAAAACTGGCCGTAGTCATACCGTGTAAAGTTTTCCCGTACCCCAGTAGCATTCCATTCATGGCCTTCTGTAATGAGTGGAGCACATTGCAATACGGATCGGAACTGGATATTCTGTCCTGGAGGGAGGTTTATGCCAAGGTGTTTGTTCGTATCGATATAGCCGGTGTCCAGCACCAAATTCGAATCATTGCTTCGACAAAGCCCATTTTGGAATGGACAAGGTGCTTTCTGGTTGACGATGGTTGGAAGGTTGGGTGTGGCAAACGATGTGCAGTCAAACATCCCGGGCGTATCTGGCCCAGGTGTACAATAGCATTGTTGTGCGTAGTTGGCTGCGTTGTTGACGGCATTCGATTGCCAGGGTACAGAAAGATTCATCCCTACAGGAGCATCAACCACGTCGAGCAACACAATGGCGCAGTTATCACCTTTGATCAGGACCTCATTTCCAATGCCGGAAGATATCTGTGACGAGAAGCCGCCCGCGGTGGTGAATGCGACCAGACAGAATGCAGAGGTCAAAATGGCCGGGAATGTCCTGATAACACAACGTGTGGCAGTTCCACGCCAGGTCCAAGCCAGCTGACAAAGTGCCCAGAGTCCAGAGTCTGCGGACGCAGAGTTGCGGAGGATGGCCTGTTTCTGGTGGTGCAGCGCATCACGTGGCTCTGGTGTCGAATATACACGGTGCGCGACAAAACAGGCAATGCGCCAGAATCTCGACGACACTAGACCGACGAAGAATGCCGTAAAGGCGATCAAGAGGTTTCCTTCGGTCCGGTTAAGAGTGAGTGTTGCCCCCATGATGCGTCCGCGAGACCAGTTGATCCATGTGCCTAGCTGGACTTCATATTGTACCGTGGTAGCTGCCCCCTCCCAAGCGGATGCTTGCGACATGTTTCAATCCCAGGGAAATGTGTCCGAGGACGTAGAAGCAAGGAAATAAAGGCTTCTAACGAAGAGGAGGAACAAGGAGGAAGCAGGGTGACAGGTTGACAGTTGGTAATGAATTCAACACATCTACGGGAGAGGATAAAAGGAGGGGGGGGGGGCAGATCCTTTGCTTTATAGCCCTGTCTATATCGAAGAAGCTTGAATGTCAACGCATGAGGATGCTAGGACTCCCCGTAAGGTAGGTGGCAATGTGTGGGGTCCAAACCTGATATTCCGGCAGAGAGACATAGTCAGAACCTTGAAAGTCCGGGGTACTAATAAGGTTGCGGTAACGCACGACCGTCCTCTTATACTGCCTCCAGCAGGATGATCTGCGATTCAGGATTCTCAAAATATTGAAGTGTCTGTCTACTTAGGTACTTAAGCATCACATATCTCGCCATTGTCAGCGTATCTTATTACTGCATGTGTAGTTGCATGTACTGTACATATGAGTACGTTCCCAGGAGTTGACTTTCAGGGTGTGTGATGTTGAATTGTTAGGCTTCTAGCCCTTCCGATCCATGGATGGAGACTCAGAATAACGGAACTATACCGGAGTGTAACATGTACTTATACCTGTTCCCACTGCAACCGAAGCCTGCCGTCTAAATATATTTCATCTCAGCTTTCGGGCGGGCGCATGATGAACCTAGGGTGACATCGCATACCTAGGTATGCACGCTAAAGCCTTTAGCCGCCTCGATTGGAATGCTATTGTTTGAAATCTACCCTTGTCTATGCAGGATTGCTCTTGAGCTTAGCGTGGACCTATCATCGCAAAGTCGCTTTCTTATAAAGGCTCGTTCCGGCCCCCACCAGGAACCAGCTGAACTACTAGCCGCGTTCTAATTAATCCTGCCCCTTGTCGAAGATGTTTCAGCAAGCATGCTTCTAGTTGGCCCCCACGTGAGTTCAAAACAAGCCAGGCCCGGATCTGATAAGCAGACAAGACGGGATTTTCAGTGTGACCACCTGGGCAATGCCCATATGGCTGTGGTGGTAGAGATCCTACCATGCTTTCCCCCCCCCCCCCCAATCTGTTTGATACATATGTCGATATTCGGTATTGTCCGTCCATATCGCCGCAATACTTTCCATATAAAAATAAACTCCAAATAGGAG
The DNA here is from genome assembly GCA_023375675.1 of Cytospora piceicola. Classification (NCBI taxonomy): domain Eukaryota; kingdom Fungi; phylum Ascomycota; class Sordariomycetes; order Diaporthales; family Cytosporaceae; genus Cytospora; species Cytospora piceicola. Next base: position 614,852 of record JALQBC010000008.1, on the reverse strand, counting down.
GCCATTTGGGTCGTATACCAGTCGGTGAATTCAGGCTGCTCACGTTCACGGCGACTGAGATCTTCCTGGAATCAGCAAAACAAACGAGGAAGCTCATGCGCCCATGACGGGGCCTTTCACAATTCATCGAGATCCAATTTGATCGGGGATAGTTGATTGTATTGTGGTTCCTCTTCTCGATAGAACAACCACATGCGCGGACAATGAGCTTCAGACGAATGAACTGGGTACCAGTTCTCAGCAATCTCCTCCATTGAACTTGGAAATCTTAGAGATTTCCAAATTGATCACTGCGTTGAGAGGTGACTCCAAATTTCTCTCCCAAGGATTTGCTTGCAGTTGAATGCAGCACCAGAAACTGCAGTTGTGTTCCTTCCCTCCAAGTCCAGCCTGGCTATGCCTTCCATGGCTTGGCAGACTTGGACTGCGTGTAGACGTGCCTTCCTCTTGGATGGAAACCAGAAAAGGAAACACAGATTTCCAGGCAGCACCCAAGCAAACTGGTCTGTGTGTTCCTCATCCCATTTGCATCTGTCAATCCTCTGTAAACTTCCAGATGTCTCTGCAGACCGTTCTCCCGACTCCGCTTTTCTCTCTTCCACCTCGTCACACCAGTCGACACCACCCTTCCTCCTTTTCGACTCTTCGGTCCGTCCACCTTCACGCTCCATTTCACTTCAGCAGGCTGTCACAAAGACGTCCACAATGCCTCCCCCAACCTCCCCCCCAGACCCGAAAGACCTGACCCTGGCTGACTTCCTACTTCAATCCTTCGAGTATTTACACATCACGCCTAAGTGGATTCAAGGCCATCAGCGCCTTCGCGAGCACCCAACCGAGTGGTTCCGTGACGGCCGTCCCATCGATGACAGAGACATGGCCCTCATCAACGCCGAACCCATGCCCTGGGTCGACATTGGAGAGCAGTCCTTCTTGAAGCACATGGTTGGTCAATACTTTCCCACCTGCATCAATATTCTCCGGCCCGTTCGCCACTAACTCTGAATCAGTGGCACAAGATCAAGGATCAGCCCTTCGTAAGGGTACGACCCCTCTCCCTTACAACCTCTGGATGTCAGCCTTCCGGGATACTAATTGAACATGTAGACCATGTGGACAGTCAAGAATGATACCTATTGCCGATCCATGATTGCTCAAGCAGGAAGTGGGTTCGTCGGTTTCGCCAAGCCTCCTGCAGTCCTTCCTGCGCCAGACTGGGAACACATGATGCGTAAGTACCCCGGCCATCTGCTCTATCGTCACCACAAAGCCGTTTACTGTTTCGGTGGTAACAATTTGGATCTCAAGTCAATGTCCACATTAGTGGCGATATTGCACCAGGCTGTACCTGGGGGCTCTTGTCTGGACGACCAACCAATGTCCGTGTCCTGGCGGGACATTGTGACACTTGCCCCACACATCCTTGGGATATCATGATACTCCGTGACTTCCATACCAACCTCGACACGATGGACGCCATCAAGTCCATCGCCTCGAGAAAGTACGACATCCTTCTTATGAAGATGTGCGAGGATTTCGATCGTAAGTTTCTTTCGTCACTTGCCCTCTTGCCCTCTAATTCGTGCCAGAGATTTGACTAATCACATTTTGGTTAGATCCCTGGGTTGTCCTTGCTGTCAAAGACGCTGGGGTTCACGAGAATCACCCACACATCTCTGATGGGACTTGTTGCCTAGGAATCTAGGCATTTGACGCCCTACATTCAGGCTCACGCCCTGGCCGAACACATGTGGCGGCATCTGGGAGTGGTCAGTGGCTAACACAAGGGGACTTTTTGATCGATACAATGATTTGAGACATTTGCTGTGAGCCTCTCAATTGTATCAGCCATGGGCTCTTCCAACAGTCACAATATTATCTGTCACATGTCGCTACAACTTTCCTCCAGCTTGGAGTGTCACCATATAGCAGATGAAATGAATCACATTGTTCATGACCTTGACAGGTCTGGAAGTTCCACCACATTGTAAAATTCTGTGGCTGTCTTCAAAGAAAGTAGATATCTCAGAGCTCAGGGAGGTACCTCCACGGTACGGCTTGAACGAATGAAACCTGGCGGCTTGAGCTCTGGACATTGACATCGGGCTGCCTACTTAGGTACATATGCGGCGTACTTTCAGGAGACCAAGTGGACGAGACCATTGCTGCCAAAGGCAATATTTTGCCTTACTATGTACATAAGTACCTGGGTATACATGTATGAGATGAGCTTCCTTCGCTTTCTAGTGAGTAAAGAAGTTCTCAAGTGACTTGGCCAAGTCGCCATCTCCTTAGAATGTTCAAAGCGGCTCCGTCCCCGTCCTTCTGAACCCTACAGTGATACCTTTCTGTTACCAATGGTTTACCCACAAGAACAGATCCCGCAATAGGTCGGACCAGCTAGTCCGGGACCTGCATAGGTGTCGCTCAAAATGGTAGTGCACATATGTACTCCCTCGCCTACACCACTTGTTCATCTTCATTGCAAGCCGGCTAATCGGGTTACCGACCGTCACTACCCTTCCGGACCATGTCGATGTACATGTCTCGCGGTGCCGCGCGGTGTACTCGTCCGTCTTCTTCTTCACCTCCGGCCCGAAAACACAAGCCTCGGTGCATCAGTACCTGAGTATCCGGCTTTATTTGCTTGAAATGATAGAAACCGACACCAAACACGGTGTTCGAAACAGTCCATGGGAAGTCAGAGGTAGATGAGAGGTAATACGGGTCAAGTATGTAAGACTCGCAAACTGCCTGAGGTTCTAATACGCGGTAGTCTTCAGATCTCGCCATCCGTATATCGAGCTCCCAACTCCTGGTTCACGACACGGGGATCAATAACAGGTGTGTTTGACAATGTGTTAGATTTGTAGTTCTTGAAGATTGCAGTGCGAGGTGATAGGTTGTGCCTAGAATCTGCGATGCAGCCCTCTATTTGAAAATGATTGTAATCTTGAATATTGGGATCGTCGGTTCTACCAAATATATTTCATTTGGGCGTGACACTTTTACACTGTTCTACAAATTCTCCTATCATCTCTTCGGAACCACCTACGCAACAACTTATTATCGCTCTAGGTTCGACGACCTGTGAGGGATAGACATGAAGCCATATCACGCCATATGGGTTCGGGCATCGTGTGAGTGCGGGTTACGAATTACTTCAAGTACTCCGACCAAAATAGCGGGCGCCCTTGAGGTTTCCCTACTTCGAGATGAGTGGGAATTAAAGTAGAAACTTCTTCAATAGACAAGACATTTGTGATCTGAAGGTATCTGAGAAAGGTAGTCTGTTGGACTTGAGACAATGATAGTTGTTGAACCAGACTGAAAAGAGGTAAAGTTTCAAATGTTGGCGGTGCTATTCCTGGCTGGAGGCTACCCATTGGAAATGGATCAAGTACTTGGTAAGCATGGCAGAGGTTCCGAGGTTCTTTCATGTGAAATGACGATAATGGTACAACATATCAGCGCTTATGGCTAACGCCACCGACAAAGTGATTGGTTGCTGAGCAACCAATATGTCACGGATATCATGTATGGATGCGGTCGGGCGGCGGGAACAGTCCGGACGGTGGAGCAAGTTATCTTCGCCGACGCCAACATATTAACATGTTGGCTTCACCGAGATTCCTCTATGTTATTTTCTGTGGTTTTTGACATGTTTCCCGAGTTTTGAATGGGTATCATGATCTCGAAATGACATCCGAGGCATCGAAATTGTCGTTGTGGGAGACGGTGTCCCTCGCATGGCGTGTTCCGCTTGTCCGTCAGTACCATCACCATTCCCCAGGCAGCAGCAGAGATACTAAAGACCCGGCAGATATCAGGGCATTCAGGGGACTGTTCTCAACAATGCTTTCGAGCAACCCGTGGCCTGCTCTAGCCTGGCAGCAGAGACTTGCCGTTAGCTTCCTCAGGGTGGTCCAGTTCGAATCCCCATTATCGCCGAACCAGTCAGAATGGAACAGGGGTACCGCAACCACGGGGAAGTCACTCAGGGACTACTGTAGGGGCGCCAAGCTGGCCTACACGGCGAAGGAGGTAGATACAAGAAGCGGTGATAATCCCCCGGCCGGGCTCCACTACATCACGCCTCCTTCGGCCCCCGAAAAGGGCCCCACATTGTTCTATCTCCACGGCGGCGGTTACGAATTCCCGATCCTCCCGGCCATCCACATCCCTCTGGCTCTCAAGTGGGCGGGGGCCTGCAAGGCGCGACAGGTCGTCTTCCTGGAGTATGGCCTCACGCCGAAGTACAGATACCCGACGCAACTGGCCCAGGCGGTGGCTGGCCTGCACTATCTCCTCGAGGTGGAGGGCCTGCCACCGTCGGAGGTTGTCCTCGGAGGAGACAGCGCAGGAGGCGGTCTCGCGGCGTCACTGCTCGCGCATCTGATCAAGCCCTGCCCGTATGCAGCGTCGGTGGACTTGAAAGGCGACCGCTTCAAGGGGGTCTTCTTCACCTCCCCGTGGGTGTTTATGGGCACTGACCACCCCTCGTTTGAACAGAACTCCAGGACGGACTGGGAGAACCGGGAGCTGATGCAGGCGTACACATCCATGTGGTCGCCGAAGCTGGACGAGGTCTGGGCTGCACCGTGTGAAGCCGGGGATTCGGCAGAGGTGTGGGATGCCGCCTTTCCGGCATCTGGGCAGAGTACCGTGGCTGCTAAAGTTCTCGTCACGGCTGGTATGGGAGAGGTCTTACATGATGGGATTGTGCTTTTTGCGACTGAGTTTATCAAGGCCAACTCCAATGTTGCTGGCCCGGAGACCGACTTCGACGTCGTGATGGAAGAGCCTCGTGTGCTGGTGAGGTGCCCTGATGAATCGCATGTTCAGCCTGGAGCCGACATCGCAATGAAGTATGATAAGGGAAGCTCGATGCGGGCGACTCTCACATGGATGGAAAGGTTGTGAGAATCAAATCTTGGTATGGATACATTCCAGACCTCGATGTGAGACGCCAGTTGGCAGGCTTCATTCACTTTCTTATCTCCTTCTTCCGAAGACCATTTTCAGATATCTGGGTAAAGTGGACGGATTTCAAGATATCTTCAAGCCTCAGTTATTACAATATAGCCACGATTTGTCGTCACAGGAATGTGATGCTGTAAAAAGACTAGATATTCTGAGCGCGTTATTTCAAAAGTCCCACGGTATGTACAAACTTGGAAGATATGCGACGCAGAATGTATTTCCTTCCGAATAACAGTGCTATCAAGATCTCGTACTTAGTTGGCTTCCGAACTGGTCGAAGGTTCGTCGTCCCTGCCATCAATCTTGGCCATGTAACTCTTCTGGTAGGGAACCGTTCCCCAGTCTCCTGCATCAAGCCCTTTGAGTCTGTCGAAATGGAAGCCCCAAATCCTTTGCGGAAGGCTCTCCTCAAACCCAGGCTGCCTTACAGCATCCAAATATTCATAGATATACTCGATGTGGATAGCAATATGCAGAAGCAATCTCTCATCCTGCTCCTCTACCGCCATCCACTTATATATCAAGGCGGTCAGAAGCTGAGCAAGGGTGGGATAGCAGTCCTGCATCTCCGCGACTGTCCCAGATAGTTCGCAGAACCACTCTTGGTCAGGGAGCAGTATGACTGGTGGATCGCGAGAGTCAATGCTGTCTTTAGGATCCAGGACAAAATCATCCTCACTCTCCACATTGGGTGGCCGATCAGGAGTTTCCTGCGGTGGGCCATATATATTGCTGAACTGAGTAATTTCATTGAGAGCAAAGGGCAATTCCCTCTTCTGGTACCCAGCCCTGACTAAGTGGTCCGCAGCCTGCTGCATCCGCGCGTCGGGAACGACCAGATACAGACAGAAGGTGGCGGTAGGGACCCCAAGATGCTCTAGAGCGTCCTCGCACCAGATGCAGAGTGGAATGCCGGCATTGTACAAGATGCCGTACGCTCGGTAGCGGGACGGAAGGGCGTCGGTATCGAGGACAGGTACCGGGACAGGTGCTACTTCGGCAGAGTCAGAGTCGTCGGCGGACTGCATGTTGCGCCCGCAAAGTCGTCGTAGCAGATGAAACGAGTTGAACATGTGGAATGAGGCTTTTCGTGAGTCGTAATTGGACGATGCCTACCGCTCACTTTTTGACGTTTGAAAAGCAAACGGTGAGTGCAGAGCTTGGAACGCGGCCCTGAAATGCTGCCAGTGCGACAACTGGCGTTTTGCTTCTTACTGATGTCACTAAGATCAACGAGCATACGGCCGGTTGATAGGGCTTTGGGATGGGATCAGGATGCCACTGAAAATAGATGAGGGATCCTTCGGCCCTCTGCTGGCCCCATAATTGTATATCCCCATATACTCCATACGGAAGATCTGCGTCGCTTATCTCAGCATCTCATGACTGCAGTAGCTAAGCATGCCAAGTACTTAGGTACATAGTTGAACTGCTCCATATCTAGCTGGGCCGATGAGGGAAAGGGTGACAGGTGCATTTCGGAAGATCTCCATGGTTCCGGTTGTTTTGGTTCTCTTCTGAGGATGGTTCGTTCCTCCAATCGACCAGTCCTCGTGACCCACGAATGACTGATTGAGGAATCTGTGGTATCTACCTGGCATATTACCCGTGTTTCCAACATCCAGACCGAGGCAATTGAAGCATTCGACTACACAAGTAGGCCCGAGGCTCCCCCTCGTCCAATTGCATATACTCGCTTGATATCACAATTTGTTTCTTTTGCCAAAGAATAGCCCTTCTGATTGGCAATAACACGCTTTCCCTACTCATCTGTAAAGTCGCAGTTGAAATGAGTATGTCCAAATGCCCAGAAAACGACATTGCTATTGATCCAGCATTCTTCTTGCCTCATGTCTGTTGCGAAGCCCCAAGAGACGGGGTTTTCCTTATGCCTGGGAGGGCTAAGTTTGGTGAGGTTTGCCGGAAGGGAAAGTCATAGGAACCGTAGGTTTCGAGGTGGAGGTCTGAAACGATCTGAAACGAAGTCGATGCCATGATCCAGCTCAGAATATTTTGAACATCGTATGGTCGACGTCTCGGAAGAAATGTTGTGATGTATGAACATTGGACACCTAATTGCAGGAGGGCAGGAATCGTCGATGTTGGGCAAGGAAGCACGGTGGCACAGCAGCGATATTTGATAAGCAGAGAACCCTCAACAATGCCTAATATTAAGACCATACCAAGCACCCCTTCCTCAAAACCTATCAAGTGAATAATGAGAAGTGGAAAGGGACAGCCGTGAATTACATAACCCCAGCCTTCTTTCACTAAACCCTAACCCTCACAAAATGAGAGGCATTATGATTACCTACTTGGTACGTAGGATGTGTACGAGAAGATTTAGTAACAGCTGTTTGTAAAAACTAATCAAAATAGCCAAAGGATCCCACATGATCTCTATAGCCAAGGTTCTGCCTGGTAGATCCGGCCCATAACATATAGACACCGTGGAAAACATCAAAGGTGCGGGTAGGATCGATGCTACATACATGACCTATGGGCCGGTGGGTTGAATCCATGGCCTGGCCTACATGCCCACATCGATCTACGGGTTGCTGAGGCTGAGCATCAGGGGCTTTGAACCCAGTAATGGCCCAAGATTCCTTGGCTGCTGCTTTTTTGTCTCCCCTGTCACTCGTATTTGCCTTCACTAACGTAGTACCAGGTGAGCAAACAATTATCTAATTCGACCCGTGGGATCTGGTTGCAATATGCAGCTGTCATGGGCCAGGCCACTTACAACCCATAGGGTCAGTTTCAGGATTTCATTTCAATCATCCGATGGGTGTCTATAGGTGTTTTACGACGTATATCGCAGATGAGATCAACGGGAAATTGTGGACTGACACCTGGCCAACCTAGAGACCAACGTTGGAGCAAAACGAGTCCTCAAGAAATGGTAATGTCTTGTTAACTGTTCGAAGAGAGACCTAAACTATCTGTATACAGAGACGAATATATAGGAAGCCATGTCACCATGTTGCTCTACCAAGACATACGTGGTCATCAAGCAAGCAAATTTATACTCTCCAACTCAATCCTTCTAGCCCCATTATTCATACTGATTCCATACTGGTCTTGGATATCATATTATAATATATCTTCCAATCCCCCACCTTGACGGTTTAATCAGATTCTATCTTCAAGCTATCTGCGCATTTTACCATGGGGAACGAATCTAGCTTCGAGTCGGGAAAGGGCAGACTGTCCAACATGGTAAAGGGAAAACCCACCGTGGCTCCCAAACCCGGGAACAGTACCGGGGCTGGGTCTGGGCAGGCTCGAAAGCCTACGGGACCTGTGGCACCGGCTGCTCGTGCCCCTGTTCCATCTCCAGCCCCGACCGGTAACGCGGCTCCAGTAATTGCGACCACTCCGATGGACAACGCTATAATGGATGAGATGACCACCGAGATCTCGAAGGCCTTACCTGGAAATATGGACTACAGGATTATTGGAGGTGTCGCCATGGCCAAGCTCGGGTCTCACCGTACGACGAAAGACCTGGATCTCATTGTCAAAGAGAAGACTACAGGCGATATCGTGAAGAAGTTGCAGGCAACTGGGAAGTTTGGAATTCTTAACAAGACCAGTGGAGCCCAGCAGGTGTGGTACAAAGCAAGCAATGGCAAGAACTACAACGTGGACATCATGGGACCTTCTCAGATCTACGTGGACCTCAGGTTTCCTGCATCATCCTACCCCGTTGGAAGATTACCACTCCCTGGGATCCCGGAGCTTCTCAATCTCAAGATACTGGCGTACTTGAAGCGGAAGAAGTCAAGCGATGCTCAGGATATCCTCTACCTTGTCCGCTGGATGGCCGACAAGAAAATGAAGACCAGTATCAAGGAGGTTCCTTACGGAGATGAGGACTTTTTGCTATCGTTTGTTATCCAGAAAAATTCCACTTCGAAGCCTTATTGGGATGCTATTGGCCTTCACCCGACTCGGCAATAAGCGCAACTACAACAGGTATCTTGTCTGGAAGACCGTTCATGCGGCGAAGATGGCCTTGCTGTTGTATTTCATGGGAATTGTTCCAACAACCTGTCTTACATATGCATATTTGCTGTGCAGGGTAAAGGTGCATATGGTCCGCTGGCGAAATGGAGCCTAGGTTGATCCTTGGTTTTGTTTATGCTAAGCACATTTACCGCTCTTTATCAAGTCAACTTGTACACATTAATCATGCGCTATACAGGGAGAAAATTTAACATTACTCCCAATGATCCCACTCATTCGCTGAAGTACTTCTGTATACATTCCTCGTTATATGTGACACTGCTTCAATCAGAAGTTACAGATCATACCGAGAGTAGACTATGTACATGCATCTTCCCCGGGGATAGAAAGGGATATATAGGGACCATCAGTGGAGGTGAAGGCTTGATGGCGTGTCAGGGGATGGATTTTTAAGCTTGGTTCCTCACCCAGACACGTGGAGAGGACAACAGAGACAGTTAAAAAAAACATGTGTTTTCACTACCGCAGAACGTACAGTATGGTACATGTTTATAGTCTGATACACGGTATCCTATCATCCTTGGACATTTGCGCTCTGTAAGGTTCCTTCCAATGACTTTGGCTTCATGGCGTGGGTCGGCCTGTTCAAGGGTCTGAAACGAGTTCGACGGGGAAACATGGCCCGAAGGAATCTGCAACCTCCAGAACAATGTGATCCACAAAACAATGTAGACGACGATATGTATTTACACAGTATTGGGGTAAGATACAAATCGGTAGATGGTGTATCAGATTCAGGCTCCACCATCCTTGGAGAAGACAACCCGAATTCAGGGGCCCATCATTAGCGCGGGATTCAACGAGATCATTTTTACATCAAGAGAGCGCATCGATTCGTAAGGTTGATGCCAAGGATAAATGCCCCAGAGTATGAACTTAGACAAAGATTCTTGAAACGTGCCGGTTAAAGTCTATTCGAAAGTTGCTTCCGCAGTTCCCTATCGAGTATAGTCTGCCCCCTTTTCATAATTACATCCAGGAACAACGGTCCGTATTGCTACAACCGGAACAAATAGTTGACTGATCAGTCTTATGAGCCAAGAAAGTGGAAATGCGGGAGCACGGCTCCGACATGGCGATTTTATGAATTGATATTTATAGGAGGCCACCTTGTCTTCTTGGTAGGCAGAAATGGTCAAGCTTCCTCGGCAGAGTTCAATGTTGTGCCGGTTGATTTCTTGATACCAACTACACCAAGCAATCCTACACGATGGTACGCAAAGCAGCACAAGCCGTCGCTGCGGCCGTTCTGGCTTCCAAGTTCTTTGAGCTTGCAGCAGCCCAAGAGCCCGGCCACATGACTCCTGAAGTCCACCCTCACCTGACGACTTTCAAGTGCACAACTGCTGGCGGCTGTGCCGTTCAAGACACCTCGGTCGTGCTCGACTGGAACTATCGCTGGATCCACACTGCTGATCACGCATCATGTACCACCTCCAGCGGCGTCAACTCGACGCTGTGCCCAGATGCAGCGACCTGCGCAGAGAACTGTCGGATCGAAGGCGCGAACTACACTTCCGCAGGAGTGACCACCTCCGGCGCATCGGTGACCATGAAACAGTTCATGCCCTCCACCAGTGGCATTTCCAGCGTCTCGCCGCGGATCTACCTGCTCGACAATCACCACGGTGACTACGTCTTGCTCAAACTGCTAGGAAAGGAGCTCACTTTCGACGTGGACCTGTCGACTCTGCCCTGTGGTGAGAATGGCGCCCTGTATCTCACTGAGATGGACGCCTCTGGTGGGCGCAACGAGTACAACACTGGCGGTGCAAGATACGGATCTGGGTACTGTGATGCGCAGTGCCCGGTGGGCACGTGGAAGAATGGGACTCTGAACACGAATGGTTCTAAATATTGCTGCAACGAGATGGATATTCTCGAGTCAAACAGCGTTGCTGCTGCCTTCACGCCTCACCCCTGTACGGACGACGTCTCGGCTTGCGACAGCAGCGGATGTGGCTTCAATCCGTATGGGCTGGGGTACCTTGACTATTGGGCACCCGGAGGCACGGTCGACACACGCAAGCCCTTCAAGGTCATCACCCAATTCATCACAGATGACGGCACGACGAATGGAACACTGAGTGAGATCCGCCGGATCTACCAACAAGGCAACGTAACGCTACCCAGTGCCATCTCCGCACCAAGTGGCGACTCGATCAACTCGACGTGGTGCTCGTCTGCGGACTCAACCGTCGACGAGTACGGAAACCTCGAATCCATGGGCCGGGCTCTCAGCCGTGGTATGGTGTTGGCCTTCAGTGTCTGGAACGACGCCAGCCAATACATGTCTTGGCTGGACGGCGGGAGCAGCGGCCCTTGCAACAAAACTCAAGGAAATCCTGACCTGATCATGGAGAGTGCCCCAGAGGCTCATGTTGTCTTCTCGAACATCAAGTGGGGTGAGATCGGCTCGACGTACACTGATATGTCGTCTGCCAGCAAGTATAAGAGGTCCTGGAACAGGCACTAGGTGTATGGACCTGGATGCTGGAGTTGTGTCCCACCACATGTGCATGGAATGGTCTGCTCGGACTGGCTACAGAGCAGCGGAGGATATGAAAGAAAGTGTTTCGTTGCGTCCTGTATATGACACAGTACCTTCTAGAAGCTCTATATAGTAGACATATACCGTATTATGAGATACAAAATTTCATCCCATGGCAGCGTCCAAGTGCAAGCAGGTATGGATACGTACCCTTATATGTATTACTTCAAAATCTAATGTGCCTCAAGACAATCTACGCCCACGTCTTATGGTCCCTGGTGTTGCGTGTACCCGTCAACTGGATCCCAATCCAACCAGATCTCTTCGGCCACTGTAGACCAGTGATCAATATCAATCTCATACACATAATTCTGACAAACCCCTTTTTTCACCATGACTTGTTCATCAAAAGGACTGCAACAGCTAAAGTCAGGCTCCATCGGAGTGGGACAATACAGCGTGCAGCCGTAACGCCCGGGTGACAAGGCCGCTGCAGTCTGCCGGAAGCACATAGAGAAGAATATGGACTGAAAAGTGCCGCTCATGCAAGTCTTCTGTAAGCACCCTGAGGCATGCATCTCAGTGGGAACCTCAGCGGTGTAGCCTAGGGACCTGGCTAGGATATGCCCCTTTGGTGTATAAGCTGCAAGGTGTTCGTGTAATTTCTACGACTACGGAGGGGGTGACGAGCCGACTGAACCAATATAAACGCATTGCGAGCAATGGTTGGCAGTGTTTCATTATCTGATTCCTGGGGTGCAATTGTGGCGATCGTCGAGTGTGTTCTGGTACCATTCTCTCAAGCGACGGGGGCAATGTTCAGGATGTGGTGATGATCCTATACCTAGGTAGATACTTGCTCATGTCGTGAAAAGGGACAACACCGATGTAGCAGCCATCCGATTGTGTATCTTTTCTATTTCCCCCTTCCCCCTGGACTGCCTGGGTCGCGTCTAGATTGAATACCCACATAATTCTGGGGAGCGAAGTTCCGCGCCCAATATCCTCCTGCCGAGAGGAAGAGACCAGAACTTTGGAACACCAGTATAGGCACTTGGCAGGAAATGTGGTTACCCCTCGCCCAAGCCCCACAGGGCTGAAATCTGGTAGCACTCGAAAATATGGGTCGGTGCATACTTGAGGCCTTCGAGATCGGCTTCACCCTTGTTGTCTTAGAAAGTGACATGTCACCAAAAAGACGCCAACCTGCCAGCTGTCAGGGGCATCACGGGGAAATAATTTAAAGTTGCTTCTGGCACAGCAGATCCGTGGGGAACCCGCCGCCCCTGAGTCTGTCATGACGATTTTTGGGATTCATCAACACAAATGGAGAGATGCCCCAAGTTGCGCATGTGATCGTTCCGAACGCAGCAGTGTTCAGAGAACCTGTGACCCACTGCATATGCCATGCATCTACCCGGGCTGAATCCTGCTTTTTTTGGGAGACGGTGAGCAGATATGCACCAAAGACACGCCGCACATCGCCGAATAGAGATAGACAGGTTCTAGTTTGGTTCGCCTCTGTTTCGAATCGAAGTAGTACCTAGGTATTCACATATGAGGTGATATGTACATCCCACTCAGAGAAGTGGAGAAAGAGAGTATGTGACAGGAAAAGCAGACTCTCAACATGGTGGGTAGGTACCCTAACCATTTGCGCCAGAGGTGCAAACCACACCAAGGCCGCTGGGAGCGCTGGCACAGAGATACTCAGCCGACCCACTTGGTGCCTCAACCTTCATGTCGCTGAGCGTGATATCACAGGTGCCGTCTCCAGGGCAGTCAATGCTGGCCACCACTGGGTCGTACTTATCGCTCGTGGTGCCAGAGAAGCCCTTGATCACCACACCTGAGACGGTCGCAGTGCTGGGGTGGTCCTCGCAGTAGTCGTCATCCTCGCCATAACAGCTCTGGACCTGGAAGGCGTAGTCCGAGCCATCAATGACAAAGTTCTCAAACGTCACGTTGGTCACCACTGCGGTTCCGTGGTCCGAACCCCCCGGGTAGAGCTTGAGGCCGGCCGCCTTGGTGCTGTCAATCATCGTGGCACCTTTGACATAGACGTTCTGGACCGTATCGGTGTTTGTCTTCCCCAGACTCCCCACACTGATGCCGTGGCTGCCGTTGCATGTGATGTCGTACACCTCGACGTAGTTAGCGCCGGGCTTGAAGGCCACGCAGTCGTCGTCGTTGAGGACCGAGGCGCCGTTGATGGTCACGTGTGACGAGTTGCCAATATCCCAGCCGTCTGTGTTCTTGGGGTCGTTGTCACTCTTGCTCCTGGCATCTAGGGTGATGTCGGTGTAGACGATGTTGGTCGAGCCCCCGTTAGTTGAGTGGAAGACGTTTGGGGCATTCTTGAAGCGCAGGTTGGAGATTTCGACGTTGCTTGACCCGTCGATGTAGAAGAGTGTCGGGCGGGAATATGAGCTATCCTCAGCGAAGCGATCATAGGCGTCCTGACCATTACCATCAAACACACCAGAGCCGGTCTTGGAGGTGACTGTCAGACCGTCAATATTCTGGGCCAAGAATATGGCCGTCTTCCCGTTCCAATAGTCGGTATCGCTGGAGGCCTTCAGGAGGCCCTCGACTTGGATTGTGCACCCTGAGCAGCCGTCAAAGCTCAGCGCCGAGTTGACGTAGTAGGTCGTCAACGCGGGGATGACGATTGTCCCGGAGGAACACTCGGCGATGGCGGACTCGATGGCCGGGGTGTCGTCAGTAGAGCTACTCCCCCCAGACGCAGGGGTGCATGTCGAAGCCCTTGGGACATCCCTTGAGGGAGAAGCACGCAAGATCACCGCACCAGCAGCGATAAGAAGTATGGGTGACTTCATGTTTGACCAATATCGAATCGAACCGCACTATCGCTGGGGCAGCGCTTTCTGGGCCAAGGACGTTGATGGGTCCTGGAGATAAGCTTGGTTATTATGCAACATTATCTTGACCTATATCGTCAATTTTCGATTGCCTTCATGATCTTCGTCGAGTTGAATGTGATTTCTGGGAATCTTCAAATACAATGGCGCGGTAGGGGGGGGTGTTTACGGGGGGAGGACGCGATATGTGGTGGGCCATCACGAAACTACAACCAGCTGTCCAATTGGTTACATCTCACCAAAACCACACCCTTATATTTAATCAAGGGGTGGTGGCAAAGGTAGTGGCAATATAAAAAAGAGGCGAGGGGGCCACGTCACCAGCGTTCAATCTATAGAAAAGCCCCTGTCAAGTCCGGACTAACTACCACAATTTCCCTTGGGGTGTCCATGGGTGCAGGCTATGTATGTGACTTCCGGACGGGCTCAAGACCCAATTCGTGGCTTTGCAGGGGCTGCGTTTCCGTGTCCGGCGCACGAACGAGATTGACCGCAACAGTAGACGTCAAGGAAACATAACGCGAGCTATTAGATTCCTGATGAAACGGAGTATAGTCAGGGGTTCGTACTACCACCACTCGTGGTTGCGATCAGGAAGATGGTATCTTTCTTATCCACCTACTTAAGGGTAGGTACCTAAGTACTAAGCCATTACCTGGCTGACGTCTGGCTGGCACCTGGCCGACACTTGACCCACAGCTTGATCTACCTAGGTACTTCCCGACAGTTGGCTGACACTTGTGAGGGCGGACACCTGCTGCACACCTGAGAGCAGCTGGCGAACACTTCACTTCATCATTCATCGCCGTATCAATCAGTCTTATCGCTAGTCCACATGAGAGATACTCGAGCTCATTGAGCCCCTTCGGCGATGATAAGTTGATAACAACATTAGGTCAGTTATTGAATGCTTTCTGAAAAAAGAACCATTCGAATATCATATTATTACCTGTCCCCCCCATGTGTCTTCCATGATCCCCGCCTATGGTCCACTTCTCCCACCCCGGCCCTCCTTCTCTTTGCCCTGATGGCCCATTGCTTTTCTGATTTGAAATTACTCAACCACAGTCAACGAAGAGGAAATAAAACTTCAGGCCTTGAGATGTGAGTTGAGCCACCCAGTCAGCTGCACCCGTCCAGGACTAAAGCCCTAACCCTTCCCCGGTTCTCCCCCCGCCATGGAGGAGGGGGCGTGGGGCAGAATCCCAACCATCTCCCAGGTGCCCTTCCCTTCGGGGCGAATCCGAGTCCCAGGAATGAACTTGAACCTTTTACCAACATTGAACACCATCACTACACACTCCCTCATGGCCCACCGTTACATACGCATCCAGGAACCCGAATGAGAACCTATACTACCCTGGAAAACGCAGTTCCGAGACACGCATATTCTCTCGCTCTTTCGGATCCTTTAGACGTGCCCCATCCTGCATCGGAGCTATCTTGAATGGTCACACACATTGATACACCCCCGGATCTCACGGCAATGCAATCAATTGGTGTCTCGTGCACTTTGACAAAAACAACATGACAGCATAAATCACCGCCAATTCCAGATCACAGTATCACAAAGTCCCTTACAAAGTCCCACATGCCAAGTCGATCTCTACTTCGTCTGCGTTATGGCCATGGCGATCAGAGCTACATGAACCACACTGTACCGTAGTACAGCACTGTCGGAACCAGAAACTTCCAACCAACGACTCGACGTCCTGACGACACGACATAGGAGGTACCGGTATGTCCCACAATTGGACACCACACGTCGATATCACCGGTTGGAACTTTGCTCTTTTCAGTGGAACCCGCGGCATGCTTCTTTCACATGCGTATCTGGTAATTGACCAGTTGGGTCAAGTCAACATTATCATCCCCGGAGCCAGTTTGGACAGCTTGCTCGCGTTGAGCCCTCGGTGGCAGCACAGCCCTGCCGCATCATCCACGTACATACATCGCGGACCGTCCATTAATGTGCCCCAGGGTGGTATTGGCCGGTAAATTCCACGTTGGCGGCGCGAGTGATCTGCATCCCAGAGTGGGCCACATTACGACAGCCGACACGCCCGAGCCCCATGTCAAACCAATTTAGTATCAACCTTAATACCTGCTCAGCGAATCTAGAGAGCGGCTCTTATCCGGCAGTGGCGCTCACTAATGCGACCTGGTTTTCTCATTAACCCGTGGACTGGATAACTAGGCAGAAGTAGGAACCGTTGGCGGTGATCCTCGTTCATGCAGCACTTCATAGATGCAGGGTCCCATCTGACCAGAAACATAAATGCACTTGTCGTCTGCAGCCTCGGGTTGTATCCAGCAAATCAGGAGCCAAGGATCGAGAAACACCATGCCAAGACCAATGGATACTGCTGTTGCATTGTCCCCCGTTCTGGGTTTTGCTGCTCCGGGAACGGCCAGCACACAATTGTCAGAGATCCAGACCTCAACGCAAGAACAAGAATCAATAACGCAAATGCCTCCATGAGGTTGAAGTCCGCTGCACGTCCTTCCAGCGCCTGCACGCCCTTCCAGGTAGGAAGGACGTTATGCAGTACAAGATAGCGGATGGGGCGTTTTCAAAACCCCTGAGAATCTGTCTGAGAATGGGCCATCTGCGTTATTCAGTTCGAACGTATGTGGAAACGTGGCCCGCGCCAAAGCACACGCAAGCATTGCTCCGTACACGCAAGCACTGCTCCGTACACGCCCCCTCCCCCCTAGCAGGGCGACTGGGTCTCCGTGACGAATTCGGAATGCTTGCTTCTATCCATGTGGGTGTTATCTTCTTGGGAATTTTTGGGTATTCTATGGTTTCCATGGTAGTATTCGCCACGGGCCACCTGGACATATCGTTGAGGTGGAATGTAACTGATAATGATCGTCCGCGGAAAGGGGATCAGTCAAATAGACCTACATATTCACCATGATGCCTGGACTTCCCCATGGGCGGTTCTTCCCTCCTATCTCAATTCCTTTCGTTCCGTGGATATCCAACCATGGAGTGTTCAATTTTCTGTTTTCTCAGCTTACTGGCGTGGCTCACGGTGAGGGTCGAGGCCTTTCCCTATGAAGCCACGCTGGTGGACTGGAACCTGAACCAGAACGCCGAAGCCAGCACCCCCCTTGACTACTGGGGAGAATGGGAGAACCACTCCTACACACACTCCCCGGAGAACTGGCGCATGCCCACCTACACTGTGGCACTTGATCGATATGCCAACGGCGACCCGGCCAACGACGAGGCAAATGGAACACTCTTCGAGCATGACTGGATGAGCAACCAGTTCCGATTTGGCGGAGACGTCAGGGGACTAATCAACGACCTGGATTATATTCGTGGCATGGGCATTGGTACTATCTATATCATGGGAAGTCCCTTCATCAACCAACCTTGGCAGTCTGACAGTTACTCCCCTCTTGACTTCACACTCCTCGACCAGCATCATGGCCGTATCCAAGACTGGAGGGACCTCGTCAATGCTATCCATGACCGCGGCATGTATGTCTTGCTCGACAACACCATGGCCACCATGGGTGATCTCATCGGATTCCAAGGCTCCCTGAACAAGACTGCTGCTTTTGAATGGAACGAGTACGACTACGAGTGGAAGTACGACAGGCGATATGTCGACTTCTCTCCCGGAAACGACGTCGTCGACTGCACCTACCCGCGGATGTGGACCGACGATGGATGGCCCTTGACTCTCAATCAAAGCACATGCCGCGACAGCGAGTTCGATCAATACGGAGACTCTTCCAACACAGGTACGGTCGAGGTTTTTCGGAACGAGCTCAGCAAGTACGGCTCCGTCCAGGACAGGCTCCGAGACTGGCGCAGCGACGTTCTAGACAAGATCAAGCGCTTCTCGTGCATGCAGATCGCCATGCTCGACATCGACGGTTTCCGGATGGACAAGGCGGTCCAGACCACCATTGACTCCATGGCCGACTTTGCCGACCACCAGCGTCAGTGCGCCAGGCATTATGGCAAGGAGAACTTCTACATCGTGGGTGAGCTTGTCGGCACGGATGCCCAGGCTGCCGTTTACATCGGCCGCGGCAAGCAGCCTGACATGTACTTCGACAATTTAACTGAGGCAGCCATGGCTACGAACACGACAGACTCTGCCAGCTACATTCGCAATGCTAGCCGTTCAGCATTGGATGGTGCCGGGTTTCAGTACATCATTTACGGCGCAATGACGAGATTCCTTGGGTAAGCTCCAAGACCCCTCTAGACTTCTGCTAGTATAGCTGCTGACCATATCCAGGCTTTCTGGAGAGACTGGCCTGGATGGAGTTGACTTTGCCGAGCTCTGGCAGAACATGGTTCTCGAAAATGACCTCGTAAATGCCAACACTGGAGAATTCGACCCGCGTCACATCATTGGTATGACCAGTCAGGACGTTTTTCGCTGGACAGCGCTCAAGAATGGCACCGAAAGACAACTCCTCGGCCAGTTCATCACCACTTTGGAGGTCCCGGGAACCCCCGCTCTCTACTGGGGTGAAGAGCAGAGCTTGTACATAATCGACAGTACGGCTTCCAACTACCTCTACGGCAGACAACCGATGAGCAGCAATCGTGCATGGCAGCTACATGGTTGTTACAAGCTCGGAGACTCTTCGTTGTATGGCCAGGTCCCTGATGGCCCAGGCCTGACAGGATGTTACGACGACAATGTCAGTCTTGACCACAAGGATCCTTCTCATCCTGTTCGGAATGTCATCAAGAGGATGTTCGAGATTAGACAGCAGCATCCTGTGTTGAATGACGGCTACAATGTTCAGTCCCTGTCCAACCAGACTAAGAACGACTATCTTCCGGGAAGTGGAAGTCTCGCGTCCCCTTTTGGGATTTGGAGCGTTTGGCGCTCGCAACTCCAGGATGTTCAGGACCTCGAGGAAGCGGATGACGACGGTAACCAGGGCGTGTGGCTTGTCTTTTCTAACGTGAATGGCACAAAACACTTCAGCTTCGACTGTTACGATGAGACTGCGGCTCTGGTTTCCCCCTTCACGGTTGGGACTACGGTCAAGAACCTGTTCTATCCCTACGAAGAGCATGTGTTGGAGAACTCCACGGTGACAGTGGGACGGAACGGTGTCACTGGTCTTACCGGATGCCTCTCCAATATCAGCATGGATGCATGGGGATACAAAGCCTTTGTCCCAAAGGCCAATTTTGTGGACCCTGCACCGACCATCACCAGAGTGGTGCCTTCTCACGATGAGCGGCTCACGGCGTCTGTCAGTCTGGGGGAGCAACAGACCGTTCCGGTCGAGATCCATTTCTCGCATAGCATGAGCTGCGATTCCGTCACCAGCGGGCTGACCGTCAACTCCACAACATCCGATGGGTCAGTGGCCCGGATCAACAATGCCACTGTCACATGCGCCAGCCTTGAAGCAGTTGACGACGTCAAATTTGTGGGCCAACCCGCATCAGTGTGGAAGTTCACCGCTGACCTTGAGAATGTGTCGCACGGGATCCACACCCTGACAATCTCCAACGCCTCGACTACCAATGGGACCTACACCAATGCAGTTGACCGCTTCATGTTCCGCCTCGGAGCTAGCGACAACCCCATGGTGTTTCCCCAGACCGGCAACTACTCCACCAGCCTCCTCCACCGCATCGACTCCACCGGCGATCTATATATCTCCCAGCGCGCACCTGGTGCCGACAAATATCGATATTCGCTCACCTGGGGCTCTAGCTGGAGCGACTGGGCCGACTACACCGGCGGCAATGCCACCCTCCAGGACCAACCGTGGTCGGGGGCCGCGAAGCAGGCGTGGGATGGCGATCACGTTATCGTGCAATACTGGAGTCGGATGGCTGGCAGTGGCGATCACATCCAGCAGGGCGACCTTGTCAAATCGTCCTCGCAACAGCCTCGCCGCTGGCCACATGCCTTCATCTTCGGCACATGGAACACCTGGGGCTACGATGATGGCTTGGACAATTCCATGAGCCTCAGGTCCCCGGCCACGGACGATGGCAACGCGACCGGCAGCAACTGGGTGTTTGACCTCGCGGCCGAGTGGCCAACGCACATCCAGGTCAACGTTTGGGGCATGAACCCCAATGGCCTGCCAGACAAGACCATGGAGTTCGGCGATGTTGACGGAGACGGCGTTTTGGACTGGTTGCACCCGGACACCTTGGCTGACAACGTCATCAACATCACGAGTGGTCCTGGGATGCCTCATATTGGCTGGAAGTTGCTGGTGAATGATGGCAACTACAACTACCGTCTAGTTCCGACCGGGTCTGGTCGGTACCAGCTTGCACTGTCCGTGCTGCTGGCTCTGGTGCCGCTGTTGACATCCTGTCTTGCTATCTGGGCATTCAAGAGCTCGTACTACCAAGTCAAGTTTAACCAGGTAGGAATCGCCGATGGTAGCGGGTTCTGGGACAAAACATGGGCACTATTAGGGTTTTGCGGCATATGCGGCCTGTTCAAGCCGAAGTCCAAGTCCGAGGCTGTTGTACAGAAGGAGAAGCCAGCGGCCGGGACCCTTGCTGCTGCCGCGGCCTCGTCAACACCTCCGCGCACTGTGCTGATTGCCACCATGGAATATGAGATTGACGACTGGAACATTAAGATCAAGATCGGTGGTCTCGGCAAGATGGCCTCCTTGATGGGCAGCTCAGCACTATCCCACACGAACCTCGTCTGGGTCGTCCCTTGTGTTGGCGGCATCGACTATCCCACTGATGCTGTTGCAGAGCCTATGGTTGTGACCATCAACGGTGCACAATATGTCGTCAACGTGCAATACCATATGCTGCGAAACATCACATTTGTTCTCCTTGATGCGCCCATCTTCAGAGCTCAGTCGAAGGCCGACCCCTATCCTGCGCGAATGGACGATATCGAGTCGGCAATCTACTACAGCGCCTGGAATGCTTGCATTGCGGAGACTATCAAGCGGTTCCCCGTGGATCTGTATCATATCAACGACTATCATGGCGCTCTCGCACCACTTTATCTTTTCCCGAACACCATTCCTATCTCCCTCTCTCTGCACAATGCCGAGTTCCAGGGAATGTGGTCTTTGAGGACGAAGGGCGAGATGTCTGAAATCTCTGCCGTCTTCAACCTTCCCAAGGAGATTGTTAAGAAGTATGTCCAGTTCGACAAGGTCTTCAACATGCTATATGCCGCCGCGAGCTATATCCGCCAGCACCAGGGTGGGTATGGCGCCGTCGGTGTCTCTAAGAAATACGGCACGAGAGCTTACAAGCGGTACCCTATCTTCTGGGGCCTCAACGAGATTGGCTCCTTGCCAAATCCTGACCCAGAAGACATGGCAGCTCTGGATGATGCCGGGATGGACAAGGAGCTTGAGACTATGGATTTGGCTATTGATGAGGAGGCTGAACAGAAGAGGGGCGAACTGAGGGTCCAGGCACAGGAGTGGGCTGGACTAGATGTCAACCCGAATGTGAGTTGTTTTGGCACTTCCTCTGCGAAACGCTAGAGTAGTACTGACAAAAATAACACCAGGCTCAACTTTTTGTGTTCGTCGGTCGCTGGTCGCTGCAAAAGGGTATCGACCTCATCGCCGATGTCTTCCCAGCGATCATGGACAAGCAGAAGGATGTTCAGCTCATCTGCATCGGTCCCACGATTGATAACCACGGAAAGTTCGCAGCTCTCAAATTGCAAAAGATTATGGAGCGGTATCCCGGCCGGGTTTACTCTAAGCCCGAGTTTACGCAAATCCCTCCCTACGTCTTCAGTGGAGCCGAGTTCGCGCTGATGCCCTCTCGTGATGAGCCCTTTGGACTTGTCGCTGTAGAGTTTGGCAGAAAGGGCGCTCTGTGTGTGGGCTCGAGGGTTGGTGGACTGGGGCAAATGCCAGGCTGGTGGTTCACCATCGAGTCCACTGAGACGAAGCATTTGCTTCGCCAGTTCAAGTCCACCATCAAGTCCGCACTCGCTTCGTCTGAAGAGACGAGGCGGGTGATGAGGGCGAGATCCCTAGTGCAGCGATTCCCTGTGATGCAGTGGGTGCAGGACTTGGATATTCTCCAAAGCCGATCCATTGAGGTTCACGAAAGCGTCAAGCAAGGCTCAACATTCAACCTCCTCATGGCTGGGTCGCGCGCACCTTCTGGCGTGAACACGCCAGTGCAACCTCCGCCACCGGCTGGAACTCTGCCAAACACTCCTTCAGGCACAATCCCACCATCTCCAATCGCGACCGCACCCAACACAGCTCCATCGTCCGCTTTCCCCAGTAGGCCAGCGAGTCGGGCTCCAAGTCCAACTCGAGGCTTCTTGAGGAGAGATTCATCTTCATTGTCCGTTATGAACGCTACAGACATCGAATCTGGCGCTGCCACCCCAAGGAATCCCTATATGCCCAGGGCCAAATCCTCTTCTGGTCTTGGCAAGCTTCTTACAAGCAGGCTGGACGCCCTGGCAGAGATGGATAGGACCGCTTCACAGATGGACCGAGGAGAGACTGGGAGGATTTCGGAATCTCCTGAGCCGGAAGATGCGAAGAGGTCATCGGCTGGTAACGACCAGCACACCCTTGTTGATCGATCACTTACCCCTGGCCTGCCAATGGCTAGCCAGAACCAATCAGTCCTGACTCTTGACACTATCCTCGGTGGTCGCAGCGATTTCAAGCTTCAGAACGTCGAGCCGTTCTTCAATGACCCCAAGGGCGAGTACTACAACGCCTTCTCGCAGATGCTTGACTCGCACCAGGGGAACCTGTCCTCCGACAAGCTCTGTGTGGAGGAGTACATCCGCTCGTCGGAGAAGGAATGGTTCGCGCGATTCCACGATGCAAAGCTGGGGAAGACGCCCAAGGCTGTAGTCTCATCGGTTGAATACGCGGGCGCCGGCCAAAGTGATGACGGAAGCCAGAACAATGAGGGCAAGAATGAGTTCAATCTCAGCCCCGACTACAAGCCACCAACGGGTCTGAAGAAGCTCATGCTCGCCAAGATTGGCGACTGGCCCCTCTACGCCTTTCTCCTGGCCCTCGGCCAGATCATCGCAGCCAACTCCTACCAGGTCACCCTCCTCACAGGCCAAAACGGCCAGAGCGCAAAGCAGGTGTACATTACTTCTGGTGTGTACCTCGCAGGTTCCATATTCTGGTGGATGGTATTCCGCACCTGCAAGCTCTTCATCGCGATCTCTTTGGCCTTCTTCTTTTACGGCTCCGCCTTCTTTGTCCTCGGCATGATCCCCTTCGCCACGACCTCGCTCAACGTCGAGGCCCTGCAGTACCTGGCCACGGCCCTCTACGCTGTCGCCTCAGCCAGCGGTTTCCTCTTCTTCACGCAGAACTTCCTCACCGAGGGCGGCAACCCGGTGCGCTCGTGGATGTTCCGCGCCTGCACCATCCAGGGAACCCAGCAGATCTACATCGCGGCCCTGTGGTTCTGGGGCTCGTACGCAAGCAAGATCCAAAACGAA
This sequence comes from Cytospora piceicola, assembly GCA_023375675.1. Classification (NCBI taxonomy): domain Eukaryota; kingdom Fungi; phylum Ascomycota; class Sordariomycetes; order Diaporthales; family Cytosporaceae; genus Cytospora; species Cytospora piceicola. The sequence goes on along the minus strand of JALQBC010000008.1, from coordinate 591,018 downwards.
GGCGGCAAGCTGATTCCTTCGTCGTCGCGCACCGTCACCTGTGTTACTGTTCCAATTGCCGTGGTCCTGTGGGCTATATGCGGTGTGCTCTTCGTCGGCTTGCCTGATGCGTACCGCAGCAAGCCGGGCTACGTGTCCGCCTTCTACCGCTCCCTTCTCAGGCGCAAGATAGTCGTCTGGTTCCTCGTCGTGGCTGTCATCCAGAACTACTTCCTCTCCGCGCCGTACGGTCGCAGCTGGGGCTACCTCTGGGGGAGCTCTGTCGCGCCCTACTGGGCCGTCGCCCTGCTGGTCGTCCTCTTCTTCGTCGTCATCTGGGCCGCCATCCTCGCCGCCATGGCGCACCTGTCCAAGGAGCACTCCTGGGCCCTCCCGCTCTTCGCCATCGGCCTCGGCGCCCCGAGGTGGGCACAGATGCTGTGGGGCACGTCCAGCGTCGCGCTCTACCTCCCCTGGGCCGGCAGCAACCTCTCCGGCGCGCTCCTGGGAAGGGTCCTGTGGCTCTGGCTGGGCGTCCTGGACGCGCTCCAGGGCGTCGGCTTCGGGATGATCCTGTTGCAGACCCTGGGCAGGTACCATGTCAGCTGGACCGTGTTTGCGGCGCAGGTTATTGGTAGCTTGGCCACGATCGCTGCGCGGGCGAGCGCCCCGGATAAGATCGGGCCGGGGCGAGTGTTCCCGAACCTGGCGATGAACCTTTGGGAGGGAGTGAATAACGTGTGGCTGTGGGTTCCCTTGCTTCTCCAACTTCTTGTCTGTGTTGGGTTCTTCGTGTTCTTCAGAAAGGAGCAGCTTTTCAAGCCTTAGACCGGTGGGATTGCACGGTCTGTTAATTTTAGTTATCGGCTCCTACTTTGTTTTCCATTCGATACCAATTTGCGATATTAGACTTGAGACATAGACTTGGGCTGTAGGTCGGGGCATGGATTATTATATAGACATTATCGGGTAGTCTCAATTAATTGTATATCTTCATCTCATCATGCATTGACCATTTCGTGGTAGTCTACAGTGGGTTGCATGTCCAGATCCCCGTCCTGGGTGGACTGTGATTGACTGGCGGCATCTGTACTGATACTCGCCATCCAAGCCGAGTCCAGCTTTGTCGCCGTTTCATTCGTGATCGTCAGGTGCACGGGATAATTAGGCCGCAGGATGGCCGTCATCTCTTGTGCCCATTCCCAGGGCGCAGTCGTGCCACCTGGGTCGGAGTTAAAGTACTCCCACCCCATAATGCCACCTATCGTCCCGTACTCCTCTACCAACTCAATGACAGTCTCGTTCAGCGTCTGGATGCTGGTATAGCCGTACCCATTGTCCGAAGATGTCAGTTGGCCGGCCACGATCTGTGTCGGCTCCCACCCTGCAGCGACGATCCTTTCATATGTGGTTGGGCTGGACATGCTGCCAAAACCGCTGCTACAATCCGTGTCAGCAGCTTCTGGCATGAGGGCGTTTGTGGGTTCCTAGGAAACTGTTGCAAGGATATGGAGAACGTTTTGCAAGGTATCAGGCAAGTAAGCAAAAAAAAGATATCGCTCACTAAAACTGCGCATTGTAGAAGTCGATCATGTCGAGTCCGGATATCGACTGGGTTGCTTTCTCCAGAAGTCCGTATCTGAATCCGGAGAGGTTACCGCCGTTGTATAGCGCTGAGGCTACCGGCGCCAGGGTGATGGTGAAGTCGTCTCCAAAGTCTGTATACAGACGCTTGACCAAGCGTGTGATTCCAAACTGTGACATTGACTGCTCGACATCCAGGTCCATGCCCTGGAGGCTGTACTGCACAATCACGTCGTAGAGCTGCGCGTAGTAGTACTCGAACGTGCTGTCGTCTATACTGTCGAGAGTCGTCGCTGAGAAGGAGCCTGATGAGGCACCACCTACCATTCCCATGACCTTGACGCCGGCTTTCTTCATTATGATGGTCTCCTACGAGAAGAAGAGTCAGTATTTGTCAAGAAGAGAAGAAGACGGGAGTCGCGAGACATGATCAAACAATATAGCCTTTGCTGATCCCGGATGAAACATGTCTCAGAACTCGAAGATTCATCCAAACAAGGATGATATAGATGCTCTCAGATAGTACACACATTCCAGAGCGTATAGAAGAGCGGGTTATCAGGAGGATAGTCGTTAAGGTGGATCTCGCCATCGAGGTTGATGTGGAATGAACAGACGATGAGGTGCGTGAGAGCGATATTTTGCTCTGTGACCAAGGGAAGCATGGAGATTGGATTTCCCTCGGCATCATGGGTCGTCTGGAAGTAGATGACTAGACGTGGGAGCGGTGGTAAGACGGACGTAGTAGAGTTATCTTGGATGGGTAGGGAGAAGCAGAAGCTGGCAAACAGCACTGCGGCGTGAAGTATTGCCGTAAATATCATGTTGGCCCGCTGGTATCTTGCTCTTCTTCTAGATCTTCCGTATACTATGGGGTTGCTAGAGACATCACTGCATGGCTATGGGCAAGTCTTTAAATCATTCTGCTTGCTCAAGCATTCTCGGAGTTGACGATGGTCTCGCGGTTAAAGGCTCCATAAATCCCACTTAGTTCGAGGGAAGGTAGCATTGTTCTGCTGAGATATATTGCAGTACCAAAAAAAGAATACTTGCAACTTACGTTAAGATCGATGTGGTACCTAGTCGTATCAATCTTGTCGGTGCCCCCATTGAAGCTATATGGTCACTGCCGGGCAGGCTTGGGTAGATACTCAAGGCAACTACCCATACTGGTTCAACGTTGAACGACATCTGATGGTGTTCTCTAAGAATTCAGAATATTCGTATTATCATGCGCCGGAGTGCCACACGGGGATGGACATGCCCGACAAGTGGGTGTCAGCATGTTGCGCCACAGCCAGTACTCATGACTTGGACCTGACCCAATGGGAACTTCGGATACGTTGAGATTTCCTATTCCGGCGCATTATGCATGGCAGCAAGAGTTCTGCAGAAATATGGTTGTCGAACCACACATGGTATGGCGAGAAGTGTGTCTTCCGTTGTTCCGGCCAGAATCTGACATCTTAATGTGACCTGCGGAATGGGTCTATTTTCTCCGAAGTACAGGGGGGATATTTCCAATATATGCCCCATGGTGGATACGCCATGAATTTTGCAGATGACTTTTATCAGCATTCTTGGTTGTATTGGACACCCAATACGGAAGGACCCTGACTTACCACCGATATTCATTTTTGGGTGGAGTGGAGCCTCGACCATTGATAAGCTGCAGGGTCGCCGGGCATAACAATCGTCTGATGGCTTGCCAAGGAATATAATGTCAGTCTGACAAATGCCGGGGTCCGCAAAGTGTGCATGCAAATCGGGTATCGAGTTGTGTCTATAAAGGGTAAACTGCAAGGTACCTACTTAGTGTAGCCCTCATGGTCACCAGTTGCTGCTAGTGTTTCCCGGGATGTTCGAACCGCATAGCCTAGACTACCAATTAGCCGAAAAACATTGCAACTCTCAAAGGGAAAGGCATGACGGGGCTATCCATGTCCTCACAGGTCGTATGGGTTCCTTGTTTGCAGGATCATCTGTATTACTGGTAGAGCAAAGTTGCAGTGGACCCTCGGACGATTTCAATGATATTGTGTCTATGTATATCAGTTCTCATTCATACTGGGCCAATACCGTACATGATAATTATGAAAGGACATATTCAATCATCCACATGCTTGCAAAGAATCCCCCCCTACTTGGTAAAGCAGTAGATTGCTAGGTACTGGTTGAATTGTTGTGGTCAACTGGTCAGACAGGCTTATGCTATGTATGCTTTTTCCCATTTCTCGGCTTGACTGCATTATTCAACACCGTCCACAAGGCTATAAATACCAGGCAGCTTGTCAAATATACTGTTTGCTTCATGTAATCGCCTTTGTGTGCAAAGGGTTTCACAGGGGAACGAAACATAGGTATACATAGTGTTCGATGTGATCAAACAATGAGACCACATGCCCAACCAAGCCTACTTGAATTTCCAGGGACCAACGTTTAATCCATTCTGACCTTACTCTTGTCTTGAGGGGGGATCTGAATCAAAGCCTGGGTCTGAACTTTACAATCGTGTCAGCTATGGTATTTTGTGCTCATACTTGACATCAAAACCTCAGCATCAGCTATTACGCGGCTTTTCCTGCCGTTCATTGTACATAATGACGATCCTCACACACACACACACATATATATTGAATTGATTAGGTACTGAATGTGTGACTTCTTTGTTACCTCATGTGGGTGTGCCCCATCCAGAGGTCTTTGGAAAGGCAAAAAGCTATCCGACCTGACTGCGACCTGAAGGCAGATAGCCTGTGAGTGTCAGTGAAGGGGATGGATTGGTATTGAGTCTCTCCTGGCAACCAGGACACTACAAAAGTTGTATTTGTACTTTTGACCTCGTAAGTGCCAGGCACAGGCAATATTTTATAAGATTGGTGCTCAGACTGAGAAAGGTTGGGACGAGGCGGCAGGCTTTAAAGTAGGTACAAGCGACTTCCAGCTTCGTTATCCTCTGCCAGTCAAGGAACAACAGCCCACAGCGTCAACTACCTCGGTACGTAGAGCTATATCACGCGTTTGGGTCGCGTCGAGCGCGTCGGCACCGTACTGTTTATACTGTGATCTAGGCAACCACTATTAGAACGGTACAGGTATAAATACCTAAACTCAGTTCTGCTATCCCACCTCACCTCGACCTAACCAACAAAACCACACAACACAAACAAATCACCGCCACCACCATGTCTCGCTACCCAAAGCGTAAGCGCAAGGCCGCTTCGTACCTCGAGGCCGATGTCGACGAGGCCGACGACGATGACGATTGGGGCCCAGCCAAGGAGGTATGTATTGATGCAACATCAAAGTTTGTAGACACTATCTGGAGTCGACCCGTCCTAACGCGCAAGCCTTGATCTAGAAGAAGCTGGTCTCTGTGCCTAAGCGAGCCCGCCACGTTCGAAAGAACAAAAAGACCTTCGCCTTCCTGTAAGTATCATGCCAGCCCCTCCCTCCCCACCCCTCGCCTGATGCGTAACCTTGTGAACTGATCGCTGACCAAAACCCAGCGACCTCCCCGGCGAGCTGCGCAACAAGATCTACGAGTTTCTCCTCTGCAGTCCAACCGGCGACATGTGGATTGGAGAGCAGGCAGTGTCAAAGACGAATCCTCGCAAACGAGCCAATTTCAGACTGGGCCAATTCAACAGCGTTATTGATAACCGACGCCTCCTCGCGACCAGCTCCCTCAATTTTGCCATTCTACGTGTCAGCAAGAGAATCAACACGGAGGCCATGAGCATCCTATACGGCCAGAAGTTCCACTTCGAGAGGGTGGAAGCCATGCAGACTTTCCTGCTCCGCGTGAGCCCCGCGGCCGTCGGACTTCTGCGAGACATCAACTGCGGTGAATTGGTCTCGAGCTTGGACCGGAAGTTGCTGCCCGTCGTATTCACCCTCCTCCGGCCTGCAGTCCGTCTGGAGCACCTGAGGGTTGAGAACCTCGCTTACTGCCAATGCAGGACTCTCACGACTCAGCTCCCCAAGACGCCAGGTCAAGCCGACATGACTGCTGCAACTTGGGACCGCATTGTGGCGCAGCATTACGCCATGGAGGTTTATGCTCACATGTACCCATACATTGAGGCCTCGCTAAGGAACAACGGGGTGGAGGGTACCATGCAGATCCTGGACCTCTTTGGCGACCTTTTCACAACTGGACCTCAAGCCCGCGATTACGGACTCATCTCGTATGGGTCGTTTAGTTTCAAAGCCCCCAACAATGCTGTCTGGAACGAGTCGCAGAAGCACGATCCCTCGCGCAAACGCGCGTCAGCCATCCGTGCTGCGATGGGAGAGGAACTTGCACGACTGGTAGCTGATAATTCGGTACGGGCTTGATGAGGACCGATATGGATGGGGTAGCTGTGTCTTTTGGCAGGAGGGACAGTGCTTAACCGAATGGGACAAGCCGCAAGGTGAAGATTGTAGTTGCTGGTCTTTAAGCTTGTCCTTGAGCTTAAGGTGTATGTAGTGCATTTTCACGGCTCCACAGGTCTAGAAAACAAACCAATTGATACCAAAAATGGCTACGCAACTCACATACATGGCCTCACTGTGTAAAGAACTAATGATATGCTAAAAGGGTATAAATAAATCAAGTACAGCCACAACGACGATACCTATGCCGCCACATCCTCCCTGATCTCCACAATTTCATGACACAATTTCAAGAACCTCTCTCTATACTCGTCAGGCGTGGTAGTGATGCTCATGGGTCCATGGTGATGGATCACCTTATTATAAGCGTTGATGAGGAAAGTCATAAGCCGTGGTTGCACCTTGTGCTTGGCCCAGAAGAAGTCGAGAATTGCTGCTCGGTAGACATACTTCCCATCTGCGCTCGGGATGCCTGTTCGCCAAGATGGTGGTGAAGGCGCTGGGATACCTTCATGTTGTGCAGAGGACGAGGAAGGATCGTTGATATCTTGGGTAGGAGCCTCGGTTGGGATCCGTACCAAAAACAGGGAGTAGTCGACAGCGTTGTAATGTGCCAGCAGGCGGGTATCCTCCTCCAGGTTGCGCCAGAACTCCCCCGCCTGGCCCTTGCTGAGGAAGAGCCTGTCGTGGAACTCGTCCGCCAAGTGGCTCTTGGTTGCCTCGCTAGTCAATCTCCCGTCGGCGATGTCCCTCTCCGGGTAGAAGTAACTGGTCGGCTTCAAGTCCCACTGCTCCCAGACCGGGTTGCCTGCCGCCTCGGCCTCGTCCTTCCCGTACATGATGTTCTCCATGATTATGTGATGGCTCGGCGCCATACCTAGCCGGTGCCCGATGGCCATGCCGGAGCTGGCGAGGAAGTCGATGATGTGGACGAGAAGGGATGTCGGGTGGGCGGCCATGTGGGCGGCATAGGGATCGAGGAGGTCATCGCGGAAGAATGTGTGTTCATGGTAACGGGACACGGATTTTATGAGGTACTTCCCGTCGGAGGTTACGAAGAAGGTCTGTAAATAGGGTCAGTGAAAGTTGAATGCTTGGGTGGAGTGTATGTGGATCATGTACCGATCCTGAGAAGCCCATGTCTCCCATAGTTTTTAATGCGTCCTCCGGCTTGGCACCCTCTTTTGCTCGAAACGAAGCCACATATTCTTCTTCGACCAGGCCCCAGTACCTCTGACACAGCTCAGAGAAGACATCGGGCCGGTGTTTGTGAAGAGGTAGCTCGTAGAAGGAGAGGATGGTGGAGAAGAGGCCGATAATGACGGCGATGGGTGAGCGTGATCTCTTCTTGATGCCCTTGATGACGGCCCGCACGATGGATCGTGCTATAGCTTGGAGGCGACCCATTCTAGTCCTTGGGTGTGCTGTCTTTGTGAGTAGAGATGTGTATGAAAGTACGGCATGTCGTCGATCAGAGGTGCTCCATGTGGTAGGCTTGCCTGTTTGGCCTGTTGTGACACTCACTCGTGTTGTCCGCTGAGAAGACACACTGACGTCATACATACGGAGCTCTTTCCCCGAAGTGACCAAAGCTCCATACAACAACAATCAGGCACGCCAATGTGGATCTGGCACATGCACATGTCGAGGCTTAAAACCTTCAATCGACGACTTGCTCATTTCGACTTTGGTCGTCAAGTGCACAACCAAGTGCACACCCAAGTATTGTTCCACATGTGAGGAAGGACAACAAGTCCTGAGAGCTATAGCTTTTCTTTATAGCTGTCAAATATGTACAAGAAGTAATCCAAAACTATCCTACTCACCCCGGGTATTCCCCACAGTTCAATCGCCTCAATTCATCTGCTGCTGCAGCTGAAAAGCCGCAACGCTTGACACCTTGCCTATATGTACTCTTCCGTTTCAAGCGTCCGGTTTCCTTTACAGCCGTCACTGTCTCTCCCTTCATAATGGCTGTCTCCTATAGCCGAGAACCCATCACCCTCAATCTCAACGTTGACCTGAGCATATTTCCCTCGCGTAATAGCGTGAGTGCTTCTTCCATTCGTTGAAGCACCTGTAAGTGCCACGAGCCGGGTAACCTCCACATGAGCTGCAGATGCAGTTGGTCCAGGATGGAAGGTTGGAGATGGAAGCGGCGGGGCCTGGTCCTGACGTGCACCCAGCCAATCTGCCGTCTCTTCACTTCGATGGTCTTGGTCGTCATCGGTGGTCAGTGATGGGCAATCGTCGTCATGCTCCGTGTGGTAGAGAAAGGGGATGTTTGGCATATTAAAGAGTGGCACCGTCGGCGGTGCAAATCGCTCATCATCCGCAACGCAATCAGCGCTGGACAACGACATGGTATCTTCCTGTTCCTCGTCCTGGTCGTCGTCGTACTGTTCCTCGTCTCGCACACCCAAGTGGCAGGACAAAGCCCCAATGGGCCTTGCGAACGGCGACGTCGAACGCGAGGAGATTCGCTCAGTCTCTTCCGGCAACTCCTCAATGATATCGGTACTGACCACGAAGTCCTCGGGTTGGAGCCTTTGGGCTAGTTGCATCTCCCTCTTGTTCAGCCCCAGTCTGGGTGAGGAATTTCCGCCGCTCTGCCTGTCGACCAGATGTTTGGTGGGGGTCCGGTTTGGGCTCCTGGAGAGACCCAGCGGGCTACGCAGACGTTTAGGCGAACCTTGTGAGCAATCGTGTTCATTCCTGGCATATTTGACGCTCAGAAGACGTGGCGTGACCTTAACGAGGCGGGCCTTTCGGACGGGCACCATCGGAGCGGCGACGGCTTTCTCTGAGATGACGCTTCCCTCATTGTACGAGCTGATAATGGACAGGTCAATCACGGCAGATAGATCGTCTTCCACCGTTGTCGTTTGGTTCAAAGAACCCACTTCCTCGTTGAGGTCCCTCGAGCCCGTTGTCAATTCTCGTGCCATCCGCACCTCGTAATTGTCCATCTGCTCCTCCTCGTTGACGACTAAAGTCTCATTCGAAGAGCGGGCCCGACCCTGTTCATCTAATTTCGGCCGCTGTGCTTGCATTGCTACCTTATTTGAGCCCATATTCGAGTCTTCGAGCTCGTCCAGCATTTGCAACTTCCCAGGGCTTGCCGCTTGTTTCCGGGGTCGGGTTTTCTCGATGTCAGCTTCGACTCGTGCTTTTATTTCACGATCGAAGCGGGCCATGAGCTTCTGAATACGCTCCGAGGGCTCCGCTATGCTCCCAGAGCCTCGTGGAGCGCTATTAACCTGATCAAAGCTGTCGGCTGTCGCTCGCTTGGTGTGAATGTTCGCAGCCGTTTTTCGAGGTAACACTCCGGTGGTGTTGCGACGCTGGGGAATAATACTATCTCCACACCCGGTTTCATTTTGGACGCCTTTTAATCTCATCACCTCCGCCTTACTAGCATTCAAAATTTCTCTGGCGTGACGGATCAATCTGGCTGTGGCCTCTGCGCTGGCGATCCGCTGGTGTGATATGGTCTCGGGTTCTGGTTTTATGTGGGCCACGTCCAATGTCGCTACACCCTCACTTTCTTTGAGTGGCACAGATCTGACACTGGTCGATTTCGCCAAAGTTCCTGGCTCAGCGGCTTTTTTCAAAACAGGCTTAGGGGCGTGCTCTCTTGGGCGGACGGCCCTGCTCAGTCGCTCCTGTTGAAGTCGTTTTCTCCTCTCGCGCGCAATCGAGAAACCCGGATCAGGTTTCTGAGGCTTGTGACGCATGCCGGCACTGCTCACTGTGCGGGTGATGAGCATCTCGGACAGCTCTGTGTGGCTTCCAAAGCTTGACTCCGTGTAATGAGTGGACATGGAGAGTATGGTGCTCCGTCGGCGGAGGCGTGGCGCTCTCTCGGCGTCGAATGTCTCTGTTTGGGCGTCGTCGGTGGACCAGACACTCAAGATGGAACCCCTCTTACTGACGTATGTCAGTGCGGGCGGCAAATTCTCCATGGCGTCGTGATGATTTGTACCAACTTCGTCGGGAAATTTCTCAAGACTCATGTGAAGGATGCTCATGTTCAACATGGGCCATCCTGGACAGCCCTGGAGGCCGGTATTTTGCGGCACGTCGTGGTTGTGCAGGATGTGGTAGACGGCTCCGGCCGCCAGAAAATGATGAACTCGAGTACCCGAACTGTCGACGTGTCACTACAACCTTTGCAGATTCGTGTGGGCTTATGTTCTTTTTCAATACCAAGTTCCTAGTCCCAGGGCTACAAAGAGATAAGAAGTGAGTATTCGAAACCTTATCCATTGGGATCAGAGATGGGGTACTTGAATAAGTGCTTCGGGCCGTCGGTAGTCGTTGAGCATCGCGTGGCTCGGCGCCCGGGCTGGTTATCACTAGCGCAGGTGGACGTAGTTCAGAATTTTTCTGGAGCCAAGAAATATTTTGCTCCGATTGTCATCCTGGAATTTATTACACTGGTATTGCCAGCGACCTCCAATCAGAGTTTAAAAAAATACATATTCAAGTTTTGAAGCTGAGATACACCGGGTATTCATCGGAACAACGCGCGTCAAGCCTGTGTACCGGGGATGTTGTTTTGTATCTTATGATGTTCACACTTGACGGTAGCCGCAAGTACAGGAGTATTACGCTCTCGCGTTGTGACCCAACTTCTTTCAAACCCGGCTTCGGCTCAATTATTAGTTTATTTTATTTTATACATTCAAGCCGTTCTCCTTGGCGTATGAAGTTGTTGGAGGTTCTCGGCAGTGCTCCACATCAATCTTTGCCTTATTCTTCAGAGGAGGACAAAGAGATGTCTATCCGGACAGGGTTGTTTGGAATCAAGGTTCTATCGAGCACCAGCTGACCAGCAAGTTATTTATATGGTCCCAACCTTGGAAGTGGAGCCGGGACGAGAACCACGTGGAAGCACCCTATCACCGTTTCGGACCCCGGCCGTTTGACAGGGATCTTTGATACCGGCAAACATTCCGAGTAGTTCCCACTTTAACGAACAAAGAAATAGTCCGCGACTATGTACTTCAATTCAACCACTAGATGCCTTGGACGCCCCTGCCCAGGTGCTAGGACTCTCGTGCCAAGCAACTTAAGGTGTGAGAATTATAGCATATGATTCACTAGGGACCGGTCGTTGTTTCAAGGTTGGTAGTAGGCTCCTGGTCCCTAATAATTCAACATTGAAACAATTTTGACTTCAATGTTAGCACTTGAGTAGTGCAGGTATCAGCGGGGACTTATGCATAAAGAGTGATGTTACATTGCTAAGTCATAGTATGAAAGTATAAGTGCAGAATATTCCTATATCAGAAACCACGTATCAAAATAGGGCATAATACCCACAGAAAGATGTAATATTCTATATTGAACAACGTGATGCTCGTTGAGTACTCGTGATTACTTGCAGACTATATATACATACCCACCCCAGGTAGTGTTTGAGCATCAGGGGAATTCGGGGCAACCAAATCCCTAAAATCACTAGTTGGGTAAGCAGATTCAACTCATTCTTTCAAACCATAGAGATCATTCTGATTGATCAGGTCAGAGTTGTCATAAGCTTGGAAAACCCAACACCTGGACGAGCTGCGCAATATTGTCTCTCACTTGATTACCCAATCATTGTAGCTATATATCTTCATGAAGCTAAGAAGCTGAAAGGCTCTTGCCTGGGGGCGGGGGGCGGCCCTAAAGTCTTGTAGGTCCTGACGAGATTATACTGCTAGGCATGTCCCTGGTCTTTCTTTATATCCGTCTGAAGTGTGCTTCTGTATCCAAAATCATCTCGCCCATGTCAAGCTTTATGCCATGTTCGAATAAAGTTCCATTACTACCAGATGATCAGATGATCAGATCAAACCGTTAGCTCAGATAGGTCTTCAGAAAGCTTGTTTACTTCAGCTTCGGTAATACTTAACTCATGGCTTATTTGAAAGGGGGGGGGGGGGGGGTTCATGCGGAAACCCTGCCTCCCTGTGTTCGCTACTATCTTTATAAGATTAGTTTATTTCTTTTCGTATCAGATCATGTAGAACATGGAATACACTATTTAATAGCTTGATAGAATAGGATGTTGCAGGTGTGGTCCAGAAATAGAAGCATGCTTACTTAACATTGTAGCGCTAACCCTAGTTCGGACACTTCCCCAATTTACCAGCCTCAATATCATGTCGGCTTTCTGGTTTCAGAATCCCAGCATCTGATCTTTGGTGGGTTTTAGGGAGACTGCATATTCAGTGTTCTTTCATTTCTAGCAGTTGTATCTCGACGACGTTCATTGATAAATTCAAAGCTGTTTGTGAACTCCTTTGCCCGACTCCATTTATCTCCCCCACTTTCGAAGTCACCCAATAGCACCAGGCAGAACATCAGAAGGCCACATTTCAACCTGCCTACGTCACCAACATTCACATTCATCCCAGAGTCAAGGGAGGCATCACAAAGCATTAAACCAACCAGAATACAGAATTGCGCAATAGACATTGGGACTGATATTTCGTCGGGCACCCTTCCCTAACCTCGTCCCCAATCCTCTAGCCCAAACACGCCAAGATGTCATCTGGCACCATCAGAGGAGGAACTCCGGTCGCGGAGACTCCAAACCAACAACACACCATAACACTCCTCCGCCATGGCCATGCCTGGAACAACATGGTATCAGGCTTCCCCTGTCGAGACCCCATCCTGACGGAACGAGGCCAAAGCCAGGCGTCTGGCGTGCGCCTGTCGCGCCCTCCCGATCTGATCGTCGTCTCACCCCTGACGCGAACCCTCGAGACTGCCAACATCGCCTTCGGCAACCTGATTCGGAACCCCAACGGCCCATCAGTACCAGTGCAGGTCTGGCCCGACCTGCGCGAGTGCGGCGACAGGCCCTTCAACCAGAGCCGGACGAGGGCGCAGCTCGAGGCGCGGTACCCCTTCCTGGACTTCTCGGAGTGTAGCCGGTCAGGCCTGTACGAGAACTACAACGAGCGGCGAGGCCACAGGCGGGCGCGGCGCGTACGCAGGCGCCTGATGGAGCTGTCACGGACGTACAGCCACATCGTGGTGGTGAGTCACCAGGGTTTCATCCACAGGCTGAATGGGGGTTCGGGGAGGTACCGCAATTGCGAGTGCTGGAGCTATCGGGTTGGTGTGGACTTCAGCATTACGGACGATGGAGAGCTTGCGCCGCCGACGGGCTCGGGCGGACCGACGCAGGTGGCTGCGGGTGAGGAGAGCGAGGTGGATGAGTCGAGCTGAGTAATGAGCGGACAGGGACATCACCTGCGGCGCACGATGATGGGCTGAACGGATGGTCCCAGGTATTTGGCTAGAAGAGGTTGAAGGACCTACCAACTCTTTGGGATGGATCGGGTCGCACACCGAAACCTAGACTTTATCGCCACTTGGTCACCATAATTCCACTCGACTCGGCATACAAGCGACGATGGATTATTGGACAGGGGGAATAAGAGCATTTGAACCACGTCAGAATCCGGGATAGGTTATAGTAACCAACAGGGGACCTTTACCAGCTAATCAACCCAAAATCAACTTTATACCCAACTTAAAATTTTCGTTTTAAGTCCATCCTGACATATTGGAATGCGTTCGGGCTGACCCTCTTGTCTCTGGGAATCCGGATTAGCCGCATGATCACATTGAGTGTTTACTGTGTGGCTGACTTGACCATCCATCAGGATTGTCAAGCAAGTTGACTCCTCACTCATGCGCCGTAGCCTCAAGAGGCCCAGCCACGACCATAGACAAGATACTTCTGAGTCTATGTTTATTTCTTGTCTTACCCATTCCCGCTACATGCAGACAGACCAAATCTCTTGCGATATTACCATATGGGTTGACCACCCAGCATCTTCACTCGTCACCATGCAGTATGTCCTCCGTCAATAACCAAGTTACCTCCCGTCATGAAGCAGCTCGCTCGGCTCATCAGAAACAGCACAGACCCCTTGAACTTGCTCGTCTCCGCCAACCTGCCCATCATATTCTCGCCCTCCCACTTCTCCCGGAGCCCTGGTACCTCTTCGAAGTTTTTCAGGACCATCGGTGTCACTATATGCCCCGGGCTGATACAGTTCACCCGGATACCCCCCTCACCGGAGTCCTTGTCGATGGGACTCCACTCCATAGCCAAGCTCCTCGCGAGCTGGATCACCGCGGCCTTGGAGGAGTTGTATACGGGCGAGAGAAGGCCCTTGTTGGCCACCTGGCCACTCATCGAGGCGATCATACAGATCGAGCCGTGACACTTGTACTTGAACATCTGCCTGGCCGCCGCACTCGCAGTCATAAAGACACCAGTATAGTTCACCTTCATCATCCGGTCCGCATCCTCCGCGGTGTACTCGGCCGCCGGGCAAATCTGCTGCACACCCGCGGCGGCGACGACCCCGTCCAGGCGCTGGTGCTCCTCCGCTATCGCCGCGATGGTCCTGTCCAGACCGGCCGCGTCCGTGACGTCCTGCTGCCTGTAGTGCAGGCTGCCCCCCCACTCGGGGGCGACGCGGGCCTGGGCCTCGCCGTAGTCCCCCTGGGGCTTGCTGGAGCGGTCGAGGCAGTACACCTTCCCGCCTGCCTCGACAAGGCCTTCTGCCAGGGCCAGGCCGAGGCCCTGCGCGCCGCCGGTGACTACGAAGACCCGGCCTCTGAGGTCGAAGTCGGCGAGGGACTTCCGGCCGACGTTTTCGCCGCGGTGGATTGTAGCTGGGCGCGTTGGGTCTTGTGTGGGTTTGGGATTTGTTGGTTTTGGTGGCGCTGGGGACGAGGCTTCTGTGTGTATGGACTGCGCTCGATGTGAGATTGGCAAACCCGCACATGGTGTTGGAAATGGTTGACGCTGGAGACGTGAGACTGGGGTCCTTGTTATGCTGGAGCCGAGTCTGTAGCAACGGCGAAGCGATGACATAAGCATTTTCGGCTGTACGATAGACATGATGATATTTTGATGAAAATGAGATGAGTGAGAGACAGAGAACCATCAGACTATTTCAGGCCAGGGGAACTGTCCCGAAGCCTCTGGTTTATATATGATAGTTCAAGTGCACGGTCGGCTGAGTATCGCCCACAATTACCTCAACCAGCACAAATGGCTGGCCCCAGCAAGCTGAACATTTGGCGGCAGGGTCCACGGTAAGAATTCCATCCTTGGTGCCGCTGGGATGATCATTATGGGACCAGACCTTTGTTTCCGATTGAAGTCTTTTGCAAAATATAATTATTGACTGTACTTATGTAACAAAGGATTGTTGGCCGGAGCCCAACCGCCATACTCTTTCAACGAACAGATGACGCACTATCAGCTAAAGTTGCCATGATTATCTCAAGTCGGATACCAGGATATCAATTGCAGGCCCCCTTGCCATGCGTAATTCTCGCGTGACAACCCCCCTGTATATGTCAGCTGAAGGGTTCAAAAGACTGAATGATCAGCCCAGGCCTGTTTTTCGAGTGATACAGGGAGTTGTAAGGTAGATTTCCAAGCAGCACGGAAGTATCGGAGAATAACGAATTGCTATTGTAGACTCTATGAACAGTATACCCTCGTCAGCCCTAAAAGACATGTTCGCATGCATGACGTCTTGCCGCCGGTCTGACAGCACAGGCTGCAGGGTCCCCGGACACGGCCTCTTAAGGATTGGCGATTTCGGGGTAGCGTTGTGATTATCCCCGATATCACTCCGGATGGATCAGAACAGGTTTTTCAATACGAGTCTATTCTCGGTATAATAGGCCCTGGTATGAGTTGGACTGCTGGAAGGTATGACAATGAATAGTTTGAAATGGTCACCGAAGCGAGAAAGACTTGAGGTATACAGAAGCATGAGGAAGCCCTTGTACATGTGGTCAGATAAAGGAAAAAGGCAAAGTGTCGGGCAGCCACAGACGACTACAAACTCTTGAAGATCTAACCTGAATTAAAGATGAATATTTATAACACTTGAGTCCATCAAAGCTTCTGACTATGTACTATTCACTCGGACTTAGAGATGGCCAACTTGTTTTTCTTGTTTCATGTTTCATGTGTGTGAAATGCCATATCACACAGTTTTATTTAGAGAGAAAAACGAGAAAGAAAACATGGTGTTTGGACTGGCCCTCCGAAAGGGGTGATATTGAGGCTATCACCAACCCCTAAGGGCACCTTTGAACGAAGGCTCGGGGGGGGGGGCAAAAGTCTTCAAGGGTTGGGGTTGATTATTCCGTCACCCCCCCCCGGTCTTCCGACCCATGAGGAGAAATGGGTTTGACAAACATTAAAAACGGTGTTGTTCAATGGCAATATAAAAAACAGTGTATCTTGATAAAACGTTGTTTTTGGCCATCCCTACTCGGACTTCGTGGGCAGTTCATAAGATACGACGACAGCACTGAGTTGTCTATAATTCGCAAGCAGTACATTGTTGTACCACGCGAGCTTTGAACCTGCACATGAAGTCGAGGATTTGCCAGGTGTAGGCATCCAGCCGGGTCTGGGATGGCAAATGTTTACCAGCGTACCATTAAAAACCCGAGATCTGCTACCGCTTACGATTTGACCTGATGTCGATAGCACGTTCGGGCATACGAGTGTAGTCACCTGGGCACAAGAGTATCGCACAAAAAAGGCATTTCCTCAAAAAGTAAGAAGAAGTAACGTATGGATCCGAACAAACTGAACCGCTGCCTTGCCTGTGGGGAGGTCAGGGGTCAGGTCTACCCCTCTACCTCCACATCTTTACGCACCACTCCTCCAGTCTCAAAATTGTTCGCCATGGCCCATCAGTGTCATTCCGTTTGTTAGACCGCGGAGAGGAACGGGCTGAGCCTGTTGATAGACCATAGTCAGAACCGAGAAATTCTCAAACCAGTTACAAAGTATGACTTGACTTACCTTTACAGGCGATGCTTGGAGTCGAGGACGAGAACCACGACCAAAGACCACGAGCACGATGGCAATAAGTCCCATAATGATGGCCCCAGTAAGGCTGCAATAGACACCAGAGTGACTGGCGCCAGTTCCAGTGTTGCCGACGTAAGAGGGACCGGTGAAAGCGGGGCGACTACCGAGGCAAATGGCAAGGCAGCCATCCTTGTTGCCGTCGCCGGTGCCTCCGGTGTTGTTGGCATTGTTGGCGTTGTGGATGGCGTTGGCGGTGTTGATGTTGGGGTTGTTGGGCATGGCAACGAGCTTGATCTGCTCTTTGCCAGGTTGGGCAACGATCACCTGGTTCTCCATCTTGGTGTATGGAGGTGGCGGCTTTGTCTCTGAACCAAGCCAAGTATTAGCCACCTGTCAGTTACGAAGCCATGCCGCACGAGCAAACAAACTAAGGGGACAAGACGGGCAGGTATCAGGAGTCTTTACCAAGCTGCTTGTAGGCAGTTGAGTTGGTCTTGGTGTCTTTCTGGGAATCCATTGTTTCTCAGAGTGTGCAAGTGTGTATTGTGTAGAGATGGGAGATGGAAGATGGGAGAGGATAGATGGGGGCATATGGCGAATATGTTTTGGACGAGGACTTAAAAGTAGTCCTTTCTAGGTGATTGTGCACACCGTATGAGGACCACGGTGTGAGCAAGGCTGTGGTAGAGGAGCACTTGAGATGGATGGCTGTTTACTGTGTTGGCGGTGTGGGGGTCCGAGCGCAGGTTTATATAGTCCAAATTTCTCAATTAATTTTGAGTTTTGTGCCGGGTGAATGCTGCAGCAGTATAGGCACTGTGAAAACAATGAATTGATTCCAGATTGAGTTGATGTCAGAGTGAATAGAAGCTATGGCCACCTGATATCAGTTTCCAGGCTGCTCCATCCAGCTACCGGTAGACGGTAGTGGTACGGAACGCGATCCATCCAGGATGCCCCCGACGCTGCTCTGAAGCCCTGTAAGCTCGGCAATTCCCTATGCCTCCCACTGGATATGAATAGCTCAAGCTCGAGGAGATACGGGGTAGACACGGAGCAGGGTACGTACCGTACGCTACCAGTTGCTACCATTGCCTTCCTATCACGCTGCTTCTCCTCCTCTCTGCCATCCACTCGCCTAGCTGCTGTCGCCGCCTCAGTGTGCCAGCTTGCTACCTAGGTGCTTAGAGCTACTCTGCCCGGTGTCTCTTAGCTCCTGGTTCCCAGATTCTGGGCTCTAGATTCTGGGTTCTTGCATCAATTACCTTTTGGTTGTTCGGTGACCACTAATGCTTGCCTTGAATGATTACCAGCACTCGCACTGGCACTATCACCGCTACATCGACGTTTTGTCCTGTTGACTAGCCCAACCCGTCTGTCGAGCAGGCTGGAGGTAGTCCGTGTCTTCGTCGTTATTCTGGGCTGATCCACGATCCACGATCCAGTTCTTTCATTGGTAAGTCGTCTTCCTGTCTTACGGCTGAACAGAAACTGAACATTAACAGCTCAGGTCTGCCCAGTTCACCACCTCGAATCGCCTACAGTCTCTGGGGGATATGGTAGACCTGACGTCTGACCCCATCTTGTCCATCGTCTCTGCAGGCCCAGCTCGACCTCGGCCAGCTGGTCAGCTTGTCATCTGGTCTGGATGCTGCTCGGGCCTCCGTCCCTGCCTGCACTCCAAGTTCCTGAGGCCTCTTACTCTTGTCCACACCGTAACTGGAGACCTCCTATTCCCTGTGGAGCGATGGACAAGGGCCTGTGTAGGTTTCGGATGTCGACGTCTTCTGCGGCTGGATTGTGTGGCAGCAGACAAGGAGGCCCGTCTGTCTGTCGCCTTGGACAGACTTATGCTAAGTAGACTGCTATTTATTCGAGTTGTTGCTTGCCCTTAGTCCATTCATGGTGACCAGATTACTTGCTGACCTTCCTCGTTGTCTCGACCAGGTAGTCTCGGAGAATTGACATTCCATGCCCCCATCGGTTGACCTTCGATACACCCCGTCCCTGGCCCTGTTGGTTGCCGAGTCGTCATGTCTACACTGTACTGGGTATTTTTGGCATCCCAGTTTCACCCAAACAAGTCGAGGGAGTCTGCGTCCTCTTTGGTCAGCTGGGGAAATTGCTTGGTATGACCTCGACGTTCGTCTCGACAGATCGTCGCCGTAACAACACATAGAGTCTACTAGTATTCAGGTAGTAGTGGCCCACATCTACGAGCAAGGCACGAAACGTTCTGTGCGGGTCACCTCTTTCAGTCCAGTCCAGTTATATTTACACACAATGAAGCCCCACGTGCGGTCCCTCAAGGATATTGGTTGCGGAATCTCATGGACGGTCCGGATCTTCTATATTGGCGAAATATGAAAGACACAAGCGACATACACAAGACTATCGCGGTTTGTTAGAGCTAGAATAGCGAGCAAGGAGTATCAGTCGAGATCGAGTGAGTCCGGGGTAGTCAGTCAATTATGTTGTGAATCCGTGAATAAGACTTTTTGTTCATCCATGCCGTGGTCGAGCAAGTAAGTCAATGCTTCCTCTATACATCCGACATCCGTCGAATACGTTTATGTATATGATACGATCCGACACGAGCATCAGTCTGCTCAAATTAACATGAAGCAGATGGACGGTCACGATACCAGGTTCAACAAAACGTCAACGGATCAATGAGAAGACTTTCACCTGCAAACAACCACACGCTGGCCCCCTTTGAGACCTGGAAATCACATAACCTAATGTCAGGCCCGCTCTCAACGCAACCCTGTCCTCCGCTTCCTTGCTGCATGTGTAATTCGAGATTGTCACGTAACATCTATAAAGGCCAACTAGATCGTTGCCCCAAGGTATGTGGCGCTTTCACCTCAAGGGGCCTTTTGAAAGAATGATGTAAAGGATTCTAATGAAGCCAAACTCCCATATTAGAGTCCTCTGTTCGCTCTATACATACGAAATGGGATCTAGCTTCATCACAGAAGCTCCACCCTCCACCCCCCCACCCCACAACAACAACATACAAGTACATACAGTACAGTACATTGGACTACACTTGTCATGTGAAGTAAGTGGGACTATCTTACAGATACCTGTATTCGAAGTGGTAAGGCCGCATTTCTCGGCTGTAAGTAGCGCCTGACCAGACCCGAATAGATGGGCGCCAAGCCCGGGAGTATAACAATCGAATACCTAAGTCTGCTATCTCAGGGGGAATGGTTCCCGTCTTATTTTGCGCATCCCGCCCAAAACTTCTTGTCCGAGGAAGAAGATCGCCACGAATGAAGTCCCGAACACTAAGATCACGACAGATAGCTCAGGTCACGTTCGAGCCTAGCAATGACTGCGTCATGAAAATCCCGTCTGAAATCCTCGGCTTCCAGCGTAGCAAACGTGAAGCTGTTGTCAAGACACCATCGAACAGCTTCCACATAGCTGTTAGAGGCGTCATCGCAAGTCATAACTTGCTTCAGTGCCAAGTCCTTTCCAGAGGATAGTGCTTGCTTGGACATTTGTTCCTCGACCTCTATTTCTTGTACAGGGCGTCCAGCGATGACATGTGTGAGAAGCATCCCTAACGAGAGGACAGGGAAGTTCACAGGTCTGGGGTCAGATCTCGATGAAGATGACAGGCTCTTGACGGCAGTGTTGAATTTTGTGGCATTCGTGAGTTGGTTGACTAAAAACGGGCATGGGCGGTCCAGGTTGAAATCATACAAGTTCGATGCGCTATCCTCGCGGAGGAAAGTGATATCATCCAGCGTAACGATTTTCTTAAGCCAGGGTGTATTGCAGAGATGTAAAACACCGAACGATAACGCCAGAGCAATGTGAAATCGCTCGGAGATTTTCAAGTCTCTGAGGCCAACTTGCCTGCCAAGTAGGGCCTCTCTCAATGTTATACTCTTAGGAACCAGTGGTTGACAGTCTCGGTGATAGAGGTCGAAACTCGTAGACATATCGCTTGTGATACAGCCGATGCAGGTATTGGATATGGATTTCCCCTTGTGCAGCACGTGGCATAGGTTCACGATCGGAAGCGGACTGCCTGTGGGAGCTCGTATGGCCCCAGGGGTTCGAGGTGTGGTTGTCGAACTCTTAGAAGACGCAGGTATGGAGAATCGGACATTTTTCCCCAAATCCTTGTCTTTCGATCCTGGCGCCTTCACCTCATTGTCCTCGATTCGTAACTTCGTCCATAAGTTCGAGAAAGTAGACGACTCGTGTTTTGGGGTCCTCGGCATATGGTCGTTCAAGCTGGTAGATGGGCTAGTCTGCAACGGACCATTACCTGGCGCCGCAAGTGAAAGGTGGTTCGAATTGCAGTGAATGCTGAGCCCTTCCCAGTGTTGCATTTGTTCGTGAGATATTCTTTCGATGATGATTTCGAAGTGAGGACCTTCGCCAGACAAGCCCCCCGCTTCGTCGATGAGTTCGGAGGTCTGCATTTGTGCTAGCTGCAGGCCAATACCATGTGTACTGCAACTGCAGCCCATAGTATCCCTGATGGCAAAGAAAAGACTTTGTGAGAGATTGCGAATTGTTTGGGCTAGCTTAGATTGAGAACCTGCTCGTCGAGTGGTTTCAAAGAAGGTACTGTGCTCGACCAACCTCTGTAAAATGGCGTTTCCTTGCCGTAATCTATGGATGGTTTCGTCGTACTCTTTTTTCTTTAGCGTAAACCGAGTTCGCATTTTTATCTCTGACACCATTGACGACCAACTCTTCAGATGGGTCTGTTCAAAGAGGCTGTCAGCATCACATCGAGGCTGGAGACAAAGATTCCATACATATGTACTTGGGTATGTCCACGGGCCCCGTACCTTCGAACCAATATTTACTACGTATGTGGATAGATAGTTTCAAAAGACTTACCTGTCCATTGGCATCTATGTGCAACTTTTCTTGCAGCTCAGATACAGCATTTTGCATGTCTTGGGTCCTCTTCTGGAAGTCTTCGAACGATTGTCGGAGCCGGATACGAATGTGTACATCGTATGATTTCCACTTCGAGGTCTGCGGCTCCATTTGTGTCAAAGTTCCCAGTTCCCATGCGGGCACGATTCCATCGAGCAAGCGTTCATAAGTGTTCTGTAGGATGATCTTCTCTGTTCTGAGATCTTGCCCCAGGTCAGCCATGTAGCGCTTCACATGAGCCACCTCC
The DNA here is from genome assembly GCA_023375675.1 of Cytospora piceicola. Lineage (NCBI taxonomy): Eukaryota > Fungi > Ascomycota > Sordariomycetes > Diaporthales > Cytosporaceae > Cytospora > Cytospora piceicola. The sequence continues at coordinate 569,044 of JALQBC010000008.1, read as the reverse complement.
ACAATGCGTCGATACCCCTCAACAACTTCGACTAATACGGGTATCACGCCCACAACGCCTATGACCAAGCCAGCCAGTTCCATTCAGGCCTTGGAGCACCGAGTCTTGATTTAAGGGAGTTGCTGATGTCGCGAGGGCTTGAACGACCTAGGAGAAAGTCGATATTTCAACATCCGGTTGCGCCAAATGCAAGTTCGGTTGAAACCAGTTGACCCCTGATATTGCCGTTGCAACCAATGATGCAGGCAACAAGCGGGCACCAATAGACGTGCGTTCATCAGGACTGCATTGCAGTATCGGCGGTGTGATAGGACGAGCCCCACCTTGTTGATACCCAGTACAACCTTTATTTAGAGACGCTGATAACTAATTGTACCTTCATCACATTATGTTCTCAATGACCGCGTTTGACCTTCCCTTCACCTAAGCCGTGCGAGACACACCCAATCCCAAAGTTCCCTGGTTCTGAATACCGGAAACTATGTTAGAGATTCCGAAGCTAGTCTCCAGCATTCTGAAGTCGTTCAGGGACTTGATAAGCAGCACAGACATACTGCCCCCTGAAAGTCTAAGCGCAGCTCAGTCGCATCTATCTAGGTTCAAAATATGGGCCGGCAGTCTCGGGGCTCGCCACTCTTACGGCCATCGATCTTTAGAATACCGGCTGAGCGGCGCATCAACACTTCGCAATCATGTTGTATCGCTGCTCGAGGACTTATGCGCTCTACTTCGAGAAGGTGAGTAGTCGGAGATCAATCTTCGTTGCCTGGGTATCAAATCAGCTAACGAACCATAGCATATACCACTGCTCAGAAAGGCTCTGCGCCTGAAGACTTCGGCCATGGCGGGGAAATCGATGCAGACCTGGCCGCGTACTTTCAGGACGATGATGAATTCCAAAAAGATGAAGTCACACTAGCCCTTGATCAAATTAAGAGCTCAGTTGATCGTTTGATGAGACTTTCACTTACTATAAGGCATCCCGCACCTCATGAGCAATTTTTGGGAAGGGAGCCTGGGCTGGTGGATTATTTTCTGGCGAGTAACGTGGATCATGTACGGAACAAATTCCCCAGGCTTCCTGAACAGGTTAGAACAAGGCTGGGAAAGGCCTTGACTCATCGACGACTTTTCTTCCGATACCGAGAAAGTCACGACTCACGACTCAACGAAGGATTGGACGACGAGAGCCATGCCGGTGAAAGTAGAAGCGGGGTCACAACCGAAGCGTCTTGGATACCGAAAGACAAGAGTGACGCCGACGGGATCCATCATGACCTAATCAGGGATGATATCTCAGAGATATCTGCGACTTCGTACGCACCTTCGACCGCCGGCACGGTCGATCTACGTGTGCCACGCATACCTTCGGCATATGTCGATGGTCCGTTTCAGTGTCCATATTGCCGGCTACCTGTTGAAATCGAGGACAGGTACCATTGGAAGTGAGTCAAATGGAGGATAGGAAGAGCAGTAACAAATTCACTAATGTAATTGCAACACAGGCGGCATGTCTTTGCAGACTTACAGCCGTACGTCTGCCTTGCGGAATCATGCTCTCTTCCCAATCGAGAATTTCAGAGACGCAAAGACTGGTTTGTCATACACTTGAACACTGTCGAATGTTTTACTGTCCATTCAATGGCTGCTCGAATCCACTCGATACTTCTACGAGCTTCCGCCGCCATATAATCGAAAGTCACAAGACGCATGGGTTACCAGACAGTATCAACATTCTGGTAAATTCCTGCAGTCGAATCGATATAAGCCGAGTGGAAGGGAAGTGTCCGGTGTGTTGCGAGGTTGAGATCAAAACAAGTCGTCAATATCAATCCCATGTCGGGAATCACCTGGAGCAATTGGCGCTCTTTGTCTTGCCAAATATGAATGAAGACGATAGCGATGTGGAACTCGATTTGGGAGCAACCGAAAGTGAGACGGAACAAGATGATGTCGATGACCAAGAACATGTTGATAACGAAATCGACGATTCAGCAGCCAAGGGCGAGCCGGAAGAAGGACCTAGCAAGGACGAGATCAACCTGATAACATCCAAGAGCGAGCTTGAAGATATGTCAGTTTTCTATGCCCCTGGTAGGCACGCGCGCTGCACGAATTGCCATACAGAGCAACATAGAACTGTGGGAGACAGGGGGTTCCTTTACCTATGGTCATGTGTAAGTCCGACCTCCTTACGATAGGCTATTTCAAAATTTTCTCCTTGCTGACTGGCTGCAAGTGTCGTTGCGGGCATGGCGGAATGAACGTTGCCACAACGCCATGGTGTGTCCTATGTTAAAAATGTGGTGGCGAGGTATACAGTTAGTTAACATAGTATCTCTAACCTGACTTAACTAGCGTATTTTTAAGATCTAATCTGATTAGCTATATTAAGCTACTGTTATATAAGTAATATAGTTTATTAAGGTATATCATATTTATATATATATTTACCATATATAATAGTAACGGTATAGTATATAGTATATAATAAAAATAAAGTCTTTATCTTTTTTACTTTCTACATAGCTAAGTATACTTATAAACTATAACACCTTCTTGATGTCAGACACAGACCACATTCGCCCTACCGCTTCACCACATCGCGTCGCGTCGGGGGGGGGGGGGGGGCGAGGTCAAAGCCGGGTCTCAGGCGTCGGGCTCGGTGTGCAAGAGAGGAACGACCACGGCCACTCCCTCTCATCATGTGGATATAGCATCTCTCCATCAGGCGTCTTGACCGTCAAAATTGGCTTATTGACATTCTCGGTCCCCAGCATATCAGCCTGCGGATACTCCCGCAGAGCACACGCGTCTTGCGGGAGACATGTCCCGTATCGGGCGTAATTTATCCGTGCCGTCTGATGTCTCTGCTACCCATCATCCACCAGCCACTCGTGGCAGAAACAGTGATCTTCGTACAGGAACGTCGGCCCGAACCGGTGTTCGACGTAGTCCATGACCCAAGGGGCTGCTAGCTCGACGTCTGCTAGGGCCCTGGCGCTCCGACTTCTTGTGTTCTCGTGGGCACAGGTACCGCTGTGATCCCCATGCCTGCTCCACGAGAGCGGCTTGATAGTATCGTCAAGGTCGTCGGTATCCTCGACTGTGCTGTAGTGTTCCTCATCGTCCTCATCTATAATCGCGCTCTTGTTGTCGTCCTGATAACCGAGGAAAAGAACTTCTCGCAGTGGTGTCTTTGGTCCAATTTCCAGGTGGTCTTCATTTGGGCGGCCAACCTGCAACCCTGTCCTTCGCTGTCGGCTTCGACTGCCCTGTTCAAATTGGCCGCAGTATCCCAGCCTCACTGCGTGTCCAGGACGGCGAGCTGGTCCTTCCACGCCTTCTTCTTGGCAATATTGTTTCCCTTTTCGTAGTCCATCTTGGTTCGGTGAAGCTGTGCAGAACGGGCGGGGTGGTTCTAGTTGGTCTAGAAAGGTTCTTGGTATAATTTAGGGCTCGATTTTGGTATTTGCCTGTGCAGAAGATTTATTTAGACCCGAAGGTACGAGGCTGTGACCTGAAATTTGAAGTCAAAAGATATGTTGGTTTTGATATTTATGTGGAGAGAAGCATCAAAGAAACAGAAAAGTGAGGAAGAAGTTGGAAACGCTGTTATACTGAACTAAATCCAGCCCCGATACTATGTCACTTCGGTTTGGCTGATGATTTGACACCAAACAGTTGAGAAATATCCGCGACATCTCACTTTGCTATAGCGTGCGCATTTCAGCCTTGTATTTCAAGTCTTACCACACAAAACGGTCCGTCAGGCTCTTAGTGTGAGTCTACCACTTTCCAACACATGTTGACCTACCTACATAGGTAGGTACATGTGGAATATAAATATCAAGTACCTTGTAAATAGGAGACACCGGTCGACATGCGTGCCCCCTAGCAAGAGTATAAGACGAAAACAAAACAAAAAGAGTGAAAGAAACCAAAAGAAAAGGAATCACCACAGAGCCAAGTGATGTCATTATTGTTTAGACATACATAAAGCTTATATCTTTGATCGATGTACCTGCTTTCTAACCCGTCATACGGAATCTGATACCTCCTCGTACCTCATTGTTTCCATCTACATACTTAGTACCAGGTCACCCTTCAAGTGAACTGTCCGCGGTCACGCTTACTCAAAATGCAAGGTCTAGTACTTAGTCCGAGTGCATTAATCCCAATTTACCTTCAATCTACAACAATTAGTAACATGGGAAGCAAGGAATGGTATCCGGTTAGGAATGGTATCCGGCTCTACAGGGTCCGAGCGTGTCAGGTGCGTTCATCCATCCAGATCTATCTTCCTTTCATACTATCCACACGCACGGAGGTCAGCATAGGGGGCACTTACGCGAGCTGGTTAAGCAAAAGTGACTTCACAGCGACACTCTGCCATTGTTAATTCACTCATGATCAAACCCGGTGCATTGTATACAACAGTAAGACGTGCTCCGAAATCTTCGCATGTTTGCTATAAATGGGTTCATGTAGCTAGAGCAGCATCACCGTATCTCTTCCAAGGTTTCCTTCCCTCCAGCCGGCATTCCAGGCTTCCAGTAGCCACAACCGCCACTTCCACAAAGAGCGATCACCAAATGTGGTACACATCATCTCCCATGTCTGTGTCCGCACCAATCGCAGTAGTCGGGTATTCATCATCGTCATTCCGGTATAGGCCTCCCTTTGGACGGCGGGTGAGGTCTCGAAGCATCTTCCGATCGGGTACAGGCTTGTATCGATGGAAAATGCTACTGGGCCTCTTGAACTTCGGGATCTCTAAATCCTGGAAAGTCAGATATGTCTCAGGCGGCGGCCACACACACTGGGCCTTCTCCTTCGGATATCTGCCTTTACACGAGGTGTCTTCCGTGAAGATAGCGTCCCACTTGTCCTGCTGACCAGGGCGGACGCCACCGAGGTCCTTCCAGGTCGTGAAGACAATGCACCTTCCGACGCCAGCAACATCACATGCCGTGGTGGAATAGTCCGTGGCACATTGGTCGCAGCTGCGGACTCTTTCGTCGACGGAACTTGGGGAAGACGTTTCGGCGGATAGGTGGGTCTGCCGAAGCATGGTTTCCATTCGGCGAGGAAGGACTGCCCTCCTGAGCCAGTTGGGGACGACCTGGTTGCGTTCGGTTGCGAGTGAATCATGGATCAAGGATTTCTGCTTCTCAGTGACAAAAAGTGATTGCTCCCAGCTACGATGAGCGCATATGTCGGAGAGCCTTTCCTCGACGTGCCGGTAGTCTTCGAGCAGACGGAAAAGTTCGTAGAGAGAGCGGTATCTGAGCTCGCCGTCCTTGAATGGGTGGACATAGGTCTCCGTCCTGATCAACAAGTTGCCGTCCATCATTCGGGGATTAATGTGTTGCGCAACCTTGATATGTCTCGTCGTCTTTATGGTAGATTCAGCCGCCCAAGACAGATACTCTTGGCATAGTCGTGGATTCTCGAAGTGCTTCCGTCCGACCATCTTGACGAGCCCTGACGTAACAGACGCAGGCAGCCTGGTATCCCTTACATACGACCACATTTCAATACACCTGGGAACACCGGTCCTTTGGCTGGTCGGAGGCCGGTGAAGCTTTAGACAGATGCAACAGGCGAACAATTCCTGGAACTCCGGTTCGATCAACAGAAGGAACTTCCATAGGCTGGATTTGTCCGAAATCTTGAGGTATCGTGTTCCCAATGCCATATAAGTTCGCTTGCTGGACAGCGTGAAGCTCGCAGCGGACTCGGCAGGGAGACGTTTCGCAATCATGCAGAGAAGCTCGATGGGTAGATCATGAATCGGAAAGCAGGGGCCTGCATCGGTCGTTCTCTTTTGGGGAGGATAATAATGCTGAAGTGTCCGCCAGGGGTTCTGGGTACGCAATTGCGCAGAGAGGCGCTCATTGTGTACCAAAAATGGAAGTTCTTCAGGGATTCGAGATAAAGACAAAGACGGAGGGGCGACAACCCCAATCTCTCCGCCAGATGGCCGCCTCTTCCCAGGGATTAGAGATGACAACAGAATTAGAGGGGCAACAACCGTGGCCTCTCTGTCGGGTGGCCGTCTGGACGAAATTCTTGCATGCGAATCCTCTGAATCAAAGTCGTCCATTGAATCATCGACATCATCAACTAACTCTCCATCCGATGCTGGCACTGTCGAGTTCTCTTCATCAGAGGGGTAGTCCACCTCAACTGAGTCCTCGTCGAGTGTCTCCACATCGAATGTCTCCACATCGCTCAGGTCCACGTCACTGAAGCTGTATTCAGCGTTACCGAACTCCTCGACTGCAGAGGCGTCACCATCGGAACCATCGTCTCCCCAGAATTCATCTTCCGAGTAGCAGGCTCCCGAGTACGGCTCCATCGAGGTTGCAACATCGCCAGGCGAGGCGCTGGAATAGTGGCCAACGAGTGTACAAGTCAAAGCCTCGTCCACTGTCTCCTCGCTGTCTTGATACAAGCCAAAACTTGATTTGATCGGATTGAGGTTGGTGTAGTTGCGACAACGGTTTTGTCTCGAGAGTTTTGTGATGTGCTTAGGAGGACCAAACGCTGCTGGTCCCATATTCCCCTCGATGATCTGGCGTTGGCTGCGGTTCAATCCCGTGGTGGTGCAATGCTCGCTTGCGGCATTGCTTGTTATATTCTTGTCGTCCCACTTGGTCCACCAAGCCTTGGTATCTCGATCGCAGGCCATCATTCTACTACTGGAGTTGACCTTTCGCGCGTTATTCGATAGGAAGGAATGAGGTGGCGCGGCGACCTGAGCGAGGCGAATGGTCAGTGACACGAAGCGGATTGATCAATAGTTGATGTACTCACAAAAGCCCCGTTTCCGATGAAAGTAGATCTTCCTCGCTCCATGGCGGGAAAGGAAAGGCAGTCTCGTGGCTCGGGTTCCTCAGGTGCTGCGATGAAGCTGACATCGCTCGATATGCTCCCGATTTCTGGGAGGATGTCTCGAGTACCGCCCGCGACCTCGTGATGAGTCGATACAAGTCGCATTATGAGAGAATCTCGACTGTCCGGGTTTGTAAAAGACTGAGATGTGCGCAGTATTGGAGAAAGTTTCAGGCGAACCGGTCCTCGAGACGTTGATGACGAGGTTGGAGCGCGAGGCTGTCGCGACCCACTTAACTCGTTGCCGTACGTACTCAAGAGGGTCCGTGCGCTACGCGTTGCAGCTGGCTCACTTCAAATGTCAAATGACGGTGGTATTGTGCATCTGATTTTAGGAGGCACCCAATGGGCATTGACGCTTAACGGGTACATAAAATTCAGCGGAAGTCCTATGATAGGCACAAGTTCGGATGGCGAGGAAAGAGGGCGCAAATTTTGGATTGGAATAGAATACAATCAATGGAACCATTTTGGACCAAGTTCAAACGGGTTTTCAAGAGAAATAGGCGTTCCGGAAGACTTTTTATACTACCTAATGCGATAATATCAAGCGATGAAAAAGCGTTTTATTCCCTTGTGCCCTGTTTTCCACTCCCTACTTAAGTAAGTACCTACCTGGGTAGGTAGTCTAAATCTGCCCGTAGGACCATTTAGGACAGACAACCTTGGAAGCAGGGGCAATTTGGCTTCAAATGTCACCGTCGTCATGTTTTGCCTATGAAAGGCCATTCATGTCTTCTAGGAATCTGGACAACCTTGTAAAGGAGACATGCGGTCATAATTGAACTGAAGTTTCCGTCTGCCTGTCCCCCTGCTTTTAGTTGGTGGCATGACCCTCACCTGGCGAGGGCCCGGTCGTTCTCCAGCAGAGCTTCCCCGGGTCAAGATGGAGACTGGCCCGGTACCCGACCCTCCTGCTTGTCTTCAATTTCGACGTCCCAGATCCAAGGCAGACATCATGTCAACGTCAACGTCAACGTCAACGCCGTCTTGCCGCTCCTCTGCTCTAGACAGCTCTATCCACAAGTCCAAGGCCTGAATCAACGCCCGGTCCTTTCCAAGGAGCAACTCGCCCTCGACCTGTACGTTGTCCTCGACGTCGGCTTCCGCACCGCTATCACCAATTCCATCGTTCTCCTCGTCGGAAGACTCCATATCTCGGGGTCGGGGAGGCACGCTACGGGGCTGCAATATTTGTGCTTCGCCGCTGAGTCCCGTCATGTCGACGTCACTCTGGAAATAGGGCGCTGTTTTTCCGGAGTTGTTGTTGATAGAATCGAGGTATCGAGTGCGCGCTGCCTCGAAGTAACCGACGAGAGATCGAAGTGTAGCAATGTGGCCGTAGTGGGGTTCTCCCAGATCTTGCCGGACGTATGCGACAACCTGAGAACTTCAGAGTCAGTAAATACTACGACACCAGAAAGGACAATTGAATGGAATCTGAAGAAAAAATGCTAAGGGTAAAGCCGAGCGTGCTACAAAAGACTGTCATATGAACCAAGCATGTTGAACGGGATCGTGGGTAACCATACCGAGTCGAGTTCGGGGCACTTTCCTTGCGCCACTATTGCATGGCTGAATGCTTGCAAAGTGCGAAGATGTTTCGCCTTGCCAACTCCGTAAATTTCATCCAACTTCTTCAAGACAGCTTCCCTCAGCCAAGGTCTTGACCCCTTGATTTTGAAGGACTGGGACATTGCATCCCACAGCAGATTTCCACGCGGGGAGCGTCTGCGACGTTTTTTAATCCGTGAGAGCAGGCAAAGGACATCATGGGTGAATGTCTTTAACAGCTTGGCCACATCTGGAGATCGGATTGCCGTACCCTTGCGAGCGATCGTGACCCGGTAGTCCTCCAATGCCTTGGCAAGATCCTTGATCTCCTCGCTACTGAAAGGGCTTGCAAGATGTGATGGGAAAGTGAGACCTGGTGTCTGATCGGCCAGGGCTTGTAGAACGACTTCCCCTGTAAGCCTCTGGTTGTGTTCTGGTTGGTTTTGACCCACACAAGATTTGTTGTCCTTAACCTCGGATCCATTGAAAAGGTAAGTTGCATTGGTGATGGCAAGCTGGATCTGCCGTTGCCGCTTTCCTTGTGGTGTGTCAACAGTGGTCTGCTTGCTGTGGTCTCGCTTCCTTTTCTTCTTTCGCACGCCACAACGCGATTTCTCGTGCTTAGCCTTAACGATTCGGCGACCGCTTCGCAACTGGCAGTATCCAATTGAGCTGTCAATCGGATCTTGGTCGGCAGTAGGGAAATCGACGTCGACAGTCTCGTCACAATCCATTGGCAGGGGGTCGAATGGTTCCATCTTGTTACCAGCCATGCAGGCGATCAAAGTGGTTTGGCCGTTAGTATTGTGAGCAGCAGATGAAACTGGTGAACGGAGGTTAATATGTGGGTAAACTACAGCCACAGCCACGAATGAGTTGCAGGAAGAATAACCCAGTTCGTTCTTCTTGGGTTATGGCTCTTCCTAACTTCAAATGCAGACCGGAGTCTTAAAGGGGTGTTCCATTGATTCGGAGTCGGGGGCGCAGGTAGTAAGTACCTAGGTACCTAGGTACCTACTTAAGGAGGTATTCCGGCAGATACCGGGCTGCCAGGGATTTCAGGTCACCTCTAAGTGCCTGGAAATATGATATCCAGGTGCCTGGAACCAGTCTTCCTGGTACCCGTAGACTATACGGACCTGTAGGCCTAGCTACCTGGGTACCTAAGTACCCAGGTACTTAAGTACACCTCTACATGCCCAGGTGCTTTTATGTATGCAGGTCTGCAGTAAGCCACTGTTGCGGGCCGGATAGCCATTGACGCTCCTGTTTGATACTTCAGCTATATACCTACAGTACCTACCTACCTACCTGGTACCTACTTAAGTAAGTAGGTACCTAGGTAGGTTGGTAGGCACTCCAGTACTTACCTAGGTTTTGCAATGTTTGGTACCTAGGTTGGGAATTTTAAAAATAGTAACTACCTAGGTATCTTCCGAGACTGAAACAGCCATATAACTCCCACAACTACCACCGCTTTATATATGTTGAGACTGGAAAACTGTGGATTGTTCATCATTCTTTGCAGAACTTCCCCACTTGGTGGTGATAATGCAGTAGCTGAGCTCATTTTGACGAGTGAAAACGTACCATCGAAGAAAGAGCCAGAACGATCCCCACCAATTCAACTTGTCCAAGGCCATCGCAAACTTCATGCCATACCATATCAGGCGGGATTCGCATTGCTCTGCGCCCTTCGAAAGAACATTGGCCGATCCAACGTCGAACTCCGCCACCCACACGAAGCACGGGATCCACAAGCTGGTGAATGATGCGAACCACCCTGACACCCCGCCAGCCAGCGTTGACTGTGCCCAATAGTTTACCCTTTTATGCCTCCCCACCTTCTCAAGCTTCAATCTCACACTCCTTGTCGGATGGCAAACGCACGAGGGCTTAGCGATCAGCTACGACACAGCTTCCAACCTGCAGAATGTGGTCCTGTGGACCAAAGTCGAGGTGGATCCGGATGCATGGGCTGTGGTCCGGGGTAGTGGTGGGATACGTCGAGCACCAACGTGCAGTTGCGGTCTCCTTCCATAGCTGAGAGGTGGACAAGACTCAGCCACTTTGGACTGTTTGGATTTCTTGTCAAGCAGGACGACGTAGTGGTGTTTCTTGCGCAGATGTCTGAGCCCTGGTGACCATGCGGTCAGAGGAGCAGCGCTTCTTGCACTTCCTTGATGGCAGGGAGGATCACCGTAGCTTGTTGGAGGAAATTCACGATATTTTGACATGGAGGAAAGGGATATCTGTGATCATGAAGATTCTATCATAGTTGTGGATATGTTCTCACTCTTCCTAAAACACCCCCTTCTGCTGCGGTGGAAATATCTAGACCCTCTTGGATTCCTTTGACTTGTTATAGCCACCCCTTGCCGCCGCAGCATCGTATAGACTCTGTATATCAGCCCGCCACTGCTCAGCATACATCCGCTTACCCCTGCGATCATAGGTAAGTAATCCGTTGACTTCTCCTTCAACATCCGTGGTCTGTGTCCAGACGCCGGCGCTACAGCCATACTGAATAATCTGGTCCCGATATTCGGTAAAGAGATCATGCGCACGGTAGTTAAATGCCTCTTTATCCATGCTAAGCTCATAAGTCTGGTTGATGGTATCGATTGCGTCCTGGACATTCCACAGACTTGGTATAAAGTTAGTGAAATATTTCAGTACTCATGATGGTCGGACAGGAGTGTAAGCTCACTGCTCAATGGAGACATTCAAGCCAATCCCGCCGAACTCGCCTTGAATTCCGATCCGCTCTTGATCGTATGGTCTCGACTCAATGGAATAGAATGGCGTTCCACACTGCGGACTCGCATAATGGTGGTTATCGGAGTAGTCACCAGCGCCATGGTCATGCCAGCCCGACGTTGCGTCGATGAGTCTCGTGCCGTCGATGCGTTTTAGTCGATCTGCAATGGCTATCTCGGGGTAAGGTGGTGTCAGGATCTGACCCCAGCCCTCGTTGTACACCACCTAGATGGTCGCGTCAGTATGTCATACCAACAGATCTTCAGTTAAACTCATAGTTGAAGGGAACCCTACCCAGGTTACAATACTGGGGTAGCTCATGTGTTCGTTGACCAGCACATCAAGCTGCCGTTCAAACTCAGCCTGCTGGGATTCATCTGGCAGCGGAACTCGGGGTGACATGGATGGCATATCTTGGATAACCATAAGTCCTATCACATCGCACGCGTAATAGAACAAGTCTGGTTCGACTTTGACCTGTCCATATACGAAGCAAGATTAGCCACCGCTGTGTTCCATGCATACCGATATCAAGACACTTGAAATACTTACATGCTTCCGCACCGTGTTGAAACCAAGGTCCTTCAGTACCTGCAAGTCGAAAATCATCGCGTCATACGTCGGAGCGAGATAAATGCCATCAGGCCAGAAACCCTGGTCCAGGGTGGCAAATTGAAACACGAACTCCCCGTTCAGCATCGGCCTCTGGACGTCATTAACCATCCCTTTGCCAATTGTTCTAAAGCCGGTATAACTATCGACCTCATCATCTGCCATTATAACAGTTATATCGTACAAATTTGGGGTGTCTGGACTCCATGTCCTTGCAAATGGAACACTAACAGTGAATGGAGTGCCAGTGCCTCCGGTCTCTAGCGCTGTGAGACCGCCGTCCTGGTCGAGTACAGTGATCACCACAGGTAGCCCGGTGGCGTTATCCGAGCTATGGACCTCGACTAGAACTGTTCCGTCCGCGGAGGCCTTGACATCAAGCTGTGAAATGCGAATCTCAGGAGCGCTTTCGAGCCACACCGACTGCCAGATGCCACTGCAGGGCCTGTAGAATATGTGCTCGGGTTTCTTGGTTTGCTTTCCTATCGGGATAACATAACCAGGCAAATCAGTGGGGTCAAAGACAAAGACTCTCCTGATCGTCGCAACCCTCGAAGTTAGCTATTACGATATCGAATGCATCCATGTCGCGGTTCAGTGACCGGAGGGAGGGGAGGTGGAAGTGGGCCCTCCCAGGCGATAACTTACAGGTCGTTTGGTTCATCGAACTGTATTAGATCCGTTATATCGATGGTATTCCTAGAGTAACCGCCTCTATGGAAGCTCGCCTGGATTCCATTGATAAATATCGTTGACTCATAATCGACGGCCTCGAGGTTCAAAAGTACGTGTTGATCTTCCCAGGCTGGTGGTATCTCAAATGTCGTGGCGAACCACATAGACATTGTGTCAAGGATCTGGAGGCCCGATAACGCGCTTTCGATGCAGCTCGGGATGAGCGTTTCCTGTTCAAGGGGCGCAAGTGGAACGTCGGTCTCGGAGACGCTGGTCATGTTGCCAGCTGACTGGAATGTCCATATACCGTTTAGTGACTGCCATCTCTGTCGCTTGAGCTGCGGCCGTGGGTGGTCTGGCCATGGGTTCTGGCCAGCCAAGTGTGTCCAAGGAGTGTCTAGTGGTGGAACCTGGACCTTGTATGGCACTGCTGTCGTATTGGCGGGACTATGTCTTGTGTTGTTGGCGAAGGGGGCGAAGGATGTTGCCGCTAGGGTGTATTTTACAACTGTGACCAGCAGCAATAGGGTATGTAGGAGCCGGGCACACATGTTGATGTGCTGTGTGGGCTTTGACTGTGAAACTTTACATATGGCGCGCCGAATGTATGTTGGGCTATCAACATTGAACGAATACTGGAAAACATCACCAGGAAGCGAACAGTGCACCTTGTTTCCGAGTGTCACTTTTTAAGGCAAGCAGGAAGCGGGCAATAACTATATATGATCTCTGAAGACGCCAAAGGTTGATACTACGCTGGTAGCAGTGCCCCAGGGTACGTTACCTTCCCATGCATGAAGTTTTCTGTTTTACGATATCCACGCTTGTATTGAAGGAAGTGGAGAATCAGTCTAAGAGGCGCCGGTAGTGACCGCCGCACCTGATCTCACAGGCGGACGCTTTTACACTCGTGAGGGAAGTCTCGGAGCTTTGCCAATCTCATTGTGACGGAAAGATGTCGCGTGGGCCCAGGAAGGAATGCTGGCACTTATCCTTGGCGATATGTTGTACATTCCTTTCAAGGTAGGACGAATCATGTCCACGAAGTTTCTGTGGCTCATGACAGGAACAATGGCATTGATGTGCCAGTCATGACGGAAAGGCAGTTGAACCGACGTAGCCTCCTTTTTCCACCTTTAGCTCTTGAGTTAGGCGCGGTCCAGAAAGACAATCTCTTCAATGTTAGGGTTAGAAGCTGTCAAATTCGGAGTAGTTTGAATCGTGTCGTGAAAATTTCAAAGCCAGTTCCAAGTCAAGACGGAATTTTGGGGATCAAGAACTCAGCAGGTCGGAGACCATCGCGGGCAGATGCAGTCGGATAGTTGAATTAGTGCTGCATCTTGTGATACAGCTCGAGTGTGATAATCTCGTATGCGGTTTCTGGCTGTTTCTTTGGCCGAGGAAGAAATGAAGACTTAGCATTCAGGTATGTATTTTGTGCAATACGGCTTTCCGATTTGAGGTTATGTCCATTCATCTCCACATGTGCAGTTCTCGAGAACCCGCTTCAGTCGTGGCCCCCTAATCGTGGCGCTCCACTGTCCAAGTGATAATTGATCGCATAGGAGAATGTTCATATGTCAATCAAGCGACATTTTTCCATTCGAGTGCACATTTGTCTAGGATACACTCCTTCTGTCACTCCCTCGGATTTCCCCCTCTATACCCCAAGATCCTTGTGGTGAGCTGTTATGTGGAACCGACTCCACGCAGAATACTGTCGAGATATGTTTCACGCATCCCTTCATCACGAGGCGTTCTGGGGTGAACCCCGCCACATATGGATATTACAAGTGCGGCAGTGATTCCGATGTCGTATATGGCCCAACGGCCGCTTGGTCCAAATGTCGTCCTGGCGTATTTGTCGTCCTGGCGTATTTGAACAAGGATATAGGGCAAAATCCGAAAGCGTGGGGTAAAACAAAGAATGTTAGTAAGTGGTAATTGGCGAATGATCAATTGCAGCATCATGGGAACATAACATGGATTCTTGTTAGAAACGTGGTCTGCTCTTTACCAGTAATTTGCTAGTCCTACTTCCGGAGTGTGACAGGACCTCGGGACCTTGAGGACTTACTTGCAGGGATTAAGAATTACCGATCATACTAGATTGAGAAACTGCTCTACCGACATGAAGTTACGAAACATATGCAGTACTCCAATAACGCTGTGTGTCATGATGCGACACATGCATGCACCGCGGAAGAGTGCATCTTTCTCGCGTAGGTGCGAGGGACCATCTGACGCATATTCGTCTGATTGGGACCAGTGCAGTGGAACGAGCTTGCCACGCTCATGTCAATAACCGAACCGATGACCTGGGCCCCCCCGACAGGTGCTAGTTACACTTGGTCGGGGTTAACTTCCAGAAGTCTGCTTCCAAATCTGCAGAAACCAAGAGAATAGGTACTGAAATCCACCAGTGCCCATAAATCTAGTAGATTTTTGCCGGGAATGATTTGGCCATATTGTTGTACCCCGATCAGACTCTGGATGTCGACTTCATTGTCCAAAAATACCATTTACCCAGTGTGCCGAGAAGGTGCTCCATCTTTCTGACCTGTTATGATCGCGATCATATGCTCAATATGAGTTTATGTGAATAAGTCAACTGAAGGCACTATTGTACAGAAGCAGACCAGGTGGCCGGAGGCGTAGCCTCGAAAAGCCCCAAATGAAAGAGACTCAGGTCTATAAAGTGTGCATCATGAAACGAGGATTCAAGTATTGGAGGAGGCGGCCTCCCAGAGCTATACTAGAAACAGACCTGTATTTGTCCTCCTTCAACCAGACATAGCCAAATGGTTGTCATTCCGTCAGCAAAGCTTGGAACGCTAAGCAGCAATCGTGGACTTGTTTGATTGTCCTATACAAACACAGCTCTTGGTCATGTAAACGCTGTTACCGGCGTTCGAGGATTCCAAAGTGCTGGGCATTTGCACGATCCGGGCCTGTTTCGCGACTTTCCGCCCTACCTTTCCAAGTTAAATACTATATATACTATGCTAGATTTACAATGATAAACCTATTATTGGAATCATCTCGTCGAGGTCTATATTTGTATGTGAATCAGTAGACCTAACAGTAAGCCTCTAAAACCTCTGAACCCAAGGGCAGGTTCCTTGTTTTTCTTCCGTGCCACTGGATTTCGGAACATTCCTCACTATTTAGATACAGTAACCTATATGTCAAAATAGATGTCGGAGAGAAGTTTCTAGTAGTAGTCAGCCCCCGAATGACATTTTGTTCAAGAGCTAAATCACGTTGAAAAGCTGGCATCTGGGAACAACGCCGGCGAGATGCGCCTGGACCGTTCACATTAGGGTAGTTGTGTTTACTTCGGGCTCCTCGATCACCAGTGTCAGCAGCAACAAACTTACATCTCCTTTTTCCCGTTATCGATCGGGTCTAATCTCTGTATTGGGAGCACCATGGGGATACCAAATTGGAGCCTTTGAGATGTGGTTCCAAGAATAGAATATGTCGAAGTTGTTTTAGCATCCCGCCACACGCTCTGGGCAAGCGACCGTCTATCGCGCTTGGTCTTTCCAGTCTCACAATTGTGGAGCAATGCCATTAGGAGCCAGCAACAATTTTCTCTTGGGACGGTTTTGGATATCCCCAAACGTCGAGGCATGGTTGGTTAAGTCTGAAACGTCTTGATAGCGGATCCCTCCAATTGTAAGATTAAGAGACATGAGGCGGACAGGAAACGCGTGTGGCCCACATTCTCCGTCCTATGTCCCGTACGCGTCGACCTCGGCCAAGAAGCACTAGATACGAGCAAGTCTCGCATAAATAGCGACCGCGAAAATTATTGAGGCTCTTTTGAAGTCCTATGATAGGACGGAAACCTGGCAACAATCAATATCATAAGGCCGCGTTTTCCAGAATAACCGGAGCCAGTCACGCGTGTTAACGAAAGATTGTTCGAGATATGGTACCTCAGCACGTGTTTGCGACTAAGCAAACTAGGACGCCGCGCCAGCCTCAATTGGGGCTGGTTAACGCGGAGCAATCAGCGCAGCTAGATTGAAAGAGTTCAGCCATACCAGCATCAAAATTACAAATGGACGCGTGAAGCGAGGCACATCTGTTGGCCCTGACTACTCCGACAACCTAGCTTCCCGCCTCTGAATTGTCTTGAGGACGAGCTTCTCAGCAAGCTTTTCGGTCAAATTGTGACTTTCAAGAAGGTATGTTGCAATTGGGAGGAACTTGAAAGTGATCCGATAGAAATGAATCCATATAAGGTACAGGTTCTTATTGCATTCCAATCGATACGGAGGTTTGCTTAAGACCTCGGTTGCATGGCCCCGCCGATCACTCGGCTGATTACACGCGAGCCAAGATCTACGGTCGTGGCAAAGTCTCCCTCAAAACTTACAACATTCCTCTTGGAGGAACACATTGTCGATTTTTCGACGTGACAGACTGCGGTGGATTGAGATCCCACGAGGCTGTGTAGTGAGCTAGCCAATAACGTGTTGCGGATGCCGCTACTGATTTCCTCTTTTGGCAATCAATGCGAGGCGAGCCATGACGGTGGCACGCAAAACATCCACCACAGAGAATAATCCCCTTCCACCATTCATCCTTGAGGACATGAGATTTCAATTTGGGAAATGGCCAAGGTGCATGCTTCTGATCTGGAATGTGAACAGCGCCCTTGTTGAGACTTGGCACCAACAGCTCAATTTGTAAGGGAAGAAGTGTCTGGACCATGGGCCGTACCCAATGTCTCAGGTAATTGAGGCTGTGGCTTGAGTCCCTCGAGCGCCATGGTACTCCGAGGATTGAAGGCTTGCTTCCATGAAAACTTACCAATTCACACGTCGAATTATGGACATGTCAGGCTGGTCAAGAAGTTGGAAAACGGGTGCAGCCCATGTTGGCCCATAATAGTTGAACGGTAACCGATCATATGCGAGCCCATTCACTGGCGCCTGGGCGGGGTCACATATGGTTGAAGTAACGGGTATTTTTACGGAGGATACCAGTCCCCAGGAAATATCATATATCACATATCCATAAAGCCGAATGGCGAGTCCTGGAATGTTTTTGATATTTCCCTTGCTAATATAGCGCAGTTATTGATATGGTAGGAAGGGCTTCCATTCTCGGAAGAGGGACCCAGTTCCTTGTACCAAAGCAAAGGGGGAAGTCTAAGATGTCGCGAATTAATGCCTCCGCAGATTGGCATGGAAGGCAATCGCACTCCTCTTCTGGAACAAATTGGAGCGAGGAGAAGTTGATGAGATCTTTTATAAAGCCAGCAAGGTATCAATGCCAGTAGATCACTCGAAGCATGTATGTCACCAGGTCGTTTCGCTTCCCCCGTCTTCAGATCAAGAAGTACCGACGTTTTAGCGTCCCTTATACTCTACACTCTAATATACGCATACACCAGAGGTGATCACGCTCTCTTGACACAGCACAATGAAGCGTTATCCACCTACGATTTTCGCAATTTTTGTTTCTTTGTTTGTCTCTCTTTTCCCCGGCACAATCGATGCCCAAAGCTCAGCACCATGCTGCCAGGACAACTGCAGGACGGCGGCCGTGAATGTGCTGGGCTTGCTCTTATGTCCCTTGTACACGCTGGGAAACAACGTCGGTACAAAACCAGCTCTGTTGGACGCAGCATGCACCAACGGCGCTTCTCAGATATCCAGTGCTTGCACTTGCGTCGTGTCATCCTCGTCATACTGCAGCTATCTGTCCAGCTCTTCTGCCTCGGTCGCCGCAGCCAACAGCGCCGCCAGCTTGGCCAGTGCCGCGAGTGCAAGTACAACTTCAATATCCCCGACGACACCGCCAACATCACCGCAAGTGGGCACCAACGGGGCTGGCTCATTGCCATCTAGTACTGTCCTGTCAGCCTTCGTTTCAACGATGGGTTCAGGGTCTTCTAGTACCATCACCACAGCGCCACAACAAGCCAGCGCCAACAATGTTGGCGGACAGTCGGCCAATGCAGCTGCAGCAGCAGCAGCATCATCATCATCAGCATCATCATCATCAGCCGCCGCCGCCGCCGCTGCTGCTTCAGCTCCTGTGAGCAATGCAGTCAGTCCAGCCGCAGGTGGGACTACATTCGGAGCTGGAGGGACCACAACGACCCTCAATCCCTCAGCAAAGTCCACGAGCCCGCTACCTTTGGTCCCGTTCCTGACCTCCGTTGTTAGTCTACTATTCAGTCAGCCCTCAGCTTCACAAGGGAGCGCCTCTTCACGTACTGCGATCAGTGGCGGGAATCCAAGCTCTGTGAACAACAATGGGGCGAATCCAGCCACCGTTACTGTCACCGTCAGCAGTGGAGCGGGTTCGACCACTAACAACAATGGAGCCAACCCAGGCGCCGCAAGCAGTGTATCGAGTCCAGTAAACGGCGCGGGCGGTGGTGGGAATTCGGGCACCGTGAGCAGTTCAAATAATCCAGCCGCAGGGACCAGTCCAGTCCTAGTGCCCTTTGTCAGCTCCGTCGTCAGTTTGCTCTTCAGTTCTCCTTCACCTGGGGCCGCCTCTTCAAGCGCTGTGAGCAATGGCGCCAATTCTGGCACGGTCAACAATAATGGAGCGAACCCAGGTACCTTGAGCAGTGGAGTGAGTCCGGCTGCGGGGACGACCCAGGGAGCAGCAGGAACAACTGGTCCTGCGAACAGTCAACCACTTGTCCCTTTTGTCAGCTCCGTCGTCAGTTTGTTATTCAGTTCGCCGTCATCAGGGGTTGCTTCCCCCAGCACCACTGCGAATGGGGCCAACTCTGGCACTGTCAATAATAATGGAGCGAACCCCGCTACCATAAGCAGTGGAGTGAGTCCAGCTGCGGGGGCCGCAGGGACGACCCAGGGAGCCGCAGGGACGACCGCGCCTTCGAACAGTCAGCCACTTATTCCGTTTCTCAGTTCCGTTGTCAGTATGGTATTCAGTTCGCCTTCACCAGCCAGTACCGCGGGGAATGGTGCTAATTCAGGAACTATTAACAATAATGGGGGAAACCCAGGCACTGCAAGCAGTGGTGTGAGCCCGGCGGCGGGGACGACCCAGGGAGCCGCAGCAACGGCCGCGCCTGCAAACAGTCAGCCGCTTATTCCTTTTCTCAGTTCTGTTGTCAGTATGCTCTTCAGTTCGCCGTCCTCGCCAAACGGTGCCACCCAGAGCACCGTAAGTAGTGGAGCAAATGCAGGTGCTGTAAGCACTGGAGCGAGCCCAAGCACCACCACGGCAAGTGGTGGAAGCCAAGGTACCCCGGGTGGCAATGGAGCTACTTCACCTGTCGCGATTTCGAATACACAGACAATAGGGGGGACTGGAGGAAGCATCCCGAGCAGTGCCAGTACGTCTGGACAACCCTCAACTGCCTCCGATACAGGAGGTGCGCCGGCCCCGAGTGTCACCGCCTCTACAACGGTGAATGTTATCGAGGGGTCGACCGTTGGAGCTCAGCAAACGAATACACCTTCAGCTTCATCTAATGGCCTAGGTGCATCAGCCTCAGCTTCGAGCAGTCAGGGAACCATACCACTCGCAGGAAGTAGTGGTACAGGTCAAGGATCTTCTCTATCGGCTAGCCCTGCTCCAAATGTATCGCCAACCTTATCGAATGGCCCTGGTGCGTCAGCATTCACCACAAGCAACCAAGTACCTGCGGCGTCTGCTGTGAGTGGTAGTCCAAATCAAAGCTCTTCCCTAGCGGCCACCCCTGTATCAAACGCATCGCCAGCTCAGTCCAATGGCCTTGGAGCCTCACAGCAGGCTACGAGCAGCCAGGTCACGACAGCTGTCACACTTAGTAGTGGTCCAGGTCCAGCCTCGTCGTCTTTAGCGGCTACCCCCGCGTCGAATGCACCTCCGGTCACTTCGAACGACCTCGGTGCCTCATCACAAGCAACGACGAACGTAGTATCTACAGGGCAAGGAAGTGGCAGTACAAGTCAAGTACCTTCATCAGTAGGCCAGCCTTCAGCTCAGTCCAACGGCCTTGGTGTCTCTCCGCAAGGCACAAGCACTCTGGCATCGACGAGTTCTGTGGCAACTGGTGGCCAGGGTCAAGTATCTTCGTCAGTGGGTACGCCGGCAGTCTCAACCAACGCAGCCTCATCGCAAGGCATAAGCAACCCGACAAGTTCAGTAGGGTCCAGTGTTCTGGGCCCAAGTGCTTCTTCGGTGAGCGTAGCACCAGCCGTTTCCAATGGAATGGGTGGTCTAGGTCCAGCAGTGTCTTCGTCAACGACCGTCGGCACGAGCCCCGGTGGATCGCCGAGTCCTGCAGCCGGAACATCGCAGGCACCTACCAATACCGCGGGGTCTCAAGGGCAAGGAGGATCCTCTGTTATCTCGAGCCCAGCTAATGTGGCTGCAACCTCTCCGAGTCCAGGCCCTCCTTTGAGCTCCAACGTGGCAAATGCTCAGTCGAGCAGCTCTGGGGTCAATACCGGCCTGTCTTCTCCAGCGCAGTCGAGCGCTTTAGGATCCAGTCAGGCATCAGGCCCTTCTATAATAGCATCCAGTCAAGTCTCTGGAATCGCTACATCCGGAGGGGCCGCTTCACAATCAGTTGCTATTTCCGGGACGATCTCCCAGTCCACCACAGCCCAATCACCTACGGGAGTACCGGGCAGCAGCGTCAATACAAACACACCTGGGCTATCCCCCAGCTCGGTCCCTCCTGGAAATTCCCAGTCCCAAGGCTTCGCTACCTCGTCATCGGTGCCAGGAGTGCCTGCAGGAACATCGTCTTCTCAGCTAAATGCTGTTTCTGGATCAGGTACTGCCTTGAGCCAGCCGTCGGTGTCGAGTCCCCCAGGATCAACGAGCATAATTTCCAACAGCGCCAGTGCAAATACACCAGGAATACCAGCGAGTTCGGTGCCTGCGGGAGCGTCCCAGGGTTCGAGCGTCGTTACTTCGTCAACGGTATCAGGAGGACCTGCAGGAACACCATCTTCTCAGCTTAATGCTGCTTCTGGACTGGGGACTTCCTCAAGCCAGCCATCCGTATTAGGGACCCAAGGATCGATGAGCGCCATCTCCAGCACCCCTGGTGCAAACACACCTGGAACCACAGCTGGATCGATTCCTCCAGGAGCACCCCAGGCTTCGAGTGTCGTTTCGTCGGCATCGGCCTCGGGTGCGGGGCTCTCGTCGACTGGGCTTAATGTTGCTTCTGGACAGGGAACGCCCTCGAGCCAACAATCTGCATCGGCATCCAGTCCCGGTGGGCCATCGAACCAATCTGGGGCATCAAGCTCTGGGGCATCGGATACCGCCGTTATAACCCAACCATTCATCCCAACCTCGAGACCGAATGGCGACCAAGTCACGCAAAGCAGCAGCAGTCAGGTTTCGGGATCTGGACCTATTTCTTCTCAAACAGTCACTCCTGGCAGCACCGCGGGAGTGGCTCCCTCGAATTCTGCATCTACTGCAGTGCAAACGGCATCACTCGTATCATCTCCAGGTGTAACTCAAGCAAGCAGCAGCCAGATTCAGCAATCCGCTTCTGCTTCATTGAATACGATTCCGGGTGTTAGCACCGGGACGTCAGGAGCCAACTCAAATGCTGCTTCGACCGCAGGAGCAACACCAGCATCCATCATCCCCCCCGGCTCATCATCTCAAGTAACTAGCAGTCAAATTCAGCAGTCTGCTTCGGCTCCATTGAACACGGCTCTGGGTGTTAGCACCGGGACGGCAGGAGCCTCCTCGAGCACTGCTTCGAACACTGGGCAAATACCAGCATCTATCATTCCTCCCGGCTCTTCGCAAGTCAGCAGCAGCCAGAGTGTGGTGTCCGGCTCTCCTGCTTTAAACCAGGTTACCACCGTAAGCACCGCGGCAGGTGGAGGCGCTTCCTCGAATACTTTGTCTTCTGCCGGGCAATCAGGGGCATCTGTGATTCCGCCCAGCTCGTCACAAGTCAGCAGCGTCCAGAGTGTGGTGTCCGGCTCTCCTGCTTCAAACCTGGCCACCACTGGAGGTACCGTGGCAAGTGGAGGTGCTTCCTCAAATACCTTGTCTTCTGCAGGGCAGACTTCGGCACTCGTTTCTTCTTCAGGAGCACCGGGCAGCAGTAGCCAAAGCGTGATTGCTGGCTCTCCTGCTCTAAACCCGGTCACAACTGGAAGCACCGTGGCAAGTGGAGGTGGTTCCTCAAGTACTGTGTCTCCCGCAGGGCAAACCTCGGCACTCGTTTCTTCGTCGGGAGTACCGGGAAGCAGTCAGCAGAACCTTGCAAGCCCTTCGACGGTCAGTTTGTTATCTTCTGCAGGGCAAACATCGCCGCTCCTTGCTTCTTCTTCAGGAGTGCCGGGCAGCAGTCAACAGAACTTTGGAAGTTCCTCGGTGGTGGGGTCTTCGTCCACTACAGGGCCGGTGCAAGTTGCTTCTTCTTCAGGATTGCCGGCTAGCAGTCAACAAAATCTGGGAAGTTCTTCTGTAGCAGGGTCATCGTCTCCTGCAGGGCAAACATCGCCATTCACTGCTTCTTCATCAATACCGGGAAGCAGCCAACAGATTCTAGGGAGCTCTTCAGCGGTAGGGTCATCGAATCCAAGCTCCACTTTGACCCAGTCATCACAAGGTACGGCGGGAAGCCCCAACACGGCGGTCATTTCAAGCGGCACAAATGTTGCGAGTTCGAGCGCCGCCTCGACGGCGACTTCGGTTTCTAGTCCTGCGCAAGCCAACATACCTTCAAATGTGGGCTCGACTGGTACGGCCGGGGTAGTCTCGGCAACTTCACTTTCAGCTTCTGGTGGACAAACCCAGAATTTACCGGGCCTATCTTCCACTCCTACGCCAACAAATCAAGCTGTCTCCAGTTCTACTCAATCTAATACCCCGTCTATCGTGGGATCGTCTGGTACGGCCGTAGTAGTCTCGTCAGCTTCAGTGGGCGCTTCTGGTGGACAGAGCCAGAACCTACCGGGCGTATCATCTACCCCCACGACCGCGAATGCAGCTGCCTCCAGCCCGACAGGAGCCAGTATACTATCGAGTATAGGAGGTTCTAGCACGGCTGGGGTTGCCTCGTCGGCTCCAGCTCTAGCGTCAGCTTCTAGCAGCCAAACCCAGATCTTACCAGGCCTATCGTCCACCCCCACGGCGGCGAATGCAGCTGCCTCTAGCCCAACAGGTGCGAGCATACCATCGAGTTTAGGAAGTTCCGGTACGGCTGCGGTAGCCTCGGCTTCGACTCCAGCTTCAGCTTCAGTGTCTGGTAGCATAACTCAAAACCTACCGAGCCCATCCTCAAGCACGACAGCCGCGAATTCTGGCTCGAGCCCGACAGGACCTAACGCATCATCGAATATAGGCAGTTCCGGCACGGCTGCGCTAGCCTCCTCGGCTCCGACTTCAGCTTCAACCCAGAACTTACAAGGCCTATCGTCCATCTCGACGACCGCGAATCCTGCCTCTAGTCCAACAGGGGCAAGCCTACTGTCGAACGTGGGCAGCTCCAGCACAGCTGGAGTAGCCTCGTCGGCTTCAGCTTCTGGTAGCCAAACCCAGAACTTACAAGGCCTATCTTCTAGCCCGACGGCTACGAACCCTGCCTCTAGTCAAACAGGGGCCAGCCTACTGTCGAATGTGGGCAGCTCCAGCACAGCTGGGGTAACATCGTCGGCTTCAGCTTCCGGCGGGTTGTCACAGACCTTACCGGCCCAATCTTCTAGTTCAACAGGGGCTAGCCTACCATCAAATCTGGGTAGTTCTGGTACGGCTGTGGTAACCTCATTGCCGTCAGCCTCAGGGGGGTCGACACAGACCTTTCCCAATGCACCATCGAGCCCTACATCCGCCAGCCCTGTCTCTGCAAGCCCTGTGTCCAGTCCACCGCAAGCTAATGCACAGTCTGGGTTGAGCTCCTCCGGTACGGTCGGGTTAGCCTCATCGGCTTCAACTTCAGGCGGTTTAACACAGACATCATCCGGTACAATATCGAGTCCTACGTCCGTGAGCCCTACGTTAGCGATCCCTTCGTCGGCGAGCCCTGTAACTAGTCCGTCGCAAGCCAACGCACAGTCTGGGGTGAGCTCGTCCGGTACGGCTGGGATAGTCTCGACGGCATCCACTTCTGCTGTATCCCAGAACTCGCCCAGTGCACTATCGAGCCCTACATCTGCGAGCTCTGTTTCCTCCAGCCCTGTCTCCAGTCTACCGCAAGCCAACGCACAATCTGGGGCGAGCTCTTCGGGCACGACCGGAACTGTTTCAACGGCATCCAATTCTGGTGTGGTAACCCAGAACTTATCAGGTGCATCATCCAGCGCAACCCAAGGCCCCGGGCAAAGCTCCTCAACTCTTGGTGGTCAAACGGGCAGTCCATCGGCTACATTGACTCCAAGCGCGTCAGGCCAATCCTCCCAAGCCCAAAGCCAAACAGGGTCAGCAATTTCAAGTCCTGGGACTGCGCAAGCCCAGAATACCAGCCCGTCTGGTTCAACCTACAGTCCTACGCCTATTTCAGGCGGGGTACTTAGCTCGACCGCTGCTTCGTTGTCGGGGTTTCCCTCAGTTACGCAAAGTCAATCGAGTGGAGCGCTTGGTAGTTCTGCACAGAACTTGCAGACTTCCGCTTCCGGAACCAGTACTGGCTTCGGAACTGTACCCTCGGGCCAGAGTCAATATGTGAGTGGAGGCACAACTTATACCTTATCTGTCTCTGGAAGCAGTTCTGCAATAGTATCTTCCAGTCTCGTCGGCACAGGAGCCTTCACGCAAACATCTGCAAGTTCGGGCAATACTGCCTCACCATCTTCAGCTACACCTGGGTCATCTTCGGCGGCGAACCAGCTGTCAAGCTCGGCATCACAATCAAGCACAGGCCTTACCACGGGCGGTGCCATTAATAGTTTGTCCTCGTCATCTATCCCAACCTCTTCCGCTATAGCCACAGCCACAGCTCAGTCAACCCTGGCCGCGAGTGTGGTTTCCAGCTCAGTACTACAGAGCTCAGCGGTACCATCAAGCGCAAGTACTACCACGGGGCAATCTATCGGAAGTTTATCCTCGGCCTTTGCCTCTACCTCTTCGACGATAGGTACGGCCACCGCTCAAACATCTTCGACCACAAGCGTGGTTTCCAGCTCAGTACCACAAAATACAGTATTACCATCAAGCACAAGTACTACCACAGGGCAAGCTATCGGCAGCCTATCTTCAGCCGCATTTGCCTCTACCTCTTCGACGACAGCTACGGCCACCGCTCAACTCTCCTCGACTACGAGCGTGGTCTCCAGTTTAGTAACACCAAGCTCAATATCATCATCAAGCGCAGGTACTACCACAGGGCAAACTATCGCCAGTTTGTCCCCGGCGACTACGACGACCACGCCGTCGACAGTGGCAGCCCAGCCCACCCTGGAGGTCTGCCCAGACAACAACGGCCAAACTTACACGACACTCAATGGCGCGACGTTCATAATGGAGTGCTATTACGACCGTAACGGCGGCGACTTCACTGTAGGCTACGTAAGCTCTTATATCCAAGCGATGGAGCTGTGCTCTGCAACAAACGGGTGCGTGGCGATGTCATGGCTGCCCGGTAACGGCAATCCCAACTACATGAAGAATGTTGTTGTTACCGGCGTTTCGAACGGCGGCGTTTGGGGCGCTAGGATGCTCAGTCCGCCTACAGTCTCGTCTTCCATCGCGTCATCAGGCAGCACATCATCTTCGTCAGCGGGCTCAAGCGGTATCTCGTCCTCGGTTGGGTTTTCCTCGTCCATGTTTTCGTCACTGGGTGGCTTCCAGTCAACGACAAGCTTGTCTGGGTCATCGAGCTCTATCGTTTCGGGCACTTCGACCAGTAACACGAGTATCAGCAGCTTTACCTTCTCGTTGTCAGGGTTTACAACTTTGATTTCGAGTTCCAGTTCTTCATCGTCAAACAGCTCGGGCCCCAATTCTCTGATATCTCAAGGAGATCAGCAGACTTCATCAGCAACCCAGACTACCACAACGACGACGCCGACTACCACAACGACGCCGACTACCACAACGACGACGCCGACTACCACGACGACACCGACAACAACTACGACGACGACGACAACTGATACTACTACGACAACTACTACGACGCCGACTACTACGACGACAACGACACCAATAACTTCGACAACTTCTACGACAACTGATACTACTACGACAACTACTACGACGCCGACTACTACGACGACAACGACACCAATAACTTCGACAACTTCTTCGACGACATCGACGTCTAGATCGACTTCATCGACGTTAAGTACTCTGTCAACAACCAAGAACACCTTCAAATTCATCCCGCCCGTCAATAGACATAGCTCCACCGTACCATACGAGGTGAGTTCGACCATACCCAGTCCAACTTAGAGTGCATCAGTAGAGACCAAATACACCACGATGCACGTAATGACAGATTTACTAACCACGGATTTAGTAACGTACGAAACGTTCTCGATAAGGACATTTTGGTATGATACTGTCTTTGATCAAACCAGCTAAGACCCCAGCCAGCCAGGTGGACATTTCAGGCAGCGGCGTTTCGCATCCCACCAGTTACTTTTTTATAAGCAGTGTAAACCACTTCGCTTTAATCTTCGAGAACACGTATTTATTAACGGAGCGAATCCATACACTCTCTTCTATTTCCGACCCCTTAGGCTCTTTCACACAGTCGTCGCCCAGTATTACTTTCCTATTGATGTTCAGTTCCAGTCACATATGAAGTAGCGAAAATGGTGTAGCTTCACGTAAAGCTGTAGTAATGAGTTCCAGTGATTCGGGTGGAAGTCAGGAGAGGGGAGCATCCGTGACACTTTTGATGGCTTCGACTGAGACCAATAGCTTGTTCCTGATCTCAACCTTAAGTGGGCCGAGCTCTTCCATCACTACCCTAGGGTAGCTCCCACGCAACCACAGACGTTTCCGGGGCCATGTTGGTAATTATCGTTAGCACAAGGTCCCTGAATGGAAATATAATTTTGAGCTCGAACTTATCACAGTGATCGAATTAGTAACCGGAAGATCCACCGGGCTTCAGTCTTGCACGTTCAGCTTCCTGGCTAACAACCGACAATGATTCTGCAATTCATGGTAAAAGGTCCCAACTTTTAGGGGGGTGGGGTGTATGTATTCTGTTCATGTGAATCACAAAGTTTGATTTGAATATTACACAATTTAATTTAAAAAATGCATTTAGAAAACTCCGAATAGCCTTCCCAGAGGGGTAATATCAAGGTTATCTATTACCAACTCTTCTTATTTGGCCTTTAGCAATAGTCTTCCAAAGTTTGACATACCTCCTAAGGATAAAGTCCCTAGGGTTAGGGCTATATGCATCTCGGATCCACCGAGTAATTTGAGTATTAAACAAACCCAAAAAATAAAACCGTTTGTTCTAAATGGCCATACCAAAAAAAGGGTGTGTCAATAAAAGATGACTGATTTTCCAGCATCCCTACTCGTATTCAATCGTTTTCCACAACTGACCCAACATTGGTTTACTTTTTAACGAATTATCGTTTTTGAATGGAATTCCAGCGTCGCTTTTGATACCATGATCTCTAGGGCTTAAACGTTGCCTTCAACCACTTACATGCCTCTCATTTTCTTCGTCACAGCCTTCGGAAACAGCTCCTTGACAAGATCCCGAAACCTTCCCAAGGGTTGTCTTCCACAGTTAGACATCCTTCGAGCAGCTCACTTGGCCTAGCGCCCAGTTGACCAAGATGTCTCCTTTATCTGTTGGCCTTGACCGCGATATGCAATCTTCATCGATGCCGAATTCCTCCACAACCCCCGTAAATCCCAGAAACCTGATCCGGTTCACACTGCGCTGGTGCCATCTGGCGCAGAGATGTCGTCCGTATCAACCTCCACCCATGAGAAGAGCGACACCTGTAGTTAGATTCTGGTTAGCCCCATACGTATCTTCTGGCGTAGCTTCGGACCCCAGTCCTTCCCCACGGTCTCGAATCCTCCACCTGCACCCATAAGCGAATTGAACTTGCTTACGTCAAGCAGGGAGAGGTCTACAAGTCCACAGCAGGGTGCTTGAATACCCAGCAATCCGACTACAATCAATGTACTATTCTCATAAATGTCGACGGTAACTCTGCCCATGACTTTAGGAATACAGCCGAGCAGTGACCATACCCAAGCGGGCTCGGTAACTGACATCCTGGTCCCCGAAAGCCCAATACAAGCATCAACGAACTTACCCCAACCTCCAGGGCTATCTTGTCTGTATCAACCTTACCCAATCAAGTCTCGAGCTCTTCGGACCCAAGTCTGTCCTCCACAGATACCGCGGACGGTTCAGTTGTCACTGTCGTGTCCATCAGTGAGAGCTCGAGATACGAGGACCCCAATCATGGACTCAATCCGGACTCTCGTCCAAGGGCCTTTCCATCGAAGTACCATCCTGTTTAGTGACAGTGATGCTTCATCTCTTCATGGTGACCACCATGGTCCCGCGCGGAATAAAAGAGAAGACAATGACAATAACGGTGACTGACACAAACACAAACATATGGTCTCCGTACGGCTGCACACCGACAATGTCGAGGACAACCACACGTCGGAACCAGACTATGGAGCCGCGATCGCTAACGGGGACTTTTATTGTTCAATCGGTATGGTAACAAACATCACGTCATTGTTATGGTTGGGTCATGGGGTGTGTGGCAGTATACTAGTTACATATATAGGCCCGCATTGGTAATCCACACACTTAGGCATGACCACTACCTAGGTAGGCCAAGCAGCTCTCTTGCCCAATGCCCTGCCTTTTTGCATTTAGCCTGAGCGTGAGGTTCGAAATCGTGGATGGGGTGCTTGGCTAAACCATTTCGAGGGCCATTCAAGAGGTGACATGCACTTGGGCAAACAATAGATTGTGACAAAGAGTTGCAGCTGTCTGGATACTCGGAGAATAATCGGCAACACGAGCCGGGAATTTGAGATTCCTCAGACACAATTACAAATTGTCGCAGAAGTTTGACTTCGTAATTGTGAGTGCCCTGGAATACTTGCCCTTCAATACCCCAAGTAATTTCCATGTGTATGTGACCTCGATACACATGCTAGTCGAATGGTGGTTGTAGAAATCTAATGTCGCAGTGGAGGCTTCAACGAGCCACCGAAATATACACCATGCATGTTTTGATCTCAAAAGGGCTCAAAATGTTCAGTAAGTCGCAATACTAATGACTTGCTAACCTCGGCAGGGTTTCATGCATATGGACTGTGGGTATAAATCGAACCAAAAGGTTGGTAAAAGTCAAGTGATCAGCGGATGCCATTCGCCGAACACCCCTTTCTGGTTATGCGGTTGGACGTGTTCCGGCATATCCAAAGAAACAACTATCCGAACCATAAAGGGTAACCATGAAACGATAGGTCTATCATTCCACCAGTACCATCCGCATGCGTAAATTACCTGAAGTTTGCCAGAAACGACAGTCTTGGGCTCGACTGTCCCCAGAGATTCAGGAATAAAACCCGAGCCTACCCTGTATCATCCGACCCGTCTTTGATCTAAATCTATAGACACAGACCAAGCCAGAATCACCCCTTGTTTGCAATGATTCCACCCACCACCCGCCGAATCCTCCTCCTAGCCGGTCTGACCAGTACAGCTCTAAGTCATGGCATGGTAACGAGCTTCCAGACCGATGGAGTCGAAAACCAAGGCTTCATCCTGGATTACTACTACGACAAGGTCAACGGCCAGACCGTTCCTGACATCGCAGCCTGGTACACAGAGAACCTGGACAGCGGATTCGTGGCCCCAAATAATTACTCCTCGCCGGACATCATCTGTCACAAGAACGCATCGCCGGGCACGCTGGCGACAAGCGTTGCGGCTGGTGGAACCCTGGAGTTTACGTGGGCACCCACCTGGCCTCACCCGTATGGTCCCATCCTGACGTACGTCGCGAAGTGCGCCAACGGCGATTGCACCAAGGTCGACAAGACGACACTGAAGTGGGTGAAGATCCAGGCAGACGGGAGTATGTCATCTATCCTAGAGAGCTTGATCCTCTCAATCCTCATTCCTCTTCAGACTCAATGATGCTAACACAATTGTCACAGTCAACTACGAGACGCAGATATGGGCCTCACAAGACCTAATTGACCAAAACAACACATGGACAATCACGGTGCCAAAGTCGTTGTCACCTGGGACTTACGTCTTCCGACACGAGATCATCGCCCTCCATGGAGCTAGCACACTCAATGGCGCGCAGAACTACCCCCAGTGTTTCAACATCGACATCACCGGTTCTGGTACGGCCAATCCAACAGGCGTGCTCGGGACGGAGCTGTATAAAAACACCGACCCCGGTATCTACCTCAACCCATACAAGACCATCACAAGCTATGCTATGCCAGGTCCGACATTGTTTGCAGGTTAAGGGAGGAAACGAGTGTGGCAAGATGGGGGGGGGGGGGGGCAAAGGAGCCATGTTCAGAGATACGGGTATTGGAAGTATACTGAGGTCTAGGCTTGGTCGTCTCACATCGTCTGTCTTGGGATCGGTAAGAAGAGAAGGTAGTACAGGTGAGAGATCGTCCGGAGAGAGTTTTGTTCCAGGCAGACTGTAGGACACAGAACCCCTGAGGATGGCCTTGACTTCAGTCTATCAAGCTAGTTCCCTGGTATCAATCAGTTCAATCGATGCCCATGGATGTTGAAGTCCCAGGTGCGGAGCGGTGATATTCCGAGCCTTATTATCAGCATGAGCACTGTGAAAAACAATAGTTCCCTACGAATTCGTTGTCCAATCCAGAAGACCGGAAGACCGTGCTGGTCATATAGCGCCGTGGCTTCAACAGTCGAATATGAATGTGACTGCGCAGGCTTCATTAGTAAAGATGGTTTCTAGATGTGCTTGATGTGATTTTATTTGGGTAGGAGCTGTAACCAGGTGAAAATAGCCCGAGTAGCTGTAGGAGCAGTCTGAAAGGTTCATACATGTCCTGGGCCATTGCGGATGGTAAGGTCGCAGATGACACAAGTTATTCAGGAGGTTAGAGAGTAATTTCTTTACGTGAATACGATGAACTCGAGATCAACGACTTTATGGTCAAACGAAAAAGACATCTGAAAAGGAACGAGAAAGGGAGAGGGGGTGGTTAGCCTAGGGTAGAGACTACAAACCTTTCGAATGTTGGCAACCCTTGAATGGTACTCAGAATACATGTCCAGGGTGTTTCAATCGAATCGTCCGCCGATAAGCTCTATGGTATAAGCTCAGCAATGACTGAGGTCCAGACCTCTGGTCCAATAGTACATGGATGCATATAGCGAATCATCACCACCTGAGTGCCCACGGAACACTGCCGTTCACCCTTTATCAAGGCGTCTTAGAACAGACCTTATAGATATGAGACACTGGTTTCGGTGTCGTTCTCAGTCAGCTTCGAAAGTCGCAATAATCGGGGACGCGCTCTTTTTGATGTGAAACAACTCGTCACAAAATCGGCCATTCAGTCGGCTGCAGACAGCGTTTGTGGCTATTTCAGGGGTTGTGGGCCTCAAACGGGTTCCTCAGTAATTCTTCTGCAGAAGGATGTAAGCACCAATCCCAAAGCATCCAATCGAGGCCACAACGGCGACCGTTGGGGCTGAAATGTTCCGGAGGCTATCCGAGTCAGCAGGAACAATTAGAAACGGCCTACTTGTGGGCCCGAAATAATGCAAGTCGACCAATAGCGATCCTGATACTATGCATTTATGATTCAGTCAGGATACTGACTACGGTACGTTGGAAACGGACCCCGTAGGCATCCTCGTGGTCAACCACATGTGCAGGCATTGCACCAAATCAATATCAGCGAATGGAATCACCGCGGTTCCTCATCGCAACCCATCGCAGTAGCCATGCCGGCCCTGCACCGTTTGTTCGGAACCTGTCTTTGATGGCATAGTCCTCAGAGGCTACAGTGAAGGCCAGCCCCCACTGGTACAGTGTCAGCATTCCACAGAGCCAGTGATCCTATGGCCAGTCCTTCTTGGAATGCGACTTCGAGTTAGGGATTTCTAACCATGCGACCGTCTCACAAGTCTGAGCAAAGTGTCGAAACTGAAATAGTGCTCACAGCAGAAATCTCTTCGCCATGGCTATAAGTAACAAGCAGAACCTCACCAGAGACTGATTTACTTTCTGCATCAATCACCACACTCAACACAGCCATCACCACCACCCTTCCTTTCAATCTTCACTTCTATATCTCTTGAAGAGATATTAACTCCTGGCGAGTTTCAACCATTCTTTACATACATCACATTCTCTTTACTCCCAACACAATCCTTCCAATCTTTTCAACCCCAACACATTCACTTTCTTTAACATATACTTGCTGTGCAGGTGGTTCTATATAATAACCTAATTTCATAATGAAGACCCAAACTCTTGCCGCTCTCTCCCTGGCCGCTGGTGCCGTCAGCGCCATGCCCTACAACTCTCAGTTCCCCAAGCACACAGTCAAGCGTGCCAGTGCCATCGGCGATGGCACTGACGTGATGGTCTTCTGGGGACAGAGTACCGGGGATCTCTCAGACGTCTGTGCCGATGACAGTTTCGACACCGTCATCATGGCATTCATAACAAGTCTCAACCCGCCAACGCTGAACCTGGGCAAGGACACTGGCAGCGCGAGCGACGCTCAGGCAGGCCAGTCTGGCTGGGGCCTCTTTGATGGCACTGTAGCCGGCGCCAACGGGAAGAGTCTTGCCGACCAGATCACTGATTGCCAAGGTGCAGGAAAGAAGGTCATGATTTCCTTCGGTGGTGATTCTAGATACTCGAACGCCACCTTCGCAAGTGCCGACGAGGCCAAGCAGGCCGCTGACTATCTCTGGTATGTGGCCGCATGAATCCAACGGAATCTGGGATGGCGTCAAACTAACATGCCGACTTTCAGGGACCTCTTCCTCGGTGGTACCGGCTCTGAAGACCTTCGCCCCTTCGGCAGCGATGTCATTCTCGATGGCGTCGACTTCGACAACGAGTCGGGTGACGGCAGCTTTTACCCAGACCTGGTCACTGAGCTTAGGGGCAAGATGAGCGGCAACTCTACCAAGAGCTACTACCTCAGCGCCGAGCCCATGTGCTCCTTCTACGACCAGTCCGACTCGTCCATCCCCGACGCCATCCTCAACCAGCTTGACTTCGTCAACGTGCAGTTCTACAACAACGAGGCTCAGGGCATCGGCGGCAGTGACTTCAAGACCACCATCCAGGGCTGGGCCAAGAAGTTCGCCAGCGTCAGCCCCAGCCCGAAGCTGTTCCTCGGAGTCCCCAGTGGTGAGGGTTCTGCGAGCACCAACATCCAGAGCTCCGACGAGATCAAGACTACCGTCGAGTCCGTCAAGAACATGAACATTACCGGCTTCGGTGGCGTGGGAATCTGGGATTCCGGATATGCCATGAAGACTGATGGGTACCAGGCCGCTATCAAGGGTGCTCTGTCATAAGTCAAAACACTACCTCCTTCCGGGACAACAACCAAGAACACACAACACTGGCTTAGACAGCATAGCAGAATGGGCAGATCCGCCATGGCAACACTAACTGCAAATTCCTTCGTTTTCCAACCATCTAAAAGTAGCGGCTTCCTCCGCATCCGCCCAATAACTCGCAGCTCGCTGAACCACTCGAGCATCCAATAGTCCCAGTCAAATTCCCTCGGTCGAGATTCAGCCTACATTCATTTCCCTGCGATCTATCGCAAACACAATCCTTTCCTCACAAACGATTGAATGAACCATCTACAACGCTACGATCACTCAGTCGGTACTAAATACCACACTACACTCGCTGATACCCGCCCCGCACCAACTTATTTATCATAACACAATCGTTTGGCACTTCTACAAACCGTTGAAGTAATACATCGTTCATTCTCTGGTAGGAAATGATGTACCATGAAGAAAAGGGTGTGACAAGGGGCTTGGGTTCATTTATATAGATATGAGGGTGGGCTATACCACACTGTAGAGACTCGGGTGCAATAGTCTGATAGGTGGCAAAACCTAGAATAGAATACACTCATTTCGAACCCAAAGCCTTGGCATTTCCATAAATCCTTATGACAAGTTCAGTTGGCTATTAGCAGACCCCAAAAATGTTGTTATAAGCCAACATTGAATGACAGGGCTGACCTTACATATTGTAGATTGGGATGAGGCTACCATAGGGAGAAATGTTGACAACTCTCAAAAGTCGAGGTCACCATGCATTCTTCTGGGCGACTCCTGAAATTGGGACGAAGCCCTATCCCAATCGCTGTCATACGCCATCGTGCTGAGCCATGGCAACATTTATGGTGGCACCAATATACCTGACCTACTACTTCACCCAGAGTCTGTTTGCTTGGAGTTCACTGGGAAAGTGACAACAGACCACAATTAACCAGAAGCGTGAGAAACAGTCTCGTAGATAAATTCAATCTGAAGTGGAATTTTGCAACTAGTTTGATATCCGAAGCAATGTCTCAGCCCACCATGGGTTGTTGAGCCATTCAAGCCAAGGCCTAAACTCGCCTACACGGTAGGCAACCATTAAAGCCAGGTATCTTCGACTTCAGATCTACTGGCGAATCGTACTATTCCAATCTCGAGCTCAGACCTACCTCCTCTGGGTTTCTCACGGGCGCCTTGTCACAAACGTCTTCCCATTTCCACTTCTCTCTCAGTTTCCATCTTTTCTTTCCACTTCTTTAGCCTCTTTCAACCTCCAGGCTCTCCTTCAACTTCTACAGTTTAATTTCACATCGTCAGAGTTTCCACTAATTGCAACAAGTCCAAGCACGACTCTCTGTTCCCCATCGAGACCGACACCAGCAAACACGTCAATCACCAACCGCCTTTTTTCAATCTGTCGCGTTCATGGATACCCAGTAAGTAGCACTCCAACGGCCAGACTTCAAAATATCGATAGATGAACACTGCCAGCTAAAATATTCCTAGAGATGTCATCGACCTCACCGGTCGAGCCGCTGACAGCGTCCTCCGCTTTCGCACAATCGCGTTCACCCCAAGGTAAGCATCAAAATATACTCTGGTCCGAAGCTACGCTGACAGATTTGCAGGCCTGCACTCGACGACAAGTCGTTCAAGGCCGCTATCGCCACCCAGATCCGGAAGGTGGCAAAGCAGGACGGCAACCGCTTCGAGACCCCTCTGGCCGACGTGGTCCGCTACGCCGGAATGGCCGTCTCTCGCGCTGTTCAGAGCTGGAACAAGGTTTCAGACAAGGAGTAAGTAGCTCCGCGAGGCAAAAGATGTAAAATTACTTGGTGACTGACGGCATCACAGGAACCACCTAGACAGAGAATGGTTCAGAAACTGTGTTTGCGACCTTGTCAGCGGCGCAGTCAACAATATCGGACAGAAAGCCTTCCAGTACAATGACCTCAATGCCACCGAGTACCTCGAGCCCGATGACTACGACCCCTTCGACGTGACCACCTACACAGACCGCCGCAGCAACAGCGCTTCCTCTTCCTCTGACGTCGGCTTGGCCTACTACGGCTTTGCGCGAGGCGCGTCACACCAGTCGCGTGCAGATGATGACAGAGACGCGCCAGACACCCCAACTCTGCCCTTGCGTCACGAGGTCAACAAGGGCTGGAAGGCCATCCACGGCCTCGCCGCGTCTCACAAATCCAACAACTCGACTGCAAAGTTCATCGAGGCTACGACCACTCTCCGCCGGAAGCGTGGAAACACTCCCAATGACAGTGACACCAGTGATCCAGACTTGCAAGTCACCAAGCGTCGCGCCAAGCGGCCTCGTTCGTCCGAGTCTTCTCCTAACGCCACTGCCTTCACCGGCATTGGACTGGGTCCTATGGGAGATGGCGTGGGCACCAAGAAGAAGGTGGTAAAGGTGTCTTGGACCGAGGAGGAGGTCGAGATGTTATTCAAGGGTCGGGAGGACGGCAAGGACTGGGACACGATCCATTCTGTGAGTTTCAGTCCCTTTTTACTTGACATCGGGCCAGACTTCCTATTCATGCATATGTTTGGACTGCTAACAAGAATCTTACTGCAGGTCTTGCCCCGTCATACCAGATGTGCCTGTCAGAAGAAGTACCGTGATGTCTCCAAGCAGAAGGAGAAGCGAGAGATTTCCGTCCTGGCACAAGAAGAGAATCAGATCATAAGCTCGCCAAGCAGTGGATTCCAGGGCGACGCGGAGGATGATGTTGTTGATGAACAAGAGGTACAGGAGTAACGGGTTGTGTTCAATGTTTACCGGGCTGCTTTTGTCCGACGTTTAAACGCTCTAGCTATGTATGGATTGCCTCGTGGAGCTACACAGTATCAGCTAGTCATTAATGATGAATCCTCAACTCGTATTGCACAACGGTACCCATGATCTATCTGATCTGACTCAACGTGGACTGGAGTTGGTCTAGATTGGAACCTCTTTTCGCGAGATGCCATCCATTTGGATATTTGCTATGTACCGCCTTCAATATGTCGGAATATCGAACGAGGAAATGCTTCATGAGCCCTGTTTTACCGTTCACTAACCATGTTTTCATAGCAATAATCAAACTTGGTTACAGGAGCCTCCCACTGAGACTGCCGCTCGATGTACTGGAGTATTCCAAGGGTTGGCTTGGAGAATCAACTTCGGATGATTCCCACGGGTGCGACACCTGACCTTGCAAGGCTTCGGTCAACAGACCCGGCGAGAGTTCTGGGCCATACATGTGGCCAGCCCTCAGGTCAATCACTTGATCCCAAGCACAATAGTGACGAATCCTATCACTTCTTTCCGCACTCGCCAGCAGGAACTTCACTGAAGCCGCCTCTTGATGTCTGTGTGGCCCGTTGAATCTCATCGTGATGCCTCCAAAATAATCCATTACAATGCTCATCTCTCTAGCCCAGCCTCCAAGGATTGTTTCAAAGTCCGATATACTATCTATAATGCAGTATAGGGACACATTATGAGATAGTTGATCGAGCAGACTCGAAAAGATTTGGCACAAAGCCATGATGTCGAATCCGCCCCGTGGAAGCGTCTCAATGAATTGTAAATCAGGCTGACTCTGCTGGGGCCATTGCATGAGAAGTTGAATTATGATACTGCTCATCAGCGCAGACGGTCCGTTCTGATTGCCATATTGAAACGAATGTGGCCCGCAAAAGAAA
This sequence comes from Cytospora piceicola, assembly GCA_023375675.1. NCBI lineage: Eukaryota > Fungi > Ascomycota > Sordariomycetes > Diaporthales > Cytosporaceae > Cytospora > Cytospora piceicola. The sequence goes on along the minus strand of JALQBC010000008.1, from coordinate 531,372 downwards.
TAGAACACCATGCGTGTCCGTGGACCGGAATTCGGTGGCAAATCGGAGATACTGCGGATCAGTGTGGTACAGAATATTGACATGGGCGAGAATCTTTCCACGATTTGTTCGCCGCAGTGACCATCGATGAGGAGCATATCTAAGTATTCGACGGTGAGCCATTGCTGGAACCTGTCCGTTGTTGCCACGTAAGCAGCACGAGCCAAATCCTTTTCGGTAAAGGCATCGTACTTCCTCAGAGCATAGCTTAGATCCTCCACGTGCGACCGTACCCCGATATTCTCGTATAGTGCCCTCCGCAACTCTTCGTGACCAAGTTGATTTGATGGGAGCATTTGTTCTGACTGTACAGAACGACGTGTTTCTACTTGGAGGTATGTAAGTCGAAAGTTGTTCGGTTTACGGTCCGGGATCATACTCACCAATCATTTTCTCCCCCCGTATTAGATCCTGAAATAATACGTAAATGGCATTCAACACGGTCACGCCCGTTTCCTTTATTTCTCTCAATTCTTGAAGCGCCGTACCCAGACCTTCCCGTGAGTCAGTGACCTTAGAGTCGAGTTGGTTTATGCCTTGGTGCAGTTCTGCCATGACTGTGTTGATTTGCTGTTGATTGTCAAATTGGTTTTTCCGAAGAGCACACGCCTCTTCGTGCGTTGCAGTCACGCCTCTGGCCGTTTTTTTGTGACGTCTCGCTGTCAACACGCCGACGCACTGGACCAACGCATGCTCCGCGCCAGTCAGGGGCCGAATCAATTGCTCAACTTTTTCCAGCTCGTCTCCAAGTCGCGGAAAGCTCCAACGATTACCCTAGGGTACATGCAACACACAAGGCCGGAGGTCAAAAATTGCAATTGGGAACAGTTCAAGAACCGGTTTGCCCTGGAGGGAAACTGCTGCACCATCGAAACACTCGTCTCTAGCGACGACCTGGACGGGGAAATGAAAGCGGAGCAATGGAAGCGCCTGTCAGCGAAAAAGAAGAAACAAAAGTTGCAAGGACCACGAGAACCGATACGTCAACTAGGACATGGTAAACGTGAGTCACGGTACTTAGAAAGAGTTCGAATCAATTCAGCTCACGTATTGGCCTGTCTCGCCAAAGTGACGGGCGAGGCGTCTTGGGCTGAGAACCCTCACACATTCTTGAGGCCATTCAAGGTCCTCGTTCACTTCCATGAAGAAATGCAAAGACAATACCGATTGCTCAAGGAACCTGACACAGGGCTGACTGCCCCTGGAGTGGTTGGCCCTGAGCCACATGGGGATGAAGATCCACAGCAAAAGGAGATAGGCTTAGGACAGGTCTCCAGTGCCCCGGCTGAAGATGAGCCTGCCCACCAAAGTCAAGAGACACACACCGAGACTCACAACCTGCCGGGAGGCTTTTCAAAACAACACGATAATCGGTCTACACTGAACCAGAATGAAGCCCGAGATGTGATCGGGAGCAGGAATAAGGCCTTAGAAGACATGGCATGTTACATCAAGTTCGTCAATGATGAGATCATTTCTAAGCATCTCACGCTTGACGAAGCGGACTTCCAACGGCCGCCGAAAATACGCTTTACTGATCTGTGGTCAATGTTTCGGTTGGGGGGATTGGTATTCGAGCGAAGTACCAATACGGTGACCTCTGAAGAAGACACGAACAGTCCCCGGACAAACTCCAAAGGCCCTAGGGTCTGGAGGGTGTATCGTATACACACTGAAGATCTTGATTGGGTGGTGGATGATCTCAATAATGACAAGTCCGGGCAGTTGCGCCGCGATATAATACCAGGACCAGAATCGTTGCGGATTGGTGCGTATTCCATCGACTACGATGGAGATTCATACTCTGCAGTCGCACGATCTTGGGTTTTGCACTCCTACCCCGGGGAGAAGGAGGTTACGAAGCTTCCAGTGTATCCTGTTCGTTTTGAAAAAGATCACCAACAGACCATTGATCAGCTGCAGAAGAGGGGCAAGCGTTTCCAAGACATAGTATCTCGGAGACATCCCACCCTAAGTTATCAGGGCTGGTCAATGGTCCAAGATCCCTCAGGAGGCAGGTTGGTTGATTACCAGGGAAAGGAATCGAGGATCCCACGTCATATTGACAGCGATGTCATCATTGACTTTCACGAAGCATTACAATCGTACCCCTGGTGGAAACCGACGTTCCCCAAATTGATCAAGAATATCTTCCAACCGGGAGCTTGGACAGACCGGTTCCCGATCATCCTATGGGCGGACCAAGGTCGGTCCAAGACGATCAAGAAGCTATATGAGATCGTGGTCCAGACCGACGACGTCGAGAGTCCCCGGTCTGGAGTATAACCGTTTCCTTGGAAAAGACCAATTCATTGCAGATCAGGACGAACAGCCCCTCGCCTCAGACGTGGATAAGGCCCAACAGCATCTCAACCCAGAGGATTTGGCGTTGTTGCCGTCCCGTCTGTTCGGCTATGCTTTACGCGAACGAGCATATTTCAACTTGGACATTAGTTTTATAGAGGAATTGCCCCAAATGGACGATCCGTTTGGCAGTTTGATTATTGACCAGGGCTGTATGACACAGATGCAAGCTTTGATCTACCATCATTTCACCACGAAGAAAGCACAAGGGGTGGCAGCAAGGCAAACTCGTGAGCTCATGGATCAAGACTTCATTCGTGGCAAATGAAGAGTGCTCGTTATCCTTTTGCACGGCGCCCCAGGTGTTGGCGAGACTGCAACTGCAGAAGCTGTTTCATATTCCGAGAAGAAGCCCTTATTTCCTATTACATGCGGCGACCTGGGGCTAAGCCCCAAGGATGTCGAGACGAGTCTGACCGAGATCTTCCGTCTAGCTAATTTGTGGGACTGCATCCTTCTACTAGATGAGGCCGAGATCTTTCTTTCTCCTCGACTGAAGAAGGATGAAAATCTTCAGAGGAATACTCTAGTCTCCAGTAAGCAGCCCACACGACGGCGACATCGCTGGTCATTAGAATGGGACTAACAAATGGAATACGTAGTCTTTTTGCGGACCTTGGAGTATTATCGAGGCATATTGTTCCTTACCACCAACCGTGTTGAAGCCTTGGACGAAGCAGTCAAATCCCGCGTCCACCTCAGCCTTGATTATCCACACCTTGCTGAGGAGCAAACTCGAGCTCTGTTCCAAATGAACCTCCAGCGCCTGGAGAGCATTGAGATTGAAAGATCCGGGCTTCTAGAAGAGACGCCAATGATTATCGAGAAGGAAGATATCATTGCATTCGCTTCAGAACATTACCGAAACCAGGAGCCACATTTCAGGTGGAATGGGCGACAGATCAGAAACGCCTTCCAAATCGCCTCAAGCCTCGCTCATTATCAACATAAGCTGAAGCCTCACCGAGGACTCTACATTGGTCCGAGTCACTTCCGTGAAGTCGAAGAGGCCACAAAGAAGTTCGACCGGTTTAGGCAGGAAACCCTTGGAAAAACCGACGACGAACTTGCCAGCTCGTCAGAATACCGTGCAAACCCATCTGTCGAACGCCCAACACCCCGCGGAATATACAGGTAACCCTCGCTTGGTTCATTCTCACACTTCTCACGTGCCAAGTCGAGACATCGTGCCTCGGTTTCCTCATAGACCTCGTGAGGTACGAGGACCTTGGCAGCGCGTCACTCGAGTGAGACACTACGTAGTCCGACACCATCTACGTGAAGGAGTCATGGCGCTTTCTTGTCCCCAGACACTCCTGTTACTTCGGTGGAAGAACTTGGTAACGTTGGAATAGAGGACACTTAACAAGATGATGCTTATCATTCGGGTTAATGACCACAGAGGAAATACTGCATGGAAGAATGTCATTTCGATTGTCATGGAAAGTGTTGTGGTACAGGTTGTGGTATTTCGTGTCGCCCTCTCACAGCTAATCAGGTACGGGTAATTCCACGACCAATATATTATGGGGTCAACTTCAGAACATTTGAATTTGCAGCCCTTAAAGCGTCCAGTAGTATACACCGATTTATTACCATAGCTCAACCATGAAACGTATCCTTACACGTCCTCCAGGATAGCCTCACTGGCCTTTTCAGAGAGAAGATACGTCGGCAGCTGGATGAAGAACCCTGGAACCACAGGGAAGGCACTCGCATCCACGACCCTCAGTCCCTGCACACCCAGTACCCTAAACTTCGAATCCAGGACCGACCCAATCGCCGCCGTGCAGCATGCGTGGTGTCCAAACGAGTTTGTAGCAATGTACTCCTTCACCTCTTCCTCAGTGCTGACATTTGCCCTCCCCGGCTTCGTTTCCGTGAACGATCCATCGAGCGGGATCAGGTCGTCCATGGCCCTCCGCGCGTATTCGATGCCCTCATACGACGCCTGGGTGTCCTGTTGCGACGCCGTGTCGCTGCCCCCGAATGTATTGAACGAGATGACTGGCGTGTCCCTTGGGTCCGCAGAGCTCAAGGTTACCGTACCAGCTGTGTTCTGCGTGCTCGCCTTTAGGCTGATCCAGACCCAGTGTCGGAAGTCGCTGTTCAGAGCCAGTTTAGCCCACCCGGGGAAGAATCCTGGGAAGTTGGCGGGCCCACCGTACACCAAGAGGTCCGGGTCGTCCTGTGTGGCAGCGGATGACTTCATGACAACACCGACGGCAAGACCGTTGGTGGCGTAGGGACCTTTTGACGTCTCGTCGATCCCACTCAGGTATCTCTCCAAACATGGGTCGGGTACCTCTGGATAGCCGTAGGTCAAAGTGCATCCGTTCAAGAGTGAGAAGTTGCTTTGGGTCTCGCTGATGACGGGGACTTCGATGTGGTCACGGAGGTTTGACCCGACTGGAAGGTCTACAAGTTGCTCAATGCCGAACTGGGTAAGCTCGTTGGCTGGGCCGATACCACTCAGCTTGAGTATCTGTGGGGTGTTGAAGGTTCCGGCTGCGAGGATGACTTCCTTGGAGGCAGCGATCACACCCCTTCCCTCGATAGTTGCGCTGTCGCTGCGGGGATCGGCGCGATAAAGGGACTGTCCTTCGTAGTATTCGACTCCCGTAGCCAGGGGCTCATCACCAGTGGTATCGAACTGGATCTTGGTCACCAGAGTGTTGAGCTTGATGTCAAGATGGTACAGTCTGTTCCCGTTGTCATCAACCGCATTAGCAACCTCCAGAATCCAGTTTCTTGCGCCCGCTCGCTCGGAATTCTTCATCGAGAGCGGGATCTGGTACGGACCCGGGGTGATGGTAGGGCCAGGAGCGTTGATGTCTTTGGTGAGAATCTCGGCCAAGCCGGCCACTGTGCCCACCGCGATTCCCACGAGATTCATCCCAAGTGCTGACGCCGCTGAAACGATGATACTGACAACCTTCAAGTCCTGGACAGCCGTTAGGAGTGACGTGAGCTCCGTCCAGAACCACCCAGTGAATCCGTGTCCAGCCACGCTGTTGGGCAGGTAGTCGCAATGCTCGATCTTTTCGAAATGCCTTTGAAGTGTTGAACCGTTCCAACTGGTATCGCCTGTCATATCGGCGATCGTGTCCCAGTCACTGTCGAATGGCCGCACCGTAACGAGAGCATTGTGGCGAGAGCAGCCGCCCAGCGTCCCCGCGCGAGGGTAGAGGGTCCCGATGGAGGTTGCGTCAGCGGGGGGGTCAAGGCCGGTGTAGATGCTCCCGTTGGAAAGACGGTACGAAGTGATGGCGTCCTGGGCTTGCACGGCCGGGTCGGAACTCCGCGTAACGAAATAGTTCCATTGTGTTTCTGGGAGGTCGTCAGTGGCACGAGGAAAGAGAACCGGGACGGACTCATAGTAGTTGTCCCCCTCGTCACCACCGGCGTCGATAAGCAGAACTTTGTGTCCCGCTACTGCCAGGTTTGCAGCCGTGGGACCGCCGCCAGGACCCGAGCCGACCACAATGTAGTCGTAGGTTGTGTTGCCATTTTGCCGTTTCGATATGAAAGGATTGTGGCGACGTGGCTGTGCTTGAGAACGGGCACTGACGGCAGCTGTGAGTGACAGCAGTGACACGGTCCAGGAGAGGACGCCGACTGAATGCATGTCGGACGATACTTGAGCCTCGTTCGATGGTCGCTTCGGTACCCAGGATGGAATATCCAGGGATTATCCTTCACATCAACAATTGCTAAGGCTTCGTGTAATGGTATTTATACTCAATACACTCCATTGTGATCAATTGTGGCAACATAAGGGGCAGCCATACTTGGCGGTTCCCTTTTGGTAATGTGAACCCACCCACCATCACGGTTGTGCTGTGTACCCTAGGGTAGCTTGAATCCTTCTGGTATGATCTTGCCTCTTAGTGGCCATGCCTAAGCCCTCGGCAGCTGCTCGGCAGCTCGGGTGAGGTTAAAGTTATAGTTTATATTTCGATCAGCAAGAACAACGGTTGATCCATCTAGAATGCAACCGTATATCCAGTTGATTACTATGACAGCTCGAGGATCGCCGTCCGAACTGCCGAACTCGGAGTGTAAAGTCGGTCAGCTGCTCTTCAAGCTGAATTCGGAAAGTCTTGAGATGCCTGTAAGTAATCAGCAATCAATACAGCATTCAAAATCGCCACTGGGGTGCAGCGATATGCACTGCGATATCTCTTGGCATGCCATTGGAAAGCATGGCTTCACACATGTGGGCTTAGCGCATCACAAGTCCAACACCATAAAGCTTACAAACACGGTCATCTGGAACTTTAAGCATGTCCTAGTCTCGCCATGACCCTGAAGAGCATAGGAGCGTGACTTACTTAAAATTGTTTGTTTAATCATGGATCAGTGAGCCTACTACCATGTCATTTGATAGCCAACTGAATTGCAGAGATTGGTATGCTATTGGTAGTATGTCAGACCAATCACACATGGACCACCACCTTGAGCCCAGGTTTGTTGCAGACGTTTGAGCGACAGGCTTTTTAGGACTGGGTAAGTCTCACAGGAAATGGTAAATTGCATAGAGAAAAGACTAAGTGATAGCTGCAATAGTAGGCGTCATTCGTAATGGTGTTGATATTGCAAATTCATTAATGACCTCAGGGGGTCAGTAGGATTTTCGCTTTTGGCCTGGTTTGGGGGCTTTTGTTTTTGGGGGGGGGGGGCCAGACAAGTTGAATATACGCCAGTAATACCCTGGAGACTTCGAACAAACACCTAGAGTCATCTGAAAACAGTCCGAAAAAACACTGCATACCCTAGGGAATCAAGGTTGCAGATTCGAAATCCGGCACTGGACAAGGGGTCTGGATCAGTAATCCAATTTTCTCAATTTAGCATATTATTTCCTTCCTTCTCAGTCCTGTATCCTCTTTTGTCCTTTTTCTTTTTCTTCTTTTTCTTCTTTTTCTTTTTTTGCCTTAGATGTCGGAAGCTTCTACAAGCTGTCTTGAAATGCATTTGTTATGAGAAGCCTTGAACCCTGGCAACAGGCGGGATGCATGTGGTGTTTCTGTCATTGGAAGACTGCATGGGAAACAGGAGTCCGGTGCCGACACTTACAAAGAGAAATATTTAGGTACCCTAGTCACCAGAGTGGGAACACACATAATAGAATTGATAGCACGATCCTGCATTTATACTTTGGGCAGCTCACGTCTGAGCTATTTATTGGCTGTGGCGCATGAGTATACAATAAAGCGAAAGGTATTCAAACCGCGCGCCGCTTCTTCTCCGAACGCGTGGTCCCCGAGACCTAAATCTTTCCACATTGAGAATACCAAGGGCAACCTATTTGGTGGATTTCCAAGGACTGTCTGTATTGCGGCTTTCCAACCAATAAAATGACTTGCCCAGTGCTTGATAGGCTCCAATGTGTGCCATTTGGCGGGGCTATCTCATGCGGAGTCATGCCCTATTTCTTCGGTTGTCCGATTAATTATCTGTGCCGACCCAAGCAAACAAATGCTTTGCTGAATTCCATTCAGTACAGTCAAATTCCAGGCGCCTCCCTCTGAACTCGAAAGACCACTACCTAGGTATTCACCAGCTCGCGACCCCACGGCCTTCATTTTCGTCTCCTTACACTGTATACATGTTTAATCACACTGGATACAACTGCGAACGTTGCGGGTCTGCCCACTACGATGAATACCACAAAGTAAGCCTTCCAGTCGGTCATTTCAAGAAGCGGCAGACTAAACAATATATCCAGGAACCTCATCCTTTTCAGCCAAGAGGTTGCTACAATGGCTTTGGAAGGGCATTTAGCGCCCGCTAAACCTTTGTAAGTACTCCATTCGCATGCTCTTATGGTGGTGTCTAACACTTGATTTTAGCTCAGCCTTCATTATCCCTCGTCTCGAGGCCACACTCAGAGACTCGATAGAAAGGGAGGTGCCCAAGTTTGTTCGAATCAATGGCTTCGGAGAACATGGGCTGAGCGACCATCAAATAATACTGATCGCAGCACGTGCTGCTGTCCAAGCCTGACTGTTCGGCCACGGTAAGGCTTTCGTACATCGATGCAACGAAGTAGTCAGCTAAATGGCCAATTTTGATTTAGGTACCTGCTGGATGTCGAATGGATGATTGAGGGTATCACCTCCTTCCTCCCCGCAGATATGCATGTAAGAAACGACCAGGACGCAGACCCGTACCCTGATGCCAAAACGAGTACTCAAAACAACAATATATGGACGGACGAGATGAGGGAAAAGTTACTTCGTTTACGTTGTCAAGACGTGCCCATCACACAGGTCATTGCACAGGTGCGATGATGTCCGACAAATGTTCAGGTCAACTTGAATGTACCTTGGCTAACACTTCAAGCACAGAACCACTTCCCGGGGAAGACAGCCAGGGCACTGTATTGAAAGGCTCGTCGCTCGAAGTCTCGTGCAAGAGAGCTGAGAGCTGTGGGAGCATCGTGATGGGACTATGGAAGAGGACTAGGATGGCTCTATAACCAGCTACTGGTACCGCTTTGTTAGCCCCTGAGTTTTGACACAGCGAGATTATCATGGCTAATCACCGCTCAAATACGAATCCTCAGGTACAAAATCACGTTTTAAACAACAATATCTGCCGGAAACCCACCAAGAACCGCCCTCTACTATCAGTAGCCATGGAAATACAGAGTCAGTTACACGGGGCGGCGGGAGTACACAAGCGGGCCATAGGAGGACAATAGTGTTGCTCGACCACGAGATGTTGATTAAGAATCGCGTCAGCTTTGTAGACAAGCCTCGGCTTTGGAGGCAACCCGGTCAACTTCCTGAATAAGGTTTTCGGGTAACTGCAGATGCGGATATGCGGCTGTCAGGGGGGTCACATGCAGCGCAGTGGAAAGGCCACAATGCACACAGTTCTTACACTGCGGTCCTTGATTTGCTGTCGGCCATAGGCTCCTGCTTAATATCTATCCTGGGCAGCAATCTCCATCATCGCTGTTTCACGGATAGGCAGGTCGCATTTTTCACTACCTGCCATTCTGGGGTATGAAGAGGTTGCAGTGGGCCCCACGACGAGAACCCCGGTTTAATCGCGGTGGTGACAGTTTTTCGATCTCTGGATCGGATAAACTAGCGCCTGTCCTTTGTTTCATGTGTGATTGTATGTATTGTCGGTTTCCCTTTCCAGTGTGGCATCAGTGCACAACTTCTCTTGGCAACCCATCATTTGTCCTCCCTGGGTCAAATGACTGCCACTGAATGATCTGTATTCGCACGGTCCAGGGGATGTACTGATAAATGCAGTAAATCGGCTGGCCGGTCGTACCCATTTATACCTGCTCCCCTCTCTCTCCGCCACTCAGATTCTACCGTGAGCTTTTCTGAGAAACCTTACAAACTTTCTCTTTCATGTCAAGTGGCCGAACATGAGGCCGAATATCCTGACAGCAGTTGCCATCTTCCTGGCCGAGGCGACCGCCTCGACGGTGACTCTTCCACTCAAGTCGCGTGCCAAGGACCACCAAGCGCGAGGAGATGGCAAATTTCGTTTGCCCGGATCGCGTCGATATCTGAAGGCGTCATCCGGCGTCGACGTGCCCGTGACCGATTGGTTCAACCGGTCGGACAACCAGGTGCGTGTCAAACCCTGTAGTATCTCTCTGTGTGTGATGATGACTGACAATTTCACAAGTGGTATACCACATTTGGAATAGGGACCCCGCCGCAGAACTTGTGAATCTTCTCTTCAGCACCCCCGTGGCTTCAATTCGGTCTGTGGCATCGGCTGACTCCCTATAGGACTGTTCTCTTTGACACCGGGTCTCCGGATCTTTTGCTGCCGGGACACAACTGCACCACCTGTGCTGATCTGACCCTGTTCAACCCCAGTACCTCCAGCACATTCTCTCCGCTGCCGGGGACCAAGGTAAACTACGACTTCTCGACGGGTGCCGATTCGATCCCCTTTACGGTGCCCGAGGGAGCGACATGTCGTATTGTCCACGACACTGTCGCCCTTGGCACCGGCGAGCTGGAGGTTGACAACCAGGAGTTTGTCCTGTGCGACAGCTACGCCGAGGCTCTCGACGTCAGTGGCATCTCCGGAATCATGGGAATGAGCCTGCCTCAATCTGGCGGCAGTGTCGCTTCGTGGTACTGGAACCTCGTCAACGATAGCCAGCTGGACTCACCGCTCTACTCCTTCTACACCCCGCCCGGCGACATTGACGGGGGCCAGGTGACCCTTGGCGGCGTGGATGATTCCAAGGTTGATGGGGACATTGTTTACATGGATTTGAACTCCGCAATCACCAACTTGTACTCGGCCTACGTTGTGAACCAATATGCCATGTACGCGAACGGCGAGCTCCTGACCAACGGCACAAAGGCAGCACTTCCATTTGGCTACGCTATTCTGGACACCGGCACAGCCTTCATGCAGACGCCCGACTACGACACCGCCAAGAACATTTACGCGCAAATCTCCCCAAACATTACCCAGATCGATCCTGCCGGAGCATGGGGTGCGCCTTGTGAGGAGCTGGAGAATATCGCGCCGGATCTCACCTTCACGCTCGGCACCAACAAGAAATCGCTGAACCTGACGATCCCGAGCGAGTATTTCAACCTGGGGGAATATCCCGGCCAGACGGGTATTTGCCAGGCTATCTTCAACAACCCCGTGGGTAGCTTGAGCAGTCAGTGGTTCATCGGGAAAACCGCAGTGTGGCTGATAGGCTCGCCACTTCTGGACAAATACTACACAGTGTGGGATGGTGTTGACCTGCAGATCGGCTGGGGAAAGCTCCCCGGGCTTCCTGGGTTTTAGTCTGTGTCTGGACCTGACTTCTCGCTCGGCAGATTGGTTCGATGTATTTGGAACACTCAACTGCTGTCCAGCATAGGATAGACATCATGGATGGGATAGCTACCTAGGTATATACAACACAAAATTACTCAGCGTTCGTACCATTACGGCCAGAGCTACCCGCAACATAACCACAACCTCATCACGCAACAGACGAGGCGGGCCCGGCTACATGTATCGGTCAAAATTCTAGTTGCCCCACAGTCGCGGGTTTCGACCAATGGGCTCACACAACGGTCAGGCGACTGACGACACCCGAGTCGTGAGGCTGCCCTACTCCGTGTCTTGGCTTTGGGAACAGTCGCTGCTAAGTCGTCTACGGGGCCATACCGGATTGTAGCAAAGGGAAACGGAAACTTCAGATTGCGATATACATTTCTCGAGGGGAGTTGAGCGTGATCTCGAGTTATGTATGGCGGTCCTCTGACTTCAATGCTTGGAAGAGCTGCCCCTTCGAAAGGTCAATTGAAGTTGGTACCCATGATCGGATGTTATTTTGGAGCTGTTTCTATAAGATCTGAAATCACCCCAGTCATTCTGTCCCTTTCCTGTTGAATGCTAGACTCTTACCCAAATGCTCCACCAAACTTCAGCATGTGATTTTCATCACTATTTTCCACTCTCTACTTGATTTTGTCTTTTAGTATCTCACCTTAAAGCATTGTCTTAACTGGAGAAAACGGAAATCGTAGCTCAGTACACTGTTCCTGGTAATAAACAAAAAGTGAAATCATTGGGACAGCATTTGAATTGGCAAAGCCTGGAGAAGGCACACATGTGATGATCGACTCAGGATTTTTCTCAATGTTAGCACAGATTAAGGAACAGGCAACCTGACCGGAAACACTGTTTGAATAAAGTACCCCGATGACACATTTGCTTTGTCGGTATCCACTTTGACCTGTGAAGAAGCACTTCAGTGTCTTTCAGGTTGACATCATGACATATCTAGACGACGCTCAAAGCAATCGCCAGCCAAGGCTAACTTGAGAGCATCATTCATGTCCAGAGAAACACGAGCAAGATGTAGTTGGATTAATTCTGAAGACTTTTCCCAATATACGAAAACGAATCTGTGTTGCTGACTGTCAATCACGTGGATGGCTTTTTGCAAGAAACCCCGCAATCATTAAGTGCACTTCGGATTATCTCCGCGGGGTGACTGCAATGGACTTGCCGGAAAGTCTCCGGTGACGGCATCTTCTTGTTTGAGGCAAAATACAAAAATGTTTCATTAGGAGCTGGAAACGAGATGCAGTGATTTTCTTCTGTTCACTAGCAAAGGAAGCCTAATGTTGTGGGCCCTTCAGACTACGTTGCTTTTGTAGGAGAGGAAATTCTTCGAAGCCAGCATGCACCAAGTACTAATAGGAACGAAATTTTGAGTGGCTTGGCCACCAAGTTTTGAATTGTTTGTTGCTAGTTACTGACTGCTAGCTGCCTGCTGTAGGACCGATTTCATATCCCCCGGGCACACGGTTGCCTTGTCAAAAGTCTGCGAATCGGAAAATCTCCTCACTGAAGGGATCGAATGAAGGTTAGCTTCTGGAAGCTCAATATCTTCGGTGAGACGAACAGGGTTTTCAACTTACTTGGTGAGGATCTGGTTGGCGGGTTTCCAGTTACTGGGCAGCCTCTCGCTCCTGGTCATGAGCCTCGCGGAGCTGGGCCTCCAGATGGACCTTCTCCGACTCGCCCCAACCGATCTCGTCCTTCTTGGCCTGGATGGCCTCCTTGCTCCAGCCCTCGACTCGAATGAGGCGGAGAATCTCCTTCGCCTTGAGGTAGGCGGCCTGGCCGCGCCACATGGAGAGGTGGCGGGCAACCGCCAGGCGGGCCTCGGCGGGGATGGTCATGCCGTCGAGCATCTCCAGCATGTGGTTGGCCATTCCGCCCTTGATCGCATCGTGCTCCTCAATATGCTTGAAGCGGTCGGTATGGGTGATGACGTGGAGGAAGACAACGACAGGGTCCTGGTACTCGGGGGCGGGGCTCTCGAAGGTGCGGCGGTACCACTGTCGGAGGGACGGGAGGCTCTCGGGCCTATTGACGAAGTTTTGCAACTCCGCCTCGAAGGCGTCCTTGAAGGCCTGTAAACGTCAGTAAGAGTTGCGGTGAATATATACAAAGAGTATACATACATCCATTGTGATGATGAGGCAAGATGGCAGTGTTGTGAAGACGGTTGTGGATTGGATCTTCTGGTGAGGGTCGGTCCTCGAAATGTTGTTGTCAAGTTGTAGAAAGTTGTGGTTGCGCTTCGGCGGGTTGCCTGGGCAGGTATATATACTTAGGGAGGTTGACACTGGATACCTAGGTACGTATCTGCGCTCGGGCCTCATCAGGTGTACCCTTGTTCTATTGGTCCAGTCCAAAGTCTTACCACCTCTCCGAGAGTTGATGTGGTAGACACAGGACGAAAAGTCTTGTGGTAGGCCCTACACTTCCACAGTTTTCTAGCTCTGCTAGGGCCTCATCCTTTATTTAGTGGGCCCCATTCACTGTTTCCATTTTAAAATAATCTGTTCATTTGTGTAGCTGTGAATTGCTGTCCATAATGATAGATTGATTTATTATGATGTTTTCCCATTGAGACCCACTGATCTGGATTCAAAATATCATGGTGCATTAATCAAATATTCATTCACTCATCACCAGAACACAATAGAAAGGTGTCATCCACACACCTGACCCAGACTCCGGAGACATTCTCAAAACCGTGCAATGGCACTAGTATCGTCCGTATTTTCTCTAGTACAGGGCTGTTGTGGAGGACAATGTCATTTGGCAGGCATTGTGTCTACCCTGCTTCGAGTCCCGCAACTTGTCCAAACTTGGTGTTTGTTCTCTAAATCTTCTGTTTTGACCTCCAGGTCAGCCGGGCCCCCCGCCCTACCTACCCTAGGGTAGTCTCCAGGAAACCGGTAAAGTGGTTTCCTATCCCCTGCTGTGGGATCAGAAACGTTTCGTCGGGGCATGGATGGTGCGCAGGAATATAAATGTCCGACACAAAGATGAGACAAGTCTATTGTTTGCAACAACTTTCCCCTATAGACTCTTATAATACTACACATTCAATGTTGTCGACCCCGTAACGATCTCAACTCTCCGCTATGGCAAGCGATCTTGGTGGAATTCGCGTGCCTTTGACTTAGCCCTGACGGATTCGTACCTCGACTAACTATAATTACGGTCAGGCCTGTCTGCAGCTGGCGATATGCCGGGTAAGGAATATGATCCATGACTTGTGGCGAGAGCTCAGGCCTGTGTCTCCTTGGAAACCTTGCTTGATCCACAATGGCTCTACTACAGAGTCATCACTAGCATCCCGTGACGCGTTGAAGGTTCGCACTTCTTGCCGGAAACTGTGGCAACTGTAAGCTGGCCGGTGGTATCAGCCTGGTAACCATTACCCTGTTCATCTTTCTTTTCCAGACAGGTCTCCTATTTGTCATGCTGTGCTGTGAAGGCTGTTTGCAAGCGGTAGTCGTTTTTAGAGTAGACCAATACTTCTATTTGAATACTTCCATCCGGGGAGAAGGCAGTACAGCCAAGGGTTTCGCAAATCATTAGACCTTGTGTGATCCATTGTGAAGTGAGAAAGGCTATCGTCGGTAGAAAAACGTACAGAGACTACCTAGGTATTGATTGAGGAGACCTCGAAGCGAAGATCGACACAGCGCACGGACTTGCCTCTTCAGGAAGGTGTTAGCCTTGCCGGCCCCCGCCACCTCCCACATCTTCAATTTGTTCCTGACATCAGGTACCATTTCCTCAAAGCGAATTCCGTTACGAAAACCTTCGAATAATCTGACGAATCGTTGTCCTGTCTCAACATAATAATGCCATCCACTCACAATGTCTCGTTGTTTCCATAGGAGCAGGTATAGCTAAGACGTATCTACCATTCTTGCGTGTTCTCATCTGGTGATAATTGCTTGTCACCTGGTAGCTACCTGATAGTCTACTCACGTTGCTGCCGACGATGCCTCTCCAGGGCGGGTCCCAAGGATTGTCCATGTACCACCATCAGCTGGGCCTATCCGTAATTCACTTTGTATATACTAGCCCGAGCTGTTCATGAACGGAAACTACGGGTCATGTAAATGATCGCAATCTATTAGATTCGCTAATCTGGCAGTCGCGACGGTAATGTTTATCTGGTGCAATTTGCAAGGCTCAACTTCCCATGAGGTCATCACTTTGGTAACCCTGGCAACCAAAGATGTACTGTACAAATACCATGAGTCCTGCACATTACACCTCGGCAGTTGTTCCCCCAAACTCAAGGTCCCACTTCCAATATACCAGCTACCCACCACAACTTTCACTCATCCATTTCAAATACCAGTGTTATCCAGAATCATCGGAAAACAAGATGTCATCTACCGACCAGCACAGCCAACTTCCTGCGACAGGCAGTTCCATGGTCATAGATCGCAGTCCTACCCATTCATTGTTCCAATCTGTCAGGAGACCACCAGGTCTTCTGAAATGCCCATTGTGCAGCAGACGGCAAGTGGAAGCAGCCTTCGTACGGAGCTCTGTAAAGAGGGATTCCGTGCAGTTTCTGCGAACAGGTTTCCAGTACACTCGATATAGGACCTGTAATCAGTGCTCTGCTCGGGCCCGGCCCAATCATGTCCACACCGAGAGGGACTTCATACACTTCTACGGCACGGGATATCATCAGGAGTAAGCAAACTATCCTTTTTCCAGCCCACTTACTTGTATCCTGTCAATCCACTAGGCATTATGTTTCCGACTTTTACATTCTCATCCTCAGGCTCTTCTCTGCATGCGTAGACTTCTGCACTTCCCAACCTTCTCCTCCTGTTTATATTCAATGTAGCCATTCCCACGCGCGCTTGGATGATTGGATTATTTTCAACCCGTGAAAGCACAATATCTTTGCTCTCCTTATCTACCCATAACTGTGGCTAACCTCCCGGGTATCTACTAGCTCCGATATTGAGGACGAAGTGGCCTTCGACAACGAACTGGCTGAAGCTCAATACCTCGGGAACCGACCAACAAACCATCATGGCCATGCCGCTCAAGACCAGCTAGCCAATAGCCAAGAGACAGCAGCTACTGGTCACCAGGATCTGCTTTGTAAAAGTGGACCACTGCTTCTGAATAAAAAGAGGAACGAGATCAATAGCAATACCAGTGGAAGAGATGATGCACTGGATACTGGCAATGGGTAATGAAGAATACAGCCTGGGTGGGAAAGCCTCGGTGGGAGAGCCTCAGAGACCAGGATGAACGGGGATACGTACTTAGGTACTAAGGGTCTGTGGTCCCAACTGTTCGGCTTTGTGCAACCTGAGACTACCCTGGGGTACTTCTGATTCCGCAGCTGTAATTGACTGAGGATTGAGTATCGCATATTGGTAGACTTCGTGAGATTTAAGCACCCAGACTTACAGACAGCATCAAAAGGGGATCATTGAATCCAAGGCCCTAAGGCCTAATCTTTGGTAGGGTATACCCTATCTCATCCTTTACAAGGCAAGGAAACAAGGGGTGAAAACACCACGGACATGGTACATGTTAGAAGTCAAACCATAGGTTAGGTAACCCGCACCGGCACACATTATATTACTCTGTATATAAATAGCGCTATCCCCGTTATATAGTTTCCTAACCCAGTATGACTCAATCTGCAGCGATTACATGTCGAACTGCTCAAACCTTCATATCAATCTTTTCCGCTATACTGCGTCCTAGCGTTGTTGTTGTCGCACCTCCTAATATCTCAAATACCGCAACATCGACTTTCAGCGTTTGCAAAAACCAGTTTCGAATCTCCACAGCAATAAGAGAGTCGACGCCATAGATATGCAAGGGCTGGGTGACATCGAAGTCCTCAGTCGACAGTGAAAGAGTTTTGCAAAGCCTTACTGCAATCGCGTCTGCGAGGATTTCTGCCGCTTGGTCGACAGACCCAGCTGTCTTAACCTTCTGGCCCAGATCATGGACATTGTCTTGCGATGGGCCGGTGTCTTCTCCGGAATCTTCAACTGTCGCCTGGTGAAGGTTGAGAAAGATAGGCTCAGCCATCCACCCAGAGGGTCTTGTGCCACGTCGGACAGCATCAGCAGGTACTTCAAGTCCTAATATCAATTGAGCTCGGTCAGAGGTGGCGGCGTTGCTCTTGTTGCAATAATGATCCATAACAGCGAGAATCTCCGACTGAGACATCTCCATAATGTTTGAACCTTGAAGGAAGATCTTTAGCAGACGCTCATTCTCGAGGCTCCATCCATCGGTAGCGGCCATCATGCTGAAGTTCAGGGAAATGGCCTTCTCTCCTAGGCCGAGCCGATAACGTGACAATGCGTCCATGAATGAGTTACCAGCCGCATAATTGGACTGGCCCACAGGGCCGAGAACGCCAGCAATGGAAGAGAACATAATAAAGAAATGGAGATCGCGCGGGAGCTGCTGATGCAAGTTCCATGACCCTAGAACCTTGGGCATCAGCGAAGATACCCAGGCATCGTGGCTCATGTTCTCAAACACGGCGTCCTATACACATTGTTAGCCCTTTCAGCCATGTAATCAGATCTCAATGCTTTCGTACCCGTAGATTCATGGCTGCTTGCACACAGCCTCGGATAGGTGGCATGCGGATGGTACAATGTTCCAAGACAGCTGCCAGAGATGAAGCATTCGCAACGTCGCAAGCAGGACAGTATAAATCAACCCCTTGATTTCTCATCTCTTCCGCAAAGGTCTTGACGTTACTGGTGGCGTTGTCCTCGCCAGTTCGTGAAAGCAATACTAAGTGTCGAGCTCCCTTGGATACCATCCATTTGGCGATGCTGCGGCCCTGTGCGCCGAGTCCGCCAGAAATGAGGATGGTTTCGTCAATGCCGAACGACCAATCAGACGACGGCTTGACTCTCGCCTTGGTATGGTTAGAGAAGCCTCATAGAGATGGATACGGGGCTGGACGTACTGGAACAATGTGTTCAGAATCAACCTCCACAACCACTTTCCCTGGGTTGTTTCCGCTTTGGAGATACCTGAACGCGGCCTCAAAATCTGTGACCGGGAAGACCTTCAACGGCGAAGGTATGTGCAAAATCTTGCGCTTGAACAGATCCACCAGACTCAGGAGAATTTCCCGTACATCATCGGGTCTATCTACCATGAGAGAAGCTAGGTCGACTGCGGAGAAGGTGACATTCCGTGCAAACTGGAACATCGGGAGTCTGCTATGTGAGTAGATATCCTTCTTCCCTATCTCGATGAAACGACCGTATGGAGCTATACACTCCCATGAAGCTACCAAGGCGTCACCTGATAGGGAGTTCAAGACAAGATCCACACCTTCAAACTCCGGTCAGCATTGATCAAGGTGGCAATCTAAAAATGGCACAGATTCGTACCTTTGCCCCTCGTCAGTCTCTTGATGTCGTCGACAAAGGAAAGGTCCCTGCTGTTTAAGATACAGTCGAACGGAATGCCGTACAAGCCATTCAACAAATCTTTCTTATCAGACGTGCCAACTGTGGTGTATACCTTGGCTCCGCAGAATTGGGCGACTTGGATGGCAGCTTGGCCTGTCCCTCCCGCCCCAGAATGGATCAAGATGGACTCCCCTCGAGCGACCCTGGCAACTCTGACCAAGGCGTAGTAAACCGTTGCAAAATTCGTCGCTATTGCAGATGCTTCGGTAAAAGGCATGTCGTCTGGGATCTTGACGCTCAGCTTCTCGGGGCATCTGACCCGCCCACGAAACGTGTCTGGAGCGCCCACAAGCACGCGATCACCTAGAAAACAGTCAGGTCTTGTGAAGAAAATGTTGTCAAACCCGACAGACGCACCTGGTCTCAAGAGGCACTTGGAACCGCTTTGACGGACAATCCCAGCACACTCGGTGCCCATTTTGTCTTGGTCTAAGCGGCCCAGGGCAATTAGAAAGTCTCTGAAGTTGATCCCCATCGCTTTCACATCAACTTCGATCTCTTGTGGGTCCAGTGGCTCCGGTGCTGGAGCTTGTTCGAAGTACAGCGTGTCGAGAAGGCCGGGCTGCCGGACACTCAACTTGAGGTCCTGCTCACCAAAACGCTGGCTTCTGTTCAACCAGTCTGCTGAGTAGTCATGTACCGTTTGATTTAGTTCTCGGCATTCGTAGACACGAGGTATGTGAAGCAATCCGTTTACTTGCAACAGCTCGCGCTCATACGTATCAGAGCTCTCACCTTGAAAAAAGTCAAGGAACGCGCTTTCTAAATGGCTGCCCAAGAGGTTAGCTTCGGAGGTGGGATCCACCGCCAGCGTCATAAATGTGAGTCCGTGGTTCTCCTGTCGCAGTGTCCTGGCCAGACCGAACACAAGACCGCTGGGGGCTACTTCGCCCAGCGCACATGGGGAGCTGGAGGTCTCCGACAGCCATATAACTTGGCTTGTATTTGTCAAAGTGGCGTGTAAGGTCGAGAACCGTTCCGGCTCGAGATGCACAAGAGACATCCATGCATCATCCTGGACAATCAAGACAACTTTATTTCGAAGTTGCCCAGGAGTAGCTGCGGCGGCGTGAAAACTACTGAGCTGGACATCGGTAAGACCGATTTCCTGAAGCTTTAGGATGCTCATTGTCGCCAATTTCGAATCAGGAGACGGTTCATCCCAGCCTGTGATCACAATTGCAGCTTTTACCTCGAATTTCTCATTGCCGATCGGATCGAGCAAGTATGGTGACATGGCCGGGGATATGATTAGTTGTGTCGAGTGTGTGTCACAGATCATTAGGCGGTGTACCAGTAGCCCTTCTTTGGCGCAGCCGCTGCGTGCTAGTGCTTGTTCCCACGTGCAAGTCGCAATCAAGTCGTCTGGACTGCTGTTTCCCCCTGTCTCTTCACGCTCTGACGGTTTGTCAGTTGCTTCGATGTCAAGCTCGCGGACTGTGAACAAGATGCTTACTCGGACACCACGATTCTGGATACTCAGGGAGAAGTGGTCGGGTATCCGTCACTGTTGAGTGTTGCCTTGTGTTGATGAGAATGAGACTGCCATAGCTACCAACCATACACGTAAGTAAGGGATCAGCCTCGAAGAACAGGCTTCATTGCTTACTTATTCAACAGCTTACGGATGTTTGATAAGCAGGTCGACAACGGTTGACTCCCATCCCAAACCTAGGAATTTCCAGTAAGTATTCACAGGCTCCATTTGAAATTCTGAAAAAAAGAACGAAAATACGCACATTCTCTGCAATGACAAGGTCATAGGTATGGTCCTTGAAGCCTTGCTGCCCATGATCATGCTGCGGGTCGAACAGTCGAAATTCCAGCCTGGGAAGCACACCAAGCTCTGCCGACATAGTTTCAAGTACCGACTGAGATGCGTTCGTGTAATCGTAGCACGCGAAGCGGCACAATGGTCCGTTTGTCATCTGTATTGTCAGAGTTTCCAAGATTTGTTTGGTGGTTATCCCAACCCCGGTTCCCAGCTCCAATACTCTCATGCCAGGGTTTTTATGGGCCTTGATATCGACAAAGCGCTGTAGGGGTGTGAAGAAGTTGGCATGTTCAGCTGCTGTTTCGTAATCACTAATATACTGAGAGAGTGACTTCACATTCATGAGGGATACGTCCGGCTTGAGAATCATGTCGTAACACAGCCTCTTGACTTTTTGCTGCTTCGATTGTTGGTTTGGCTGGTCATCCGCCACCATGGTGAGTTCAACACCCTCAGCCCGGAGGAAACCAGATTTTCCAGCGGTGTCGCAAACTTGTATTGAAGCTTCACACGAGCGAGTGCCTCTAGGCCGCGTCGAAGCCCGAACTTGGACATGACACTCTCCGTCGTCCGACTCGAAGCCATAACGAGAGAGCGACAGCTTGGATATGTGTGTTGGTATCCAAGCTTCCCCACGGACATGATTTCCGCTGACAACCACCGGAAGACTTAGCTGCAACATGACGTCTAGCAAGCACGGGTGAATGACGGCTGGCGTCCAGAATGCGCACGCTGGCGGAAGCGACGGTCGTCTCATGGACACCAGACCCACAGCCTGGCCGACACCATCTCGACGAGCTGTTTCAATGCCCTGGAAGTAGGGGCCATAGCCGTAACCACACTGTTCAAGCTTGCAATAGAGCTCTGGTCCATTTGTCCCGGCAGCCTCAGACGCATTCGACTGTGCCCATAGCCCGTCGAAATAATCCGATTGATAAGTGTCCGTCTCCAGCTGAATGTGAATAGAATCCACTGCCTTGACGTCCCCGCGGCAGATTTCGACAAAATTATCGTAAGGACAAGCAAACAGAGAGAACGATGTCCAAGTCGAACCCTTGCTGGATACGTCGTTCGCGGGCTGGAGCCGGAGCTGAACCTCCACGCCGGAATCGTCGGACGGAATGACCAATGGGCCCAATATAGCTACATCTCGAAATCTGTAGCCGCCAATGGGTTGGCTTGACGATGTCTGGGTGACGCCTTCAATTGCCATCGCCAGCATTCCAGCAGCCGGAAAGAGAATTTCCCCCTTGATCTATGTAATGTTAGTAAGGAGCACCTCAAAATTGTAATCACAACATATGCAAAAGCAACATACCTTATGGTCCGCTAGCCAGGGCATAAGTGACACTTTGAAGGTGTTCCGCCAGCGTGGCTCAAGTGGATTCCAGTCAGCACATGGTAGACCGATCAACTCATTGTGTGGCTGTGAGAGCATCCGAATGTTTCTGCTGGTTCGTGGCTCCTCCCAATATGTCTTGGAGTGGTCAAATGGATAGCCTGGCAACGAGTGAAGCGTTCGGGCAGCTACACTTCGTGAAGCAAGTGTGTTGTCCAATGTTGAAAGATCAACGTTATAGCCGAGACAGTGAAGCTTCCCTAGAACTTCGAGTGTAGTGTTTGTCCCTGGCTGGCCCCGTACCAGCATCGTATGATACGCAACAGTCTTTTTCGGCGTTGAAGATGCCAACGACGACATGACATGCTCGCTAGTCTCTCGAATTGGCCCTTGCAAGGTCGAGTGCGGGCCGATCTCAAGGATGTCCGAGAGCGGCATGTTGGCCCGATGGCTCAGATCGATTTTCTTCCTTGGAGCCTTTTTTGTAGAATTTCGGCAAATAACCTCAATCGCCTCGGAAAAGCGAACTGGTGACACCATGTTCCGGACCCAGTACGCATTGTCTCGGAGCGCATTGGTCGTGATGTTCCCGCCTGTTACTGATGAGATCATGGTAGCAGGATGTGATGAAAGTGCCGCATCACCGGGCTCGATTGTCCCAATTGAATCCTGGTAGGCTTGGGCCACCCGAAGCATATGGGGACTATGATAAGCAACGGGCACTTTCAATACTCTTGCGAAAATGGAATTTCGATCCAAGGCAGTTTGAAGTGTGTGAACAAGGTCTTTGTCACCGGATATTGTAGTGTTCCGAGGGCTGTTGATGCAGGCCACAACGAGGATGGGATCCGCGCATGGAGAGCCTCTCAGTATATCCTCGATGTAAGGTCGTACCGCTGCCTCCGACAGTCCAACAGCCATCATAGCACCTTGGAGTCCATCATCGCTGGACTCTGCTAGCTCACTGGACATAACTCCGCGGTAATATGCAAGCTTCCACGCGGCCTGTCGATTGATTGCCCCTGATGCATAAGCTGCTGCAATCTCTCCGCTGGAGTGCCCAACCACAGTTGTAGGTCGTATGCCGAGTGATCGTAGAAGCTCCACGAGTGCAACTTGCAGGATAGTGCACAGAGGCTGCGCAAATCTTGGCTCGCTGAGGCGGGTATCGTCGATCTGTTCTGTAGGTTCTTCATAGCGCAGCAGCAGATCTTCCAGCCGGGTCAGCAACGAACTGTATCAAAGCATTATGCAGCTACGAGACGTGTTACAGCACGGAACTCACCTGTGACTTTCCAAGAGCACCCGAGAACGTTCAAGAACTTCTCCGCATCGCGGAGACTGTCTACGAACACGGGAAATATGGCCAATTCATTTCCCATGCCAAGCCATTGGGCTCCCTGGCCCGTGAAGACGAACCCAATTTTAGGATCAGCCCGCGTTTGTACAGCGGTTCTTGGCACAACAAGCTGTTGCAAAAGGCTGGGTATAGAATCTGCGACGCAAAAAACTCTCCATGGAAATATGCTTCGTCTTTGCAAGAGGGTATGAATCAGTGAGTCAAGGTAGATTTGACCGTCGATGGCGCTGCTTCCATGTTTACCTTTTGTCAGCAAATTCTGATAGGCCTCAATAGTCCGACTGAGTGACTGCTCGTCGTGAGCGGACCAGGCAAGCAGCCTCGGCTGTTTAGTAGTGGGGATGTCGACTATTGCGGGGTCTGTGAAGGATCCTCTGAAAATGTCTTGTCGACCATAGGGACTCTCCGTGAGATTTGGTAGAACCTCGGTGCAGTGACCTGCCATCAGTCCACGAGCGTGAAGATAGTGATAGGCATCATCCATAACGATGTGGGAGTTCGTGCCTCCAAAACCAAATGAATTCACGGAGGCCCGGCGCAAGCCTGTGCGTGGCCAAAGCCTTGAGGACCTTGGGAACTGGGCAATGTGCACTTGTCAGTCCTGATTTGCTCAATGAAAGGTTCAAGACTTCTGTGGGTTTCTGAGCCTTTGAGTAAAATAAGGGGCTCACCTACCTGCAGCTTCAGGAATTCCTCGTCGATCTGGTGGTTCAGTTCCTTCAGGTCAGCGATTGGAGGAATAATGCCTCTCTCGAGCACCAGAATGGTTTTAATAACCCCAGCGATTCCCGCCGCACTAGGAAGAATACTGTTAGCATTTTATTGTCCCCCCACCTCCGTTGTTTACAAGACTCTCCATCAAGCTTACCCTTCAAGATGACCAATATTGGCTTTCAATGCACCGCTATGGGATGTTAGCAGAGGCCATGTAGTCATTGAATGAATATTTCTTACAGAATGACAGGATCACTGGGATCCCTGCCAGGACCGAAAGTATTGCCAATGGCCATGGCTTCAAGAGGATCGCCCACTGCAGTGCCTGTGCCGTGCGCCTCGAAATAGCGAGTAAGAGAAAGGTCTAATGAGGCTTTCCGATATGTATCCTTGATGAGCTTCGTTTGAAGCTCTTTACTCGGCATGGCCAGGCTCGTGAAACCATTTTGGTTTGTTGCTGACGCTCTGATGACGGCTCGGATAGTATCGCCATTCCTTATGGCCGCGTCCACTGATTTGACAATCAGGACGCCAAATCCTTCACCACGACCATACCCATTGGCACGGCTGTCAAATGAGTGACTTACACCATCCGGAGACAAGAAGCCAAGGTTGGAGAGACTGAGGAAAAGATCAGGAGTGAATAGGAGGTTACTACCTGCGACGATTCCCTACTCTTTTGTTAATCACAGCTGTCAAACTCAGTCAAAGCA
The DNA here is from genome assembly GCA_023375675.1 of Cytospora piceicola. Lineage (NCBI taxonomy): Eukaryota > Fungi > Ascomycota > Sordariomycetes > Diaporthales > Cytosporaceae > Cytospora > Cytospora piceicola. The sequence goes on along the minus strand of JALQBC010000008.1, from coordinate 506,750 downwards.
ATGATAGAGGAACATTTTGTTTACGTGAAGTCGGAGAAGACAAAATTTAGGTACTCGTACCATTGAGGATTCACCCTGGCGTATTGATCTGCATGCCAGGTCTAGAGCAGCAAGGCTGCTCGAACAGGCTGTGTCGATGGTAATGCTTGGACCAGTCAAGTTAAAGAATGTGCTGATACGATTTGAGAGCAAGCTGGCTGCCATTCCTGTTGCTGAGTATCGGGGACCATTCTCTGGATCCTTCGCATTGGCTAGCATGTAGTCAAAGGTGAAGCATCCAACGTGAACAGACACGTCTTGGCCACTGATCTGCTTCATAGGGACACCAGCTGAGGAATGAGTAGTAGTCAGCAATGAGTTCATGTGATCAAGAATTCAAGATGTATACCATTTTCCAATGCCAAATAAGTTGTTTCCAGGAGGATTCGCTGTTGAGGGTCCGCCCCTGAAGCTTCTTCCGGAGTCATGCCAAAGAAGCGGGCGTCAAAAGTTGCTATGTCTCTGTCAAGGAAGGACGCCTTCTGTGTCCGAATCTGCGGCACCCAACAGGTCAGACGATGGTAATGTAAGGTATAACACCTATAAGGTTTAGAAGATTACATGCGGTCCCGATCATTGCTTCATCCGGTCGATGGTATTTGACACTGTTAAGTCTCGACGGTAGAAAGGTCGAAGACGTGCATCTCCCTGATATCATCAAGTCCCATAATGCTTCCGTTGAGTCAGCTCCTGGAAATTGAAATGAGAATCCAATGATCGCAATATCAGAAGCTTGACCGATACCATCTACTTCGTTGGAAGATGGACAGTTAGACGGGGAAGCAGCCGAGCCCAAAGGGCAAGGAAAGAGGTAAGGGGTCATCATGGGTGGGTTTCTTTGCAAACAGTCTAACAAGACGTGTACCGTACGGCTCGGTTGTGGGCAAAGACGAATGAATCACGGGATGAACGAGATGAATAAGAAGAACAATCAAACTCTGAATACCCGTGTGACAGGCTACCTATGTCATGTTTTATTCCATTAAGGGTGTTCAAGTATTTGGTTGGTAACCCTGCCACAATAAAGTGCCTGGCTGTTAGGAACCACAGCGTTCTAAAATGGTGAATCCATGGATGTAACCCACTCAAGGCATGTATAAAATTGGAACAGACAATGGGAGATTCGTGATACGAAAGTACTGCATCTGCTGTCCTCATAGTGCAATCATCGTGCATCTTTCACCTTAGCCACAAGGGGCCGGAGGCCCCATGCCAATATCTTTTCCTTTTCCCAGCCCTATCTCGCCCCCATTTCGCCAAGGGAACGATCGGCCCGAACTAATCACCCCATTTCCGTCTACTTGCCTCTTGTGATTTGAGGTGTAGCCTTCGCAACCCCTGTCTCACACAGGTATAGAATATAACATCAGTTTGGGGGCAGGCCAGGCACCAACCATGACTCAATCTACAGTCCTGAAAGGGTGAAAGCGTCTCGAGCAGTCGTTGCTGGATGTAACACCGTAGGAAGCTAATAGGTAAGCTGCGGGCCTTGAATACTCCTGAGACCTGCATCATGGGACAATATTGATACCAAATCCGAGCGATCCATTCCCATGGGATGCCTCTGCATGATGCAGTCATGTTCAAAATAGGGCTTATTCGCCTAAGACCTGCATTAGGGGACGATATTGATACCAAATCCGAGCGATCCATTCCCTTGCCACTGCATGATGCAGTTATCTTCAAGATAGGGGGCCGGCGCTTATCCGATTAGATGAAGACGAAACAAGGCATTCTCAGATATCTGGACGGGAGGGGTCTTGTCTAGCGACGCTATTCCCGATGGAAACTTTTGCATTCCTTCCAGTTCTGCCTTGATTCCCGAGACCAAGACTGTCCCTTGAAAACGTGCCCAGTTGCAAACAGTATCACTGCCCGTCCTCAGGCTGAAGCTAAAGCGGTCACTATGGAGAACAACAAAATGGAAGACACAGTACAGAACAACGCTAAGACAACGCTCTCGCCCTCAGCTTCGGAAGCACCTTGTGATGATCATTTTAACTACCTTTCTGGCTGGAGGCTACATGTTATTACTGCCGGGTAAGTCAGTCCCTGGGATATCGCAAAATAAGTGGACGTACAATGAGACCCGAAGACTCAGTGCTCTAATAACTTGCTACTACAGACTTTCACTTGGAGTTTTTCTCGTCAATTTTGAGCTCACAATTGTGAGCACGGCTTTGGTCAATATTGCCAATGATTTTCAAAGTTTCAGCATGACAAGTTGGATCATCACCGCATACCTGATCACATACGTTGGTAAGAACCCAGCTCTCTTCCTGTATGGGCCTCTCGACGGCACTTGCCTCAGCAGACATCGCAATGGGTAGATGTGTGCTTTGGCTTTTTTACCATATACATTCATTTGCGATAATGGTTTATGATTTGGCTAATCGTTGAGTGTCTAAAGCGGGACTCGTCGTCTGGGCAAAACTGAGCGACATTTTTGGACGCAAGCGTGCCTGCATAGCGACTCTACTTATATTTGCTGCCTTCTCCGGTGGATGTGGCGCAGCTCAAACAATGGTACAACTGTGAGTGTCCACAATGGCAAAGATTGTATATAGACGGTTCGCTGACAATGCGTAGGATAATCTGCCGGGCATTCCAGGGTATTGGCGGCTCAGGTATTTACGCTGTCACTATGGTAATGCTCTATGAGTTGGTGCCGAAATCAAAGTATCCGCTGTATACTACCATTGTTTCCTCAATACTCGGTCTGGGCTTGGTTCTTGGGCCGGTTTTTGGGGGCTTGATAAGTCAGTACACAACTTGGAGATGGGTGTTCCTCCTGAAGTAAGTTTTCTAGCGATTTTTGACCGTTCATCTGGCATCGTTCGAATTTTTTAACGTCAGCTAAAGCATTCCTGCCGGCGCACTTGCTGCCATCTTGCTCCTTCTCACCGTTCCAGGCGACTTTCCCAATCAAGGACGTGGCAAGCCAGCACAGATCAAGAGCTGGAAATCTATCGACTTTACCGGCGCATTCCTTATACTCGCGACTCTAGCCCTGGTCATTGCTGGATTAGAAGAGGCGGCGTCCAGTTTATCTTGGAAATCCGCAAAGACTCTTGCCCCCATCTGTGCCTCGGCCGCTGCTGTTGCGATGTTTCTGGTCAGCCAGTATATGGCCACTCGCCCTGAAAGCACCGTTGAGCCTGTATTTCCATGGCGCTTCTTTCAGAACCGCGTCACAATAGGTCTAATCTTGTGAGTCTCCAAAAGAATACTGAAGCATGACCTGGCAATCTTATTATTGTTATGCAGATTCTCATTCACTACAGGCGCGGTAAACATTACGTGCATCTTCGAAATTCCCCTTCGCCATCAGGCGGCAGGTAACTTGAGCCCTCTACAAGCAGGCCTTCGACTTCTTCCACTGGCTGTCGGTGGGCCGCTTGGAACCATTATTTGTGCGGTCTTGTCCAAGAAGCGACGTATGCCACCTTTGTATGTCAGCTTCATTGGTCAGGCACTTCAAATCATTGGTCTCATCTTCCTGTCCCGCGGGCCTCATGATAACCCGAACTGGCATGCGCTCTATGGCTTTGAAGTCCTGATTGGTTTTGGATTCGGGTTCTGCATCGGCACTGCCACATTGCTCACACCATTTATTGTGGAAAGTCGCGACTTAGGTGAGTCCATTCAGACTTTGCCTTTCAAAAGTCGTGGTATTCTCGTCGATTAATGCTTTCTCATTTTAGCGACTGGAACAGGAGCCGTTTTCCAGATGCGATTTACTGGCGGCGCAATAGTCATATCCATCATCACAGCCGTTGGAAACAGCTGGCTAAAGGGCACATTATTGGGAACATTGACTGCAGAACAACTAGAAGATGTGCTCAGATCGACACGTTTCATAGCAAGCTTCCCACCAAGTCTTCAGCCAGTGGTTCGGGGGGCCTTTGTCGATATGTTCAATCTGCAAATGCACATTGTTCTGGGTTTCGCGGTCGCTGCCGTCTTTACAACATTGCTAATGTGGCAGAAGTTTCAGATATATCTGGACTGACCAATATCGTACTGAATACGTCAGCACTCAGGAGGTCAGAGGTATTGCGGCTTGCTGCAATTGATTTGGAGTTTCAACCTATTCACTTGGAGGACATTGGTTGGCTTTGTGAATCAGGCAATGTGGATATCTGGAAATATGTACTGGCTAAACACATTTGTTTCTCATGCATAGCACCAGAAAGAACAATCTGATACTCACAAAGTTTGCAATCAAACCAACTTTAGCTTCAGGGACTTAACGTTGAATGCCATATACCTAGGTAGATAAGCGACCGTTTGCATAGGTAGCGGCAAGTCTCTCCAATGACACATCATCTCTCCCTGTGTGCACCGCCGGATCTATATTCAATATCATTGCAAGTCTTTTGAAATGTAAAATGGAGCCCTGATCTATTTTCAACTCGTTTCAAGCGGCTTGACCATGAGTAGCTGTGGCAATCACTCTCCGAATAATCTTTACACAAGCCCTCACATCATCCTTCATGCGGGTTCCCGGCACCTCATGGCCTCCAGAATGCACATAGGACTCCCGCATAGCTGACGAACACATCTGCCTAGTTAATTCCGAATTGACGGTTGTATCGTTACATCCCCAAATGTGCGCAGTTGGTATCTGAATAGCTTCGCCATCCTCCTCGGGCGTGAGCAGGCGAATGCTGCCATCATCGGGTGAGTCGTTGATCTCATAGACTCCATTTGAAGACATGAAGACAGCACATTTGAAAGTTGGATGAGCTCTCTCCTTCTCGGGGCTCAGTTTCATCCTGTGCGCTAAGTAGGTTCCAGCCACTGTAGCACCTTGTGAAAAGGCAATGATACCATCAAAGGGGCCTTCTGATGCAATATAGGCATCGAGATGGTCCAGGCATTCCTTTGCGGAACTAGTAATGTTTTTCTCGTCCCACCATGCAACAAATGTGTCATCTAAAGAGGCAACTCCTTCGAACTCGGGTGCCATGGCGACTGAGATGACAGCCTCTACGAACTCAAATGTATGGTGATCTCCTAGTTCGTAGCGAAGTGCGGCTATTGAAGGTGACTGATTAGATATCAAGTTGTTTGCATATTGAGATACTAACAATTGTGCAAATTTTATGACTGTTATGACTGACCAGTTTGCGTCTCAAAGATCTAGTCTAGATCAGCAACCTGGATTGTCTTAAATGTTGACTTATGTTCTGGCTCACCTGCGAATTTGTTCCCACCCCATGGAGACATAAAAAGTGCATTGTTGTAGTCGTTTCTGGATGGACTCGCTATTTGAAGCAGGGGAACTCCAAATTCGAGGGATGTATTAAGTGAGATAATGACTGTGTCTGTGGCATGAGCACAAGCCGATTGTCACTCTCGGAGCTTTTAGTGTTTGAGCGCAAGTATTATATGCCCCATCAGGCTGGTAATACAGGTAGCACTGTCACTGTGTGCCATTTCGAGAGGGATCTCTCTGCACTATCATCCAATGCGACACTAGGTACATGTCTACAGCTATTATTGTCGCAGTCCGCGGCTATCTGCAGTTTCTCATTTATGCGGACCCGCCTGCTAAGATGACATGTATTATCCCAACAAGCATTCGTAGCCCCCAAGACCGGCTGACCGGTCGACGCGAGGCAAGGAGTTAGATGCACCTAACATAAAATCGAACGGGGCAGAAGCCGAGGCATCTCCATCAACATCCGACTTACCCGGCTCGACCAATCAATGGCTCCTACTGCCACCAACCCGCATGCTGTTGGATTCTGCAAGTGAGCAATAGATCTTTATTCTCTTACGTGGCGTGGCATTAGACTATCTTCGGACACGGCCTAAATAGGTGATATGTACCAGAACACAGGGCTGGACTGGCATCATGTCTTGTACGATGGGGGCCATGCATGCAGTTCTCCTGATTTCTCCGTGGAATGATTTGCCCCAAATAAGGGTGACTTATTATTCCTGCAGGAGCAGAATGCTTGGGGGGCGTGGGGGGGGGGGGCGGGTAGGCACTATCAAGTGCAGCAGCAATGTGGACTCAGCTTCATTTGGAGGTGCACTGATACTAATCCTTGCAACCTGGCTGATACTGACAGTTACTGATGGGGTACAATGTGTTCCACGCATTTGTTTGCGGTCTTTGGTGCATCAGGACTGTTGATTACCTGCGGTGTGTCCTGTTTGGTGATGAAATATAGCCTAATAAATGCATTCATAAAGTCTGAAATCCTGGCTTAGGTTGGAGCTTGGTGGAGTGGCAAGGCAATAGCGCAGTAGCAGCTTAGGAGACGCGTAGTAGCAGCATATTGATTAATACTAATAGTAGTTAGTAGTTATAGTATACAGCAAATACTAAACCTTACCTCTCTATTCCCCTCCTATCCCCTTATCTTCGTAGTTATTCTACATAGAAGTCTTCCTTAGAGGTTTAAACTCTTTATCATCAGTGTAGTATATAACGCCCGTTACGCGAGTCGTAGGCGCTAAGGTCTCGAGGTCGCCATACCTATAACGCATTTAAATCCAAAGACTTATTGGCGTGTGTGTTAATTGAATGAACAAAGATAAATGAGGGGGTCCGCTACTTAGCAACTACCTTCGTCCTTCCCCCTTCAGCGCATTATCCTCAAAGGTCACCTTCCCAAAGTACAATCGTAAAGAAAACAAGAACAAAGAAAGGAGGCCCCATGACGACGTTCCCTTGATCGTCTAATTAAGGCCCTATTCATCACACAACCTCTCCACCCCTTTCCATCCTGGCTGCCCGGAAAGTTGTTCCGGCTGGCACTCTTGAGTCTCCAGAAGCCTCATCTCGACGGATTGAAATGACATTGGTCACGAGGACTTCTGAGCTTGGCTCAAGTCCCATAATACTCGGTTGTTCCATGTATCCAGAGAGCTCGAGACTGTCGTCCTGGTATGCATAACCCTTTGACTTGGACCGGGTAAAAAAGGAATTCCACGATGAGCCGTATCTCTCCCGCAGAACATTGAAGAATGTGCCAGCGTGCGACCGAAGTGGAGAGTATACGGGTAGACATGCGCATATGATTGTCGTTGCGATGTGGATGTTGGTCCACAAGCTAGACTTATTGAATGCCACTGCCAAACGTCAGTACAACTTCAATGGGTCTGGGACCAGGTTCAGGCACAGCCTGCCATCAGAACTAACCGTATTCCGCATTAGGTTGATAGCTGTAGTATATTCGAATAATGTTGGTGATGATCGAGCTGGGGCACAAATTAGCCAGTATCCCGCTTGTACACATGTGCAGTGGCTTTGGGAACACCTACAAGCATCCGACCAAAAATATTCCAAGCACCAGAGTTCTCTTACGCGCACTCATTTGCAATGGAAGAGTTCCCCATATAGGAATGGCTAGTATCGCTGTGTCCACGAAAACCTCGATGATGTTGATGATAATGAAGAACACATCAAAATTGAGGCATCGACCCTTATTCAGACGGTGCCAGAAGTGGTCAATTGGCACGCAGATGACTAGATCCATGACGGTGGCGGCAATGAACCAAACTGAAGAGAGAACCATAAGAGCAGCCGAGGCGACTCGAAATCGACGAGTGGAAAAGATGCGCCGGTACAAGAATAGGATGGACATCTTGCAAGTAAACAGCACGAGAAAGGAGAACGTGACGCTCAAGAACATCGACTAAAACTCGTTAAAACTCCAGCCGCTCCGCTGTATAATTACAATATGAGGAAAGAGATTGTAATATACCTCTAGGTAATTCTCAAGCTCACCGAGTGCTGCCGGTGAGGGTGCTGCTGCCAGCTGGGCGGCAATCTGTGGCAATTCTATGCCCCCCGCACCAGCGAAAATACCTGAACATGGTGTTTCGTAAGTGAAAAGCCTCTCTTGTCAAACATTATAACTACCCTAGGGTACTTACCCCAAATTTCACCGGACAGTCCTCCAGCGTAGCTGATGAGGGAGGCAAGAATCCAAAAGTCATCCCAATGCAAGCCATTTTTCAGGATGAATTTGCACCAGAAACGTATGCTGACTGCGATTGCTGATAGTGACATGCACACTATCGCTGCTGCTAGTTGTTGCACACCTTGATGGGCTAACGCCATGATGTGCTCCTCGGGGAATTATGGTCGGCCTGCTGCTTGAGGTTGAGGCTGGAGTTGAGGCAGGTTCCGAGAATGAAGTGGGTGATCACCTCAAGATTCCGAATTAACCTGTAAGTTGCTGTCCGATAGGTTGAAGTTGGGTGAGCGAGTTACAATATGCCTCCCACTCGGGGTCTTGCTAGTTTGTGTACCGTACTGGGGGCATTTTTAATCTGAGAGGCTGGTCACAGGATAGGCTAGAAGGATGAAGCCCCTGCACTGCACAAGTTTAATTTACTCAGTTACCTGATCTCTAGTCGTCGAAACGGTACACCCATGGCGTGCTGGTGCTTGGTCGGGTACACAGTGATCCTTTGAAAATCTTGGAGTTGAAGGTATAGGCCAGGCTCCCGGGAGGAGGAGTACACGTGTGATTCGCTTTGGTATGTATGCAAAGTATCTCATTGCATCGTCCCCACAATACCTCCTTCTGATTTGTAGCACAACTGCAGAGCAGTAATGCAGAGCAGGAATATGAACAGGGGAGCACAGGCTGTTCAGATCAAGTGTGGTTCCCCTTGATGTGCATGCAAAGTTCTATGTTGGATCGCACCTACAACATCAAGTCTTCTACTTCGATTATATTTAATACCGCTGTACTCGATTAGTACATCACATCCGCCCTGATGTGCATTCAAATTTCCATGTAACATCGCCCCCACGATATCAAGTCTCCTAGTTTGGTTATATTTTATGCCGCTGTGCTCGATTGGTGCATCACATCCGCCTTGGTGTGCATGCAAGGTTCGATGTTACATCGCCCCCACGATATCAAGTCTTCTAGTTTGGTTATATTTTATGCCGCTGTGCTCGATTGGTGCATCACATCCGCCTTGGTGTGCATGCGAGGCTGCCATTGCCGTTTTGATACATACACCCAGGGAGGTGTTTTGCGGCTCGCCTGCCTGGTGCTGTGGAGATCAGGTACTTTTGTGAGGTATCAATGAATCTGCCAAAATAGGAACCAACCATCATCTGCAATGACATGATGTTTATGCAGCTTACGAGGCGTTCTGCAGTGGCAGGCTGAAGGATCAACACGAGTTGTCTCATTTGAGGCGCTCAATGTGGTTAGCGTTTTCTCACCCGGAAAAGAGGCCGCGGTACAGACAAAAAACACAAGTATCTGGCGCTCTTCCCGTCTGACATTTCCATTTCCCCCTCACTCTATCACCAACTGGTAAACAACACGAGCTGGAAGCAGCAGCAGTAAGGAGAATGTTCAACTCAGTACTCATAGTAAGTTTCAATAGAGTTCACGTCCAGCCATCTATGCCTCTCGCTTTTTCTCACAATGTTGTCATAGGTCGGCGGCTCCTTGAGTGGTCTCATGCTCGGTGTGCATCTCAAGCGAGAAGGAGTGAACGTCACGATCCTCGAGCAGGATTCTGCATCAGAAAGGAGTAGCCACAATGCCGGAATTCGTATCGATAACAACGTCAACGATTTTCTGCTTCAACATAACCAGACTGGACTACAAACGTCGCTTGAGAGCCACGCCAACTTCATTTCCTTGCGGAAACGCGAGAACGTCATCAAGGCAGACAAAGGAACGACAAGGTACTGGACTAATTGGGGTTATTTGTACCGGATCCTACGTGCCAACTTCGACGGATATGCCTCGAAAGCCTGCCCTACGCCTCCGGCCTCGAAGCCCGGAGACGGCGATGCTAAGTATCTTACAGGAAAGCGCGTGACCAGCCTCCAGTATATGAGCGGCAACATCACGCTTTATTACGTGGATGTGGAGACAGGCGAAGAGCATTCTTCTAGTTCTGAAATCGTCATCGGCGCAGACGGGCTGCACTCAACTATCCGTAAGCTAGTTCACGCGCCTCTAGCTTACCCAGAAACGTACGCGGGCTTTGTTGCGTGGAGAGGCGCCGTCCCACGCAGATCAGTGTCCCAAGTAACGGCAGACTTCTTTACCAATCAAGTCTCGTCAGATTTCATGGGCCAGGGCACCTACATGATTTGTTACGTAATCCCTACCGACGAAGGCGACTTTGCTCCTGAGGCCCAGCTTATCAACTGGGTGCTCTACCAAGACGTCGCCGAAGGAACCGCCAATGAGGCAGCTATTTTCACGGATGCCAATGGCCACCGATACCAGCGCACCGTTCCACAGGGGTTTGTGGATCCGCACACGTGGGATAGTATTCGCGGACCCCTGGTTGCGCGTATGGCCGCTCCGTTCGCAGAACTGGTATCTGCGACGACGAACCCATTCGTCACCAAGGTCAGCGATGTCCTGGGAAGCCAAGCGAGCTTTTTTGATGGCCATTTGGTGCTTGTGGGAGATGCGCTGGCAACGTATCGTCCGCATGCGGGAAAGGCTACGGACCAGGCTGCGAGCCATTGCTTGGAGCTTGCTAAAGTGTGGCGCGGTGATAAGTCCTTAGCAAGTTGGGACATTGAGGCGTGTGTCAACTCAAAAAAGATGTTTCTGTGGAGCAGATTGATGGGAGAGTTTGGAAGAGGGACGTGGTTTTCGTTTCTCAAATCGATTGTGTCGTATCTGGTCTTCATCATTAGAGCAAGGCTGTGGCGGAACCTTGCGATGAAGAGGAAACCTTGAAGGGAAGGGACCACTTTGACGGGCCTCCCATGTCGTTGTCGAGTGTCTGCACAAACGCGTCTTCAAGACCATCTTGTTCATGTCAATTTTCCAATCACTGAACCACTTCACTCGCCATATTATGATTTTCAGACCCGTACTCCCCCTTGAAATTAACAAAGAACCGTTCTATTTTCGCCTTGAAAAACGGCGTTCTTATTTTCACCCGACAATCATTCATTCTCGTCTTCAAATAAAACAACCCTCATTCTCGCCTCCACCAACAAGATGCCGATGCGTTACCGTGGACCAATTACTGCTAAGGGTTCTGGTGGCCTTTCCACACGTAGTAGCTGCCATCTAAATCTGCGTGCAAAGCAGCTGTCGACACTCTGTTCGGCTGGAAGCTGGTGTCCAAGGCCACGTGCAGGTCAAATATCGAGACGCTGTTCAACATCAAGACCTGACGCGAACCTTCGCCCGACCTCAGCACCCATGGAGCCACTTCGGACCATGTCCGAATTGGAACACATCGAGCTAGCGAATGAGCTCGTGCTAGTGGACGACATCGCTGATCCTGCCCGCCCTAGGATGTATTTGAAGGAGGCATCGGATGTGATCAACAAGAACGGTTGCACTAGTTTGCTTGTATGGGTCACCCCTATGATAAGAAGCTAGATAACAAGAGCTAAGTTCGCTACCTTGTAATACGTATCACTCCAGGCCTGGCCAACAGTGTTTTTATTATCTGTATATTTGTATAGGTAGGCGGCTGACGAGTGCTAAAGTAAATATCAGCTGCTGAATGTAACATGTGCCTGACGCCGACAACAGAATTCGGAGGAGTCGCTGACCCTCTTGCAATCACATTGTGGTAGCCACCTCCTTTGCACACGACAACGAGGGCCCACAGGCGTCTCCCATGCTTTTACTTTTGGAAACTCGACGAGAACTTACCCCGGAGTCTAGACCGCAAAGGCTCACCTAAGTACTGATTTCGAATATGGAGATCATCACTCCACAGCTCTAGAACACAATCAGAGACAACATGAAAAATGAGACACACGAGTTCATACGAATCACCAATGACGGAGAGCATGGACACAATGATCTCGGCACAAACATATTACCCCGGTCGCAGCACTTGAGCACGTGAGTACCTGCAGCAGCTCCCATGTAGACCATCTCTCACTAACAAACCTTCTCTGGGCCCCAGGTAGTAGGCAGGTCAGACAGGTCAGCACCATCGTCAACGGATACTACAAGATTCCAATGTATGCCAGTGAAATAGGCACAATGACCAGAAGGACTGGAGGCTCTCCAAGAGAGTTCGAGCACGGAAGGCAAAACCCAACGGCATCTGGGTGCAATGGACTCGCGAGACTTTACCTTCATGAAAGCCATCCAACACAATAACGCTTGGTTGCCGAGCAGCAAACGACGAGAGCGCGAATGGGCGAGAAGCAATTTTCAAAACGGCGCTGTACCTGGTATCATTCTGGAAGTTATCGGTGGTCATGCGCTCGAGCATGGTTCGGACACCTGGGCAGCAGCCCAAACAACCACCACCAATTCAAGTTCAAGTGGTCGTGGCTCGGCGGGAGGTCGGTATGTACTGCCCTCTAACATCGTTTTCTCTCGCCATCACTAATATAAATGTGGCAGGGCGGGTCCTGAGTACTCGATCATCGTTGGGGACCCTCTCCAGCCACACCAATTCCATGCACCACTTACAAGTCAGCAAATTATCCATAATATGCTTCACCAAGACTTCCGTTGTGCGCGTGATCAAGGCAGCCCAGGCTTTTCGAGACGCGCGCTTTTCGAAGCAATGCACCCCCGGGGCCCCCCGCCCCACCCCCCGCGCCCTCCCAAGGCTATCGAGCGCCACTTCATCTTGAAGCAGACGGATCGCAACTACCAGGTTGGCATCCTTCAAGCCTGCTCTCGTCTCCCTTTTCAAGGCGCCTTTCCTTCCGTGCAAGTCCGCCAAGATCATGGGGGGCCCTTTGCCTGAAGGGATGTGCGGATGCCATGGCTCCTCCTCCGAGGAGCATCAGCAGCGTGCTCTCCTTGAGATGCAGGGTGTGTGTACTGTGGTGTGCCTGTTCGAGTGTCGTTTCAACCCTCGCCTTTCTCAGTTTTAAACAATGCAATTTTTAGGGACTTGTGGACACGGTTACATGGTGTACGAGGGTTTAATGGGAATGTGAGAGCAGCTACAGCCCCGTTGTAATATAACTGTACCTCATCCAGATATATCTATACATATGTACCTTGATTGTGCCCAGTATCTGCCTCTTTAGGTCTCAGTGATGTGCTGTCAAATCTGGTTTTCTTTCGGATAATTGGTTGAGGTCCGTTATCTTCATCTTCAAACTCTCTTCAGGTTAGTCTGGACCGCTGATGTCAACATCAGATCCATCCTACAAGTGCATCGACATGTCCCAGAGGAATCCATACATGATAAATTGTCATGGCACTATAAATCCTCGAGTAAAGGACCCTTCCCATAGTCTTCAAAGATGCTCCCGTGTTTCGGGGGAGGGTACTGTAGGGTACTAGGGGAAGCCCGTGCGGTGCATGATGTACATTTTTTAATGGAACGGTAAAATTGCGAGGCAACCTTTCAGAGACGGGGCAGAATCCTTCATGAGACTACTCGTGAAGGGCCAGTGCTACACAAGAGCTCTGACATTTTCCTTCCTGATCCAGAAGAACTGTGGTGGGCTTTGAAACGCGAACCATGCGATGTCTCGATCTTAAGCATCGGGGTCACAATTGACAATCTGTGTTCTTGATTGCAGGCACTACCCTAGGGTACAATATCAAATGGGGTGTAGGGTTCGAAGGTCCTTTTTTCGAAGGACGCCGGCTCTTAATTCCCACCCGGGTCTCCGGCCAGGAACGGCACATTGGGCGGTACGGTAGAAGTACCCTAGGGTAGCTGGGAGAAGTATGGTAACCAGATGAACGGCGAGGAAACACATATGAGGATAACTAGCACTTCCTCGGATTTTTCTCCATGGTATGCATACGTCTTTTAGGTCCAGCTGAGGGCGACCGTTTGTCTAAGGGAGATAAAGGTAGGAAATGGTCTTCGATCAAAGGCCTTCTTCTGTGTCACTCCTTGTCTGGCTCAGCAACGGAAACCATTGAACAATCCCATTCTTGATATTCCACTTTGTGTGTATCTATGGGATTGTTCCGTTGTGGCTCGGGTACCAAGAACAATGGCCTTTGACAGATATATAGACAACATGGTGATGGAAAAGATATATATAATTACCAGAAGCCTGTCCCGGTGCCTGTATCATTTGGTCCTCCGCAACAACTTTGGCAACCTTCAGCAGTAACAACTACTACTGCTTAACAACATACAAAGCAAAGGTTGACTGTCATCACAACGCAACAGCATCACTAACATTGGTAAGATATCACTGTCTAGGTACTAACCTCCAGGCTTTCAGAATGACCATCATCGTACAACGAAACGAAGCGCGCAGCGGCAAGGCGGGAGCTGACGACCTCGTTACCTACAGCCCCTTTCCGAACGCCGTTGCGGGCATCTCTGGCTGCATCGAAGTTGCCATTGCTGTACAAGGACACTACGATCCCAGCTTCCCAGTATACGAAGGCCGCTGCAACCTCTTCCTGGCCCATCTGGCCTCAGGAACAGCTGGCAAGGTTTACAGGGGGAGTGAGGCCTACCAGCCTCACCTGCAGCTCATGGTCCTCATGGTGGAGGCGGCCAAGCTGCAGGGACTCGCAGGCTTGTCAGTTCTCGTAGTGGCTGCCGATCCAATGTCCTTGGTGGACAATGATTGCTTCAAGTGGAGTGATGAGGCAATTCGCCGCCATCGGGAGCTGGTCGACACTTGTGTGGAGACTGCTCGCAGCTGGGGTGGAAAGTTCCACCTTCTCCTTCAACCCTCTGACTCGATGGTGAAGCAGGTCAGTCTCAAGGGCCAGCAGGACTGGCCCACATTCGACTTCATCTGAAACGTTGTTTCTGGAACGGTCACCTTCCAAGGTCCATGATATGGGAATGGTGAGTACTCCCAGGTAAGTGGTGTCTCTCTTTCTACTCCTTTTCCTACAACTGTCTTCCCTCCCTTGAGTTTTCGTTATGGACTTACATAGCACGATTTCGCATTCCTCTAGGTATTAAATCTACTTCTATCATCATTACTTGTTCCTTTTGCCGTCGCATATAAACTCTCGTGACACTCGCGGTGGCTTACCCCTATCCGTTCGGTTTTATTTTGTGGCGTTTGCTTATTTCTTTTCTCGCTTATACCGTGCCCTTCTAGTAAAGCCAGTCAGTCAACGCTCACTACGGCAATTTGGGAAACATGTAGCACGAGTTCCTGAAGACATTCGTCCTTCAATCAAGTCCACGACAGGTGTCGGTATGAGACGAAACCCGTTGTAAGGACCAACTTGGCAGTAGGGTATGAGAGTGGTTCACTCTATAATGACCACATATTCATCGTCGGTCAGGTTAACCTCAAGAATTCACTGCGGCATAGCACAATGCCTACCATCAAATTCCATTGACTTTAATCGAACAAACCCAACAAGCGAATGCTTTGTACAAAGTCATACTCGGCAGTCCTTGAATTCACCCGTCTTTGTTTGTCACGGCCCAGGGTCAATGTTCCAGTCATCCTTGCGGCTAGTAGACAATTCGGGTCTATATATTTCTAGGAGCACCTGCAACCCAAAATTGATCAGTCCTTTGTCTCTGAGACCTGCAGCTTTTCGGAGAACCAAGGGGCAACTATGAAGGCTTTCTCGAGGCAATTAAAATAGTCCAAGTCTCGCACCTCGGACGCAGTCGCTCCAGCGCCTCAGCCTCCCAAATCAAAAAGCCGATTCCATTGCTTCAAAAGGTTTCCGGAAAATTCAAACACTTCTACCCATCAACCGGTACACTCACGATGCATACTTTCATTCTCTTCCTCACAGGCGTTGCCCTCGCCATCAACTCATTGGCCACACCCTTGACTGAAAGGGGCACCTTTTCGAGCGTAACCACCAGATTCGACAAGTACTGCACAAATCTGCTCCCCTATGACCAGAATGGAGCCTCCCTCAAATTGATGGCCTCATGCTCAACCTCAGGTGTGCACAACTTGGGCGCCAAGCTCAGCGAATCCACCATCGACATCAACGAATGCCTGGCCAACGACGATGGTGTCATTTCTGCAAGGGCCCAGTAAGTCCAGCCAGATATACCATCCCCCAATTCTAACTACAGTAGGCATGAATCGTTTTGCTAACACTGATGTAGCGGCGGCGCCCTCAGAAGTTGCCACTGCGACTTCGGAACGCATGTTTGCGGGACTGGAGCTGGATGTGCGACTACGACGGCGCAATGTAGCTGCAAGAACAAGGCCGGGGCTGATCACGTCAATAAATTTGACATTGGTAAGTTTGCAGTGAAGATAATATTGACTGGAAACTAACATCACGCAGCCGAGTACATCGGCGTAGGATATGACAGCAACAATCACTTCGTACTCTACTGCTCCGGGATTTATGGAGCTTGGGACCAGTGCTTGGTGGAAGGTGCCGCTGCTACTTGTTGAACAGCCTACGGACGTTTTTCTTTATTGCCTTAATGGAAGAGTACCTTTAGCATTCATAAATATAAGATTTACACTGAATACAATTCGGTCACTGTAAAAATTACAAACCTGATGAGGCCGGGTGACACCTCTATCTTTACATGGAAAAGGTTGGGAATCCTTGTATCGACAACTCCTGAAAGTGTTGTTGTGTAAGTATAGAACCTGGCCTCGCCATAGCCATGGGCTTGGAAACAGATGAACGTCAGACTCGCCAGCTGTACCCGACCATCGGTCCGTACGCTATCAACTCCGTGACGGGTTGTGGAGTGGTCCGGGCCGCAGCGGCGCCGATGCCGTCATCACGGACTCCACTCCGGATCATGCCGTGCTTGCGACTGTTAGATACCGGTACCCCTCACCGTACAACAATCCAGTGGCGCTGATCAGTATCAAAGCCCTTGCTCCTACACGATTTCATTGACTATAACAAAGGCTGAGAAGTTCGAGTTCGAGAATCAAAGCTGTCACCGAGGCCCCCCGACGTCTTCATTCCCTCTTTCGTCGATTACAGTATTGACTCGCACCGCATATATGTCTGACACCTTGTCCCCCTTCTTTATCTACGAGGAACCAGCAAAGACCGTCTTCGGACCGTCCCCAAACTTGGAGCTCCTCCATGAGAACAAAGACTACCCCTTCGCCCACGAAGCAGGAGTCTTCCTCGCCGCAGACGACACACTCTTTATCACAAGTAATGGGTATACGGACCCCGCTACCGGCGAGAGTAAGATCCAAATCTCTAAAGTCACGCTTGAGAGATACAATGGGATTACAGCGGCCAAGGTGGAGGAAATACACCCGGATGGCATACCAATGGGGAACGGCGGCGTCAACTACCAAGACGGGGTACTCTTCTGCGCTCAAGGCGGCCTCGATACCTCCACCCATGCCGGGGGATTGGTTTATATGGAACCGCGCCCTCCCTATCGGACACGCAGCCTGATCAGTTCGTTCCACGGACGGATGTTTAACAGCGTCAACGATGTGGTGGTGCACAGCGACGGCTCGATCTGGTTCACGGATCCGATTTATGGGTACGAGCAGGGGTTTCGACCAAAGCCGCAGCTGCCGTGTCAGGTGTATCGATTTGACCCGCAGGGTGGGGTTGGTAAGAGGGGGAGTATCAGGGCGGTCGCGGATGGATTTGGGAGGCCGAATGGGATTTGCTTCAGTCCGGACGAACAGATCGTGTATATCACGGATACAGATCTGATGCATGGGGATGGGTCGACGGACTTGACGCGGGCCTCCACGATGTGAGCCAACTAAAAGACTTGAGAGGCGAGGAGCGACTTGACTGACGATAACTTACAGTTACGCGTTCGACGTGGCGTATTACTCGAGCCAACCGTTCCTCGTGAACCGAAGACTGTTTGCCATGGCGGACAATGGGCTCCCTGACGGCATCAAGTGCGACGTGGATGGCAATGTGTACAGCGGCTGTGGTGATGGCGTCAATATCTGGTCTCCTGGAGGAGTGCTTCTGGGCAAGATCTTGGTGGAAGGAGGCGCAGCGAACTTCTGTTTTGGAAAAGAGGGCGAAATTTTCATTCTCAACGAACACAGGCTGTGGAGGGCGCAGCTGGATACTTCCACCAAGGGTGCATTGTTGGGCATCTAGACTGACGGAAGTTCTGATGTGATTGTATATTAATTTGCGCCAACACCTAATAACAAGGTATTGAGGGAGCATCGTCATCCTGTTTGAAAGCTGCAGTCAATCCAACTCCAAGAAACTGTGCACTCAGCACTGGTCACCACCTGGGCAGGGCAGGACGTCCATTGGAGTCGTCCTTTCCTAGTTGCTTGCTCGCGTTCTCACGTGCTCAGGCGCTCAGTCACAGGATCAGGGCTGTTGAGCATTATTGGGTGTCCAAATCGGGAAGGGGCTCCCGCCGACTACTACCAACTCCAGAGTACTCGACGCATTTTCATCTACTTGGGCATTTAGGCAGCCCAAGCAGACATGCCAGCTTGGCACCTTCCCACTTGTAATACCTACCTGGGCACACACATCTTCTACCTTCTACCACCCAACGCCCAACAAACCTTCGAACTTTGGACCCCTGGGACCACGATCAATCACCACCTCCGCACCTCCACAGCTACGTAACAGATCAAACTCGGTCCCTCCAAGAACAAATCTCCCCATGTTACAGCACTCAATCTCCTTTTAACCCTCTCTCCTTCTCCCATGTCCTGACGACAGGGCACTAAGTTCATACTGCGTCACCTTGCAGCTTGTGATCTCCAAGCCGTGTTACTTGGTGCTAGAGACGATATTTATAATCACCGCACCGAGAACCATTCCTTTCAAGTCGACACCAACCAAAAGACCAGACATGGACTCTCCAGACCCTCACAAGGGTACCTCTTCCGTAGCTGTACGGCCCGATAACACACCTAATTCGGATGGGGCTGCAACACCTGTGATTGGGCCTTCTCAGAGAAACAAATCTCGAGTAGCACGCCGTAGGGTTCCTCAGAAAGCCAAACCATCGTTCATTGAAGAGGATGACAACATCACCACCAGTGATGACGAACATTATCATGCTGACGATCACAAGCCTCTCATCACACTTCCTCGCCGTGAAATCTCATATCGCCCTATGGACTCCGTCAAGTTCCCCAAGAACCCCAACGCCAGTCCCTCAAAACCGGTCCCTGACCCCGAGACACAGCCCTATGAAGAGGCCATGATGGATCTGAACGGTGGACAATCCAGACCAAGCTCAGTATCAAACCCTGAACCTGAGTTGGGTGAAGTATGCAATGACCGTGCTACACCCATGACGCCCTTCAACATTGGCGACTCCAGACCAGCTTCAGTAGCAGCCCCTGAATCTGAGGTGAATCTCAAATCGGGTGGCTATGACGAAGCAGTGGGACGAGGAATGCCAAATCCTGCATCCCCTGTCACATCCCTCAATCCGGACGATCAGAAACAGAAGACGAGTTCAACAGTGCGAGGTTCGTCGAAGCTCAATGCGGGTGGAACAGACCAAAGCCGGCTTTCCCAAGGCAGACTCAAGGTGAAGCTGCCAGATCTCAAGCTGGAGGTCGACGAGACAGATAACAATGGTAAACAAACCAATGCGTTCTCGTTATCAGCATTGCCCCCATCGACAGGCAACTCACCCGTGGCTGCTACAACCGAGCGTAAGACGGCCACCAAGAAACGAACCTTGAAAGAGACCTCCAAACAGCCTAGGAAGCAAGCTGCAAAACGGGTTGCGCAGCATCAGAAAAAGCCCACCACGACTGGGTCCAAGACACGAAGGCCCGCACCAGTTGAGCGAGGATTAGAGCCTTCATCTCAGGTCGGAAGTTACCAGGAGGACGCCATGATGGGTTCAGACCTGCAGGAGGAGCGAGGTCCGATTCGCCCTTCCATCCCCCGCCAGGCAAAATTCAAGCCTCTGAAGTCCCCAGTCAACACAC
Source organism: Cytospora piceicola (assembly GCA_023375675.1). NCBI lineage: Eukaryota > Fungi > Ascomycota > Sordariomycetes > Diaporthales > Cytosporaceae > Cytospora > Cytospora piceicola. The sequence continues at coordinate 486,955 of JALQBC010000008.1, read as the reverse complement.
ACCTCGCTGATACTCAAGACCTCATCTCAATAAGTTCCAATATGAGCGACGAATTTGAGGAAGACGACAATGTGGAGGACGATGACTTCATGCCAGCCGGCAACCTCAACCCCGCAAAGGAGGAATCCACCCACCCGAAGACAAGGGCGACAGAAAAGAATGGAGTAGTCAAGAATGCTGGCACCGATCCAGATGCCTCGAAGCCAAAATTCATAAACTCAGAGCGGCATGACAAAGAGAAGAAGCCCGACGGTGACTCGTCAACCAAATTGAAGCCTAAGGCACCTTCGAAGATGGCATCGAAACCCACGAAAGTTGAGAAGATCCTCGTCGAAGAGACGAAGGCCAGGCGCCTTGAGCAACTCGATCAAACTGCTCCTGCGGCTTCTACACCGACCCAGGCGACAGAGGCAAGCGTATTATGCCCAACCGAGGTTTCTTATGCTTCGGGAAGTGATGGCCAGTCCGAACACAGTACAGCCAGGCCCAACCCGCTACCTACAAAGTTCCGACAGACAAAGACTGGAGGGCTAGACAAGGCAGTCAATGCCCGTCAGGCGGACAATACCGTGCGGGACTGTTCTCAGGAAATCACCATTGTTGCATTTGGCCGAGATGTTTCAAAATCTACTGGAACTCCGGACAAGAGTGCGAGAGTACCGGTTTCATCAGATCAATATGCCCTGGCCAGCGCTGAAGATGAAGCGCCCGCAGCCACGAGTCCCGAATCAGCAACTTCTGTACTTGAACAGCCGAAGCCGCGAGCCAACAAAACAGAATCTACGAGATACTCCACATCTTTGGGCGCATCTGAGGTATCACGAATCAATACTCAGCGCCATTCTGCTCAGCACCAAGGTGCCAATGACGTTCGCAGTCTTGTGCCGGTCACCGAGGCTGCGGAGGACAGAGCCCCAAAACGATTCTACGAGTATCAGAATCGTGCTGATAAGAGGCTGGCAGACGATCCGGTTGACGATACAGTGTCTGAGGGGCATGGTGCGGCTACTTCTGACGAGGGCATAATCGACTACATTGATGATGGGAATGTTCTGGAAGCCCTGGAGCTCCCCTCTGAACCTATCAGCGGAATTATTCTTTCGGAAAGCAGCAACTACCAGAAGCCATTGGAGCACGAACAAAATATCGCTGCGGTGCCGCAGGAAGAGTGCAGTTCCTTCATAAATATTCCCGCAGCAGCTGTTCGCCACGACCAATCCGCAGCAGAGCGAAATTCTCTGAAGCGGCGGTTTCCAGAGGATAAGTCTGATCACGAAACAACAAGCGTGGACAACCGAGTATCTGGGTTGGAGCGCTGCCTGCAGTCGGCTTCTACTACCTCAACCCAAGGGCTGCCCAACACAATATTTCCTCCGATGGAACTTGGGAAGGTAGCTAAGAAGCCGAGGTTTGAGGCAGTTGATTCTGCATCCAATTCTCAATATGAAGACGTTGTGAGAGGCCCCGACGACTCCCGAATTCGACCTGGTGGAAGCAGTGATGATATATTTCACACAGGGACGCAAGGCAAGCCTGTCAGGAGGACGGCCTTCGTTCAAAATTGCATGAGCAACAATCCCAGAGATCACAGCGCCACTAGATTTGAAGCCATGCAACCAAACCGGGATCAGGATGTCGACTACAGTTCGCCCACCAACCACCGAAAACGAGGTAGAGCGCTGCAGCAACCCAACAGCGTCGCGAAGAGAGTGCTCGCAGCAATCTCCGCCCCTGAGGCGAATGCGAGCATTCCCATGTCTTCCAATCACGACCATAGCATGAAGTCCGCGCAAGACGGGGAAGAGGTCGCCGATTCGGACGACCGAGGCCGAGCATGGAATAAGGCGACAGAGCCATACGATGGGGGGATCGCGGAGATCATGCACAAAAGCGTCAATGTAAGCCTTTTCACACCGCCCGATATTGTTGTCATATCTTGGTTACATCTAACTTACGAATACGCAGGTCATTTCGCGGAGTTTGAAGACAAAGGAGGCTGCAATTACTGATGTGGTCGAAGATTTTGAACGGGAGGGCAAGCGAATCCTCAACAAGACGTCTGCCGACTATGCCGAGAAGAGGAAGCAGCTCGTAGAGCAGTATGAGCAGCACCGAGTCCACTACATCAAGGTCTGCACCGAGGCCCGTCGCCGAACAATGGCAACATCAAGCGATCTGAAGTCAGTGGACCTGGGCCAGATCCTGGCAGGAGCGGGAAGAGACCCCGCCGTTGACCGCCTAAAGAAGCTTCAGAAGGCACTGCAGAAGCCTTCCTGATGGATGGTTGCGTGGTGTTGACGGAGTTCCTTGTCCGGCTGAGGCGGGGGCAGGTTCTGGGATCTTGCTGTGCTGCTCAAGGTCGGTTGATAATGATATTATTTTGGTCTGTCACAGGTATGCTATGCACTGAGCTCTTGCTGCGTGATTACCGCGAGAAGTCTCGTGTCTTACGGGGATGAAGGGGACTGTGTAATCGTTAATTTTGAGAATACTGTTGAAACGTGGCTCAGATATCGTAGCTAGCTTCAACCACGGGACAAATCAAGCAATCTTGGCTTCCAGGCTTCCAAAGGACCCTGATTGTATCATGTAATTTGATCATGTTTGGCTGGCATACAACTTGCGGTCGGAAATGCGGGCTGCGTCCCGCGGCCACCACATTCGGGCAGTCCTTCCGGCAGCAGTGTTGGCAGTGTGAGAAGTCCCTGGGCCCAGGAGGTCGGCATAATCCAGCTGATCTCCAAGGCAGCCTGACGTTCATGACAGCATGGTAAGTGACCAGAACTGTACACAGAAATGGGACTAGAATGGAAGAGAACAAAAGGATCATGAAGGTTTGGAGCACACGATGGCGTAATGCATGGAAGGGAGGGTGGCGGTAAGTGAGGTTATCACGTAGACGGCTGGTTGGTCGTCTGGTCGTCTCAACAGGATTCAAGCCACACGGTCAAGCCACATGACGATCATGAGGTCTAGGCTCGGGTGTGGCGCGAGGGTGCAGGAATGCTGTTTGTGTTTGTGTTGGTGTGTCTGGTGGGGCCCCCGCTGACGATGCATTGGGACGGCAAAGGTTCCAACAGGACAGCAACCATATACTGTGGTATACGTCACCTGGTGATGACGAGGTCATTGCTCCATCCCGGGACGTTATCTACAAATGAAGTGGCAGAATGCACATTCAGACTACCTAGGTACCTACGTACTGAGATTGGTGTTAGATTACTGTTTTTTTTCCCAATAGCCAAACAACAATGACAAATTTTGGGTATTTAGCAATGTATACCACTCCAAAGCACTGAATTACACAGTATACGTTGGTCCAACCCGGGGTACTGTAGTATTGTAGTGTATACCTGCTACAGTATCAGAGCAAGTAGGTATGCACAATTGAGAGAGTGCCATAGAGACCGTGCTATAGAGACCCATTGTTGCAGCAAATTTTCCGTATGGGCAGTGCATACGGCATAGACCCACAGTACAGCCCAGCCTGACAGCCTAACAGCCTGACAGGCCTGAACAGCACGCGAAGCCCCCAGAGTGCAGTGCTGGTGGGCAGGAAAACCTGGACCTGGACCAGGACCGACGGACTTCGACCCTGGAACGCGGTCACTGAGTTTCCATTCCCTTTTCCCTGTTGGCATTTTGGAGAACAAAGCTCCCCGCAATTCTTTTTTGAGCAAGAGAAGACGATCAGATCGGATCAGATCAACTTCACATCCAACTGCATCCCTTGTTTCCAAGACTTACTTTTACCTCACTCACTTGCTCACTCTCAATATTTGGCGTGCCGTCTCTCACCTTCTGCCATTATTCTCCTTATTCTGCTTGCCTTGCAACGGCCACAAACAAAAACCCACCCCACCAATAGTCGGCCTTTAGAAAGGTTCTGTCTAACCGCCGCCACATCCGACAAGGCTAACTAAAGTACTGGTTCTGCAACCGCGGCCGTTGTGACTTAACATACCTCGGGCCCTCAAACATCCCGGAACTGTTACAATCAAACCTCAACATCACTTTCCAAAGGGTCATTCCACATTCACCGCGCTCGCAACAGGAAGAAGTACAGCAGCAGTACATCAGCAGTAACCGGCCTCGTTCGACCGCCAGTCCATATCTTCCATCTTCGGCCCCGGATTCTATTCTTTGCCGGTCACCTCCACTGTTCATCACTATCTATTCGATTGATCCTCCAACACCCTTTGCCTTTTCCCCCACATACCCCCCCTCTACATCCTCACTCTCCTCCGAGGTAGCCCTGCTCCGTCCTAGGAGTCATACCCCCACCGTCTGATCCTCCCCCCTCCTACCGTACCACTTCTATCTCACCCACCCGAAGACAAATCTTCACAAGATGCCTTTCAGAGATCGAGTCGCTCGCCGTTTCGGCGAAACTGTAAGCTGTCCAGCTTCACTTTCACCCTTCAACCCCGTTTCACCCAGCCACAGTTCCGATCCTCGGATCGGCACTGGCAGTGGTCTTGGTCTGGGCTGCAACCGCAACCGAGCTACAGCCCGCCACGACCACCGCGATGACACAAGAAGAAGCAGCAACATCGGTAGCAGCAGCAGCAGCAGCAGCAGCAGAAGGGGCGAGGGGGAGAAGATCGCGCGCAGTGTTCTTGGCCCCCAGCAAATACCCAACAACAAGATCCTCAAGAACGATAAGCCCCGGAAACGCCGGGGCGGTCGACGTTCCCCTGTGACCACCGGCCGATCTGCCTCTCCCATCACTCGACGGAGCTCATCCCGCTCGTCGTCAACCTCTAGCCGCTTCTCTGCTCGCGACAACCTCCACTCCAGAGTTACAAGGGCCAGCTCAAGACTGACTGATGAAAACGGCAAGCAGCTTTCGCCAACAGCACCATACCTTTCCTGTAAGTACCCCAAAGCAAGCCCCACCCCCTCTCCCGGTTCCGCTCCACATGTGACAATATGCTAACGCAAGGTTCTTTTATAGACCACGACGTCTGCCGTATGCGACCATCCATCCCAACCTCGATATACCTGCATCCCGCTGACCGACGATAGTTACCTACGAGGATATCAAGGCACTGCGAAATGATTGGCTCACAGACAACGTTCGTGCAAGAACCCAATAACTACTATAGTTGTCTTCATAGCTGACACTTTCATTTCTCCGCAGAACATCGCATTCTGGGAAGAGTCCGTGATCTTGCCCCCACCACCACAACCGCGACTTCGAACTTCTCATACTAACACAACCATTCTTTCTCCAGGTGGCTGGAGCGCGAGATCCTCCCCAAGTACCCTCAAGCCCGCATCTGTCTCCTCCGACCATCCATGACCTACCTTCTCATGCGCGTCGACAACGACCCCCAGGGCATCCGGTCCGCCCTCCCCGACATGACCAAGGTCACACACGTGTTCCTGCCCATAAACGACGCCGTGTCGCGCACGCAGCCCGACGGGTCCCACTGGTCGCTCCTGCTCGTGTCCAAGATCGACGGCGTGGCGTTCCACTACGACTCGCTGGGCGGGGCCAACAACGGCGAGGGCCAGCGGGCGGCGGACCGGCTGGGCCGGCTGATGGGCATGCCGCTGCGGTACCAGTGCATCCAGGACTGCCCGCAGCAGGCCAACGGCAACGACTGCGGCGTCTTCGTGTGCATCCTCATGCGCCACCTGCTCGTCAAGAAGCTGCTCAACGCCAACGCCCGCGAGAAGGTGTCCATGAGCATGAGCAACAAGATGATCGACGCGCTCGGCGCGCGCAAGGAGATGATCAAGATCATCGAGAGCCTGCGCAAGGAGGGCGAGAGGAGGAGGAGCGCCAGCCCGTACAACGCCAAGCAGGAGGGCGCGCCGCCGCGGATCGACTAGTGATTTGTTTCTCGACGGACTGCGACACCATTTACCAGAGCTGGCGCAGCGATGATGCATACACAAACATGAAGGGAAAGCCCATCTTCCAAAGGGAAGGAAGCACGAAGGCGGCATACGGAGAGCATTCGCATCTCGGAAGGGTTGAGGGATGATTACAGATACAGACAACAACAGTCTGGTCCGTATTGACGCCCGAGGAGCGAGCGATTGACAACAAGGCGGAATTTTCCAAGGGCGGACGGCGTTTGTGACGGATGATATGCCAAACAGAAAAGACAAAGGGTTTTCCGGAAAGAAGGTGTTACGGAAAGGAACGGCAAAGCAAAGGCGTTTTGCGAGTTTTTTGTGTTTTTCGGCAGAGCAGGGAAGGCCGTGAGCAGCGGCTGGTTGTAGAGTGAGGGGGGGAGTGAGAATCCTTGTTGGTGCCTGTCCTTTTGGGCAAAGATGGCAATACTGTCAGCTTTCCTGCTCTGTGGTCGAATAAGGGCAGGGACAAGAAAGAGCTCACGCCATATTGAGTTTCAGCATCGAAGAGAGTCTGGATACCCATCTGCATAGTCAGGCGTCGACATTGCGAGACAGGGCACGGGAACACAGGATACGATGACCTGAACAATACATGTTCTGACTGAACTTATCTCTGACCCAGCGACTTTGTATCTGGGTATCTATGTGATGTGCCACTTGGGACTTTCTTTTTGCCTTCGCCCGTTGTTTCAGGCCCGATATTATTCAGGGCCATTTCTGCATAGGCGACCTCTGGCCTGTACAGCATTGGATATGCCGTTGGCCGAATTCCCAAGGGCCAAACATGCAAATATGTACGGCCTTCTCTGGTTTGCAGACATGCCACCTCGTTGGCCGAGCCAATGCTCCGTTAAAAACGCATCTTCACGCACTTCCTCACCCTCATGACCCCTTCACACCGTTTCCACCGATAGCCCTGTGTTGCGCTGCAAACGCCGGGTTCTGGTCCATCGTAGCAGCAATAAACCCCCTCAACGCAGCAAACCGGTTGGCAGTACTCTGCACCGGCGCCTTATTCTCGTGGGCGCCACCATCCTCTATCAGCATGTCGCCCGCAGCCGCCGCCACGGGAGCCTCCTGGACGGAGCTGAGCTGGGCCAGGCTGACGCTGAACCTCTCCATCTCGCCCTTGACGACCCTCTCCTTGCGCCTCAGCGCGCCGGGCTTGCTCCGCAGGCTCTTGTGGCGGATCTTGCCGGCGGCGTCGGCCTCGCCGGCGGCGAGCTCCTCGGCGGTGAGCTCGGGGAGGGCGTCGGCGAGGGACTCGAGGTTGGTGCGGAGCTTCTTCTTGTCGCGGCGCTTCTGGTTCTTGCGCGAGGACGGGGTGGGGGTGCCCTTTGTGATCTTGGAGACGAAGGACGAGTGCCGGATCTGCTGCCGGTCGCGCTTGGACTCGATGAAGGCGTCGCCGACGGCGGCCTCGGGCCGGTGGACCTTGCGCGGGGCGAGGGGGTTGGCGAGGCGCTCGGCGGCCTTGAGGCGGAGGGGCTTCCGCTTCGAGGGGGCTGTGGGGGCCTGGGGAGGGGTTTTGGGTTAGATGGGTGGGCGGGTGGTTGCTTATTGTTATTATCTTGGGGGGAGGGGGGACGGGAAGGTATTACCATTCTTATATGTATGTATGTATGTGTGTGTTTGGTGTGGGTTTGTGTCGGTATATATGCGTTGTGCTGTGTATGGGGTGTCTCAGAGGTGTTGTAGATATTATCCTGGGTAGTTACTTGTGTAAATCAATTCAGATATGTCAGACTTGCATGTGATGCTGGAAAGGAAGATGCAAAAATTCTGGGTAAGCTTTCGCTTCAAGGGTTCAACAAGCAGACAATGCGCCGGCAGGCAACGGCACGCTGCCGAAACTAGCAGGGTTCGGTTCAGATGCACAGGTACGTACCCTTCGATCCACCCTCCTGGGCACCGTCCATTGATGCCCCAGATTTTGACCGTGTTAGTCATCTCAGCCTTACCACTCACTGCCGTTAACATATCTCATTCATGACCCTTACAAACATAATTGTACCTACTCCAGGCAAAAATGGAGATAGCGAGGGAGAGTGCACACCAGCTCCGGGAGCAGATCGCCAAAGTTGAAGAAGAGCTCAAGGCTCTCAAGGAGCAGCTTTCAGAGGTTGAAGAGCAGACATCAGGGTCAAGCCCTATTCCTTCGCTCAAGGAAGAGGAGAACGGGACACCAGCTTGGAAATGGCCTCTGACTGCCGAGGAGTATGAGCGATATGGGAGACAGTTGATCCTTCCCAGCGTTGGTATCCATGGTCAGTTCTGAAAAATCCTCCCCTTTTCAAATCTGAGACAATTCAACTGACAAATACACAGGCCAACAGGGGCTCAAGTCCTCCAAGATCCTCATCATCGGTGCCGGCGGCCTTGGTTGCCCATCAGCAGCTTACATAGCCGGGGCTGGGATCGGCACGATTGGTATTGTGGACGGGGATGTCGTCGAGTCGTCGAATTTGCACCGGCAGATTGCCCATGGCACATCTCGGGTGGGAATGTTCAAGGTGGACAGTCTTGTTGCGTATTGCAAGGAGTACGAGTTCCACCCCTTTCCCTGTTATTCATCCTGTAGACTGAGGGCAAACGCTGACATACTGGGGCAGACTCAACCCCCTACCGACATACATGCCTCACAGGGAACATCTAACCCCCCAAAACGCCCAAGACATCGTATCCCAGTACGACCTCGTCCTCGACTGCACCGACCACCCAACCTCGCGGTACCTCATCTCCGACATCTGCGTCCTCCTCCGCAAACCCCTCGTCTCGGCGTCCGCCCTCCGGACAGACGGCCAGCTCATCGTCCTCAACTGCCCGCCCGCGCCACAGGGCACCGTCTCCCCCCAGGCACCGCCCTGCTACCGGTGCGTCTTCCCCCGGCCGCCGCCGCCCGAGAGCGTCGTGAGCTGCGGCGAGGGCGGGATCCTGGGGCCCGTGGTCGGCCTGATGGGCGTCCTGCAGGCGCTCGAGGCGATCAAGATCGTCTCTGCGGGCCTGCACCTGACCGATCCCGCGGTGCCGACTGGTGGGGGTGGGGGCGTCATAGCGTCGTCCCCGACCTTGCTGCTCTTCAGCGGGGGCGCCGTCGGGGCGCCGAGCTTCCGCAGCGTGAGGATGCGGGGCCGGCGGAAGGAGTGCTTTGTCTGTGGTGAGGGGGCCGAGGCGCGGCTGACGCTCGAGACGTTGAGGGCGGGTGGTCTGGACTATGTGGCTTTTTGCGGAGGGATGAGCGCCCCCGTGAGGCTGCTTGCGGATCACGAGAGGGTGTCTCCGAAGTACTATGCGGAGACGGTCTTGGATACCGGGGTGGACTCACAGAAGAAGCACTGCCTGCTGGATGTGAGAGAGAAGGAGCTGTTTGATATCTGCCATATTGACGGGGCTGTCAATGTCCCGTATTCGAGGATACAGAGCAGTGCACGGAGCAAGAGGCCAGACCAAGTGGACGAGCCTGCAACACCAGAGTGGATGCCATCAGACCTGCCAGCCGACGTTCCCATCTATGTTGTCTGTCGGGTAGGTAATGATTCTCAAATGGTGGCCAAGCAGTTGAAGGATCTCAAGGAAGACGGGAATCGGCGTTTCATCGGAGACATCAAGGGAGGCATGAGAGCATGGAAGAAGGAAGTGGATGAAACGTTGCCCTTCATGTGAGCCTGAGTTTACATTCATCAGAGATACCCACGACATGTTCAACAAGAGAGGGATGTCAGATTCATAGTATGACAATAATACCCATTGCGAGTACAAGTACAAATATGGAGAGGCTCTGAACTCCGGCATGAAACCCAGCTTGATATGTTCAAGGTCCGACCCCCTATTCCTCCTGCCTCCTACCCTGCAAGCACTCGGCACGGCGCTGCTTGGCCAGAATTCACTGACACCACCACCGTCACTTCCAAGAATCTCATGGTGGCACAGTTGTTGACCCGTGGATGTTCTTTCGAGGCGTAATTATTGATCTGTCCTGTCAAGTCAAGTCATGTGCTGTGCATCTACCAACGGAATTTATATGAACGTCGTGCGCTTCTTGTTGTATGCCCTCTGGTCCTTCATCCATTGCCGGTATCCAGCAACACTGGAGATCTTCTCGCCGTAGAAGTCAGGTACTGTGGTTGGTGGTAAGCATATACTCATAGAATCCAAGATCCACCATGACCAGTTCAAAGATCGAAGAAAACGAGGGTGAATTCATACCTGGGTTGCCTGTTGAAGAGTTTGACGGGTCGACACGGTTCTTCTTGATCCTGGCAAAGAACTGGCTCTCCTTCTATAATAGGTGCACGCAGCCATTAGTACGACGACCACCTACATTCAAACGAGCCTCATCTACTTACCACAGTTATGGCCACCTTGTACTGCCTGTTGAGCAGATAAAACACAGCATTGCCCAAGCTAGGCCCGACAACCCACCCCAGGCCCGCAAACCCGATCGTCGTCAGCCCCATGGTCACGAAAGGGTCGAGCGGTATCTGGCCCGCCAGGGCGTCCCCCGCGCCCGTCGACAGCACGACGGCGCCGCCGGTGCCGCACCCCATGGACATGAGGGCCGAGAAGGCGACCTGCCACCGCCTCCTGGTCTTGCGCAGCTTGAAGAAGGTGTTCCAGTCCAGGGGCGGCATGTCGGGGTGGGTCCTGGCGTACGCCTCGGCGCGCAGCGCCGCGCGGGCGGCCGCCGCCGCGTCGTCGGCCGCGTCGTTGGTCGACGTCGAGGCGTACCGCTGCGCCGCCGCCGGCGGTGCTGGCTGGCGGGGGCGCGCTGTGAGGATGGAGGACTGGGACGGCGAGGCGGCGGCTGTGATGGTCGAGTAGGGGCAGCTCGTGACGTTGCTGGTGCTGCTGCGGAGGAGGAGGAGGGTCGGCTGCAGGCCGCAGCCCCGAGTGACGCCGGAGCGCAGCATCGTGGTCGTCGTGCTTGTGATCATTGCTTCCTGTTGTGTGATGTTTGTCGTCTGCTGTGTCGCTTGCTACCGATGTTTCTCTTTCCAATTTCTGGTCTTGCGCGGGGGGCGATGGCGCAACTGGATCGGGCCTCTGCAGTTGAGCGAGTGTGTGCGTTTTCTTGCAGAGAAGATGGTTGATAGGTCGGAGGGCGCGGTTTGTCACCAAAAAATTGGTGGAGCAAAGTGACGTTTCGTCAGGGAAAGTTTGTTGCGCGGGCGGGCGTGGAGTCGCCGCAGCTTGGCGTGCTGTGCACCCTGTACGTACATGGAGTGGCCCAAGCTCTCAGTCTCCTGCCAGCCGCAACTGTGGATGTCCACGCAGTCCGACCATCAGCGGCAGGCAATAGGCGCAGCAAAGGGAGCTGGCTTCACTTGCTAATATCAAGGATTTTATCTCGATTTTAATATTTATATAGAGCCGAAATAGCATAACTATTATAAGCTTTTGAATATTAAGGTATAGTAAGAAGCTGTTTCTGATAACGTGATTATACTTTTAATATATAAAATTATAATTTTAAATTAAATATAGACTTATATTTAACTATTTATTATAATATAAACTTATATTTATCTTAACTAAAAAAATATATTATAAGTTTAAATTTTATAAGTTATTATAGTTTTAGAAATCCTTTAAAACCTTTAGTAAAGTTTATATATAATATAAATATAAAAATCTTTTTAAATTAGTTAGAAATAATTATCCAACTTTAATTTTAGTTTAAAATTACGCTTATGTAATCCGCGTCCCGCTTTTTCTAGTACTCCTACGTCCGTCTAGCCTTCAAGGGTTTAATTTAGCCGCTTTTCTTTAGCTAATCCTGCTTGTTTGCCACTTTCATACCCCACGACGACTCCTACGAGGATTGCTTGCCGCGACTACGGTCGCGACCTTGACCACCGACTTCGGGACAGTTTACCTTGCGATTGAGACAACCCAGTTGCCAGTGAGGGCTTGTCCCTAGGGAGACAGGAGGCTTCTAATGCCTCTGGCCGTCTCCGGACGGCGACAGTTGAATTGACGGAATACCCTGTCAGTGCCGTGCGCGTGGCGCGTTGTGTGGCCATCAACATCCGTGAACATCGGCCTGTCCAGCCAACCGTCACGACATATTTTTGGAGGCTTCGTTCGCGGAAATGGCGACTACAAACGTCTCCTCCTGGGAGCTATATCGCTCCGACCTGAAGCTTTCCAAGATGACCATCAAAAGTGAACTTCCCTCCGTGAGGTTCGACATACCCATTCCCCAACAAGCCCCAAAGTACATACCAGGCAGTTGCCCTCCTCCACGCGTCGATCTGCGACTCGTCCACGACACCAACGCGTACATCGTTGATAAGATCGTCCTGCCCCTCGAGCCCTTCACTCAACGCAACGATCCTCGCCAACGTCGCCTCTACTACATAATAGGCTGGCCCGACCTGCCAGCCGCTCGCCCCGTCGTCGTTGCTCCCAAGATCCTCGACTATGTCTCGCCACGAGCACTGGAGGACTGGGAATATCAAGATGCGCTGCGTCGGGAGGAAGCCAAGGAGGCTGAGGAGCGTGCCTTGGAGAAAGGCAAGGGAGTGGTACCACCTGGGAAACCTGGCCCGAAGCCCGGCATGAAGCGCAAGCCAGGGCGGCCCCCAAGAGCTAGGCTGATGGACGCGCCGCCTCCCGAACCTGTCCTGGATAGTGAGCAGGAGGAGATGTTGCAGAGGCGGAAGAGTGGTCCGTCGTTGTCTACACCACAGAAGAGCAGGCTCGCGCAACTGGTGGCCGAGGAGGAAATGCTGGAACAGTTGGAAGAAGTCGAGGAAGAGGATCCGGTGTCGGTGCTCCAGCGGCAACTCCAGGGCGAAGTACTGGGTGAAGACGGGATGGACCTGGATACAGACGTCGATATGGAGGAGGCAAAGGCCGTCGATCCGCCGCGGTCGAGTTCTGCAGTGTCTGGGACATCTGGTGTTCAGACGTCTCGTGCGAGCAGTTCGCGACCAGGTCCTTCGAGCAAGCCACTTGTGAACCCGGCCAATTCCCTCACCAAAACCGTTGCGGCTGCAACTGCGACTACCCGTGGTTGGCCCCTTGGAGCATACGCTAGAAAACCCGGAGATGTATTGGGCTCTCCGGCTTCGCGTCTTTCCCAGACTCCCACCACACAGCCTATTTCTAACACACCAGTTCCACTACCGCCTTATATCGCAAAGTCTCTTGAGCCCAACTCCTCAACGAGTAAACAGCTGCCTCCAACCAAGCCGCAAGTCAATAGTGTCATGTCTTCGATAGAAACGAGTACGCCAGCGGCATATGGCCATGGGGCACATTCGACCTCCCAACGTCCAGGAACGAACGATTTGACTGACCGAAGACGTTCGTCATCCATGACCTCGTCACCTTCCCGTACCAATGGCTTCACACCCATAGGCGGCACGTTCCCACGACCACCAAAGAGACCCGCCGAAGAAACCCCTTCCGCCGCCGATACACCAGCCAGCACCCAATCCAAGAAGAGGAAGAAGAAGCAAGCGAAGCTATCACAGCCACCTCCCGAACCCGGAATCAACGATGAAATCCAAGGTGTGGCCAATCCTGCTGAGGGACTGGTACAAGAGGCGCAGGACTACGTAGTCAAGCGGCTTGAAGACGACAACGTCCTCGATGGCGTCCACTGGTTCAGGGTACGCTGGGAGGGCAACTGGCCACCCGATCAGAACCCGACCTGGGAGCCAAAAGAGAACATATCCGCCAAGCTGGTCAAGGAGTACCTCAAGAGGAAAGCCAAGCGTGAGGCCGAGAAGCCGTCGAAGAACAAGCACTCGAATGCCACGAGCAGCGGTTCCGGAAAGACCAAGGCGAAGCGGCAGAGCTCGCTCGCCGAATGGGCGAAGAGGTACAACAGCGTGTCCGAAGCCTTTGAGGGCAAGGCAGAATTAGACGCCACCACCGATGCGATGCTTGGCCGTCGGGGTGACTGGGAGCTGGAGGATGAGGATGATAACTACGAAAACGAGCTTCTTGTTGTTGATCCAGACAGCGCCGAGGATCCAGAGAATGCAGCCAAGGAGAGGAAGAAGCGCTTGGATGCGCAACTTGCCGCACAGTTTGCTAGTTTGGCGAGACGAGAACCCAGGGAATTCTGAGGCCTTGTCGGGTTGAATCCTGGCGTTGTGGTGATGTTAGTACGGGGTGCTAGAGATTCCTAGCTCGGAAGACCACCTTACCGCTGAATTTGTGTGCACTGCGTGTTATGCGACTAAGTAGATAACATCTACATTTCGGCCGTCGGCTGAATATTGAGCATCCCTGGAAGTCCAACTTCCTTAATGAAGCATAGCTTACATGCTTTGCCACCAACCAAACAAGCGCGTTCCAAGCCTGCTTCCATTCTCAATCCTAGAGGAAGCCGGAACTTGTCAAAAACGTTATGTATGTGATTCCCTAGTTGTTTGAGACGAATCTAGCTGAAGGGCATCTATTACCCCAGGTATTAGTTGCTCTTGAAGAAATCAGTGCACGCCAAACTCCCTTGCATCTTCTCTATGGAAATCGAACTCCAAATGCAACCCATCTAATCTCCCGCACTTTTCCTGTAATGACAGCCCAGATCATGAGCATCGTCTAGCCTCCACCAAATAGCACCTGATGATATCAGCAAAAACGGAAAGAAATTCCCGACTGCTATGGACACGCCGATGGTGTCTTGAGTGGACAGCATCACTCCAGGGGGATAACATGCCTCTGGGCAGTGTTGTACCCGGAAGGAGGGATGTAGAAACTGGTTCCAAAGGCCTTCCACTGATCATCATCCATAGCCCGAAACTCGTCCAGACTGACAGTCCAGAAGACATCTTCGAGTCTTCTGCCGCTGCTCCAGTTGTCACGGGAGTAGTTGGGACCCATATGGGGTGGACAGTCGTTGCTACTTCCAGCATTCTCGTTGTTGTTGTGATCCGAACCAGTTGGAGATTTCGCTGCCAAAGATGTAGCCGGAGAAGGAGCTGTTGTACAAGTCGCTGTGTTGCTCGCTTGTACCCGGATGTCGGCATCGCCATGAGCATCCGTCAGGTATGTGGGGTGGTTTTCACCACTCTAAAATGAATCACCCGAGCCAGCCGAACGGCCGCTCTGGTGGCTGGTGTCCTCATCTCCCGGGTTCTGGGACGCGACGGTATGAATACATGAGGGCCGCTGGCAATGGTACTGGCGCCCCAGGCTGGCAATGCGCCGGGCGAGGTAGCCTGGGCCCCGGGACTGCTGCTTCATTGCCTCCGCGATGGCGGGAGGGTATTCGACCACCCGAGGCTCACCACTCATGGGTGGTGGGAACTGGTAGGTGTAGCCAGGTAGAGGCCGGGGCATCTTGAAGTCTAGGCGTCCTGGGGGAGGGGCATCTACTCGGTGGGTAGAGTCGGACTGGCGAGGCTCTGCGGTTCCATATATCTTGTCCACTTTCAGAGCGTCGTTGTTGGCGTGGTCCTCACTAGAAAATTGGGCTTGTGTGTTGAATTTGTTGATCGAGGGAGGCATGTGGTACTCGTGTCTCTCCTGAGGAGGCTCGGCGCGTTCATTGATCATGCCGCTAGTAGGAAGCACTTGTTGCTTGGTTCTGTCTGCATGAATGTTGTCCGCCTGCAGGTTCATGCCGGGTAGTAGCTGAGGCCCCGTGCCATTTGTGGAAGAACTTCCAAGTCCACCAGATAGGTGGACCGCATCTCCGGAGGTAGGGTATGAAATGCTGCTTTGGGTAACACTGTGAGTGTTGTTTCTCTGCCCGTTGACATGCGTGTTCAGGACATGCATCAAGCGCTCCGTCAAATCGTTTAGGTTGATTTGCTCTTCCACCTCTTCCACTGGTTGGGGTGCTTGGATGCCCCAGAATACCTCATATGGGTCTAGCAAGCCCCGGGCCACTTGACTCAAGACCGACACCCTGTGCAGGTCGAGCAGGCTCACGAACGGATAGCTGTGGTGGTCAATGTAGACATCCTCAGAGTCATTCTTGGAGTCATCCTGGACGTCAATGCCAGTTTTGTCGGGGCCTAAAATGAAGGCCTTCGTTGGCATGGTCGAGCATGGGTCGGCCTCAAACTTCAGTTCGGAAATTCTTCGCTGCGCCTCTATGGCACTCTCGATGTCGGAAAACCATACGTGAAGAGTACCACAAGGCATGCCAGCAGCACCATCCCACTTCGGACCATCCAGCCACATATCGTCGAGTTGGGTTCGAAGGTGTTCAGAGCTGCCTAAACCAAGGCCGGCCCAGAACCGAGTGACCCTCTCAGCGGGGCAATTTTCAAAGAATAGGCAGCGTGTGGTGGTCGAGGGGTAGGCTTTCGGGATGCCAGGGATGTCTTCAGGACGCCAAGTGACACCCAGACCGGGGGCGTCGTTGTAGATCTTGACCCTTGAGGTCATGTTCATGTGGCTCGAAGGTGCAGTCTCTGGGCTCGAAGGAAACGTCCAGAGCTCCTTGTTGAAGGACTCGGCGCAGAAGTCGACGTAATGGTGGGCTGAGGCTTGATCCTCGAACTTGACAATGGCGAGGAGGGTGCCACGAAACCTGCTCAGATTGCATGAAATGACTTTTCCGCCACGGACGCGGCAAAGGATGTCACGCTTGGTGGTGTTGACTGGGAGCGGGCTGATAATAACCACACTGCCGTATTGAGTTTGGTTGAACTGGCTGGCTGTCTCTTGAGGGTCAGGGCCGCCGATGCCCATGACGGCACTAGCTGGATGGTGAGGCAACGAGACTTGAGGGGCCTCAGCAGTAGTCTTTGCAACTGCATTGGGGGTAGCAGTTGATTGATCGTGACGTAGCCTCGGAGAGGGCTTGGGAGGGCTGGGAGCTCCAGGGCTCAGGGTAATGAGGTCTTCAACAGTGTCCGACATTGTGATGTTCAGATATGTCGTGCGGTCTGATACCGAAGTATTAGTAAGTAACTGTTGGCTAAGGGAGAGAAGCAAGGCTGGCCAAGGAAGGATGTGGTTGGATAGGAAGATAGGTAACTTGGTAGAGAAGGAAGTGGTTGGTTGGGAGCAAAGATGGTTGTAGAAAAGTGTAAGTTGAAGGAAGTCAAAGTTGTAGACAGCTGAGTTGAAGTTGTCTTATATAGCAGCTATGAGTAGTCTCTGACTAAAAGCAGAATAGGAAGGGTGAATAGCACAGTGCTGAGGAAGATGGGTCGGTTTAGCACGGTAAAAAGGATGAGATGAAAGGTTTCTCTGTGATATCCCCCGCGATTAGGTTTAATGGGCTTCAAACAGTCACTGCTTTAAATAGAAATCGTCTCTAGAGTGAATGCAAAGACATACTTGTGGGGACTTTCCCTTCAGGGAAAGGACGAGTATCCTCGGTAATAGCAAGACAGGAAGATCGAACAGTGAATGAGGAAACTTGATAGTACATGAAGGTGTTGTGTAATTGGAGAAGGGGCATCTTACCTTTCAGGAACAGAAGATAATTAATAGAAGGGCTCACAGGCACAAATTGATCTCGACTGCTGTGATTCAAGGTGGTTCAAGAAAACACCATAGTCTTTATGGCAAGTTGAGTGCTAGTTGACTATATCTCGATGATATTTCATGTATCGAGGGGGAAAGCATGTGAAGATAAGAGTTTGAGGTTATTTTCTACATAATTGCCAAATTGGATTTAGTAGTCCTCTAGTTATTGCAGGGAAGGACATATAAACGAACATAGATAAGAAGACAACATACCAGTTCTAACATGACCGTGTTTCTACCAATCTAAAGACTACCACTGTAGAACTGACTTAACCTGCCTTCAGCAAGCTGTGGAAAAGGCATTTGCCTGAAATGGCTAAGGGAACGAGTAATGTTCTTGCACAATGATGATACACGAACTGGTATCGCAGGTTGATGAATATAGTCCTGACGAAAGAGGCTCATAGAATCGTATCACTCAAGAGCTTACAGGTAAAAGATGAAAGGTTATGGTAGATGGAATTCAAGTAGTAAATGAGATATATATAGGCACTATTTCTGATCATGAGTTATGAGTCGAGCTTTCACCCCAGGTATTTTCAGGATGTCTTCATGTATTCGAGAGGAGAGTGATATGCACTGTCCAATGTTGTCTTTCTGACTGTAGTTTCCCTCCTCCTGGGTCATACCATTAATCCTGAATCATGGTTCCAATGCCTCCTTAATATACAAAGAAGCAAGCCCGATCAACTTGTTTGCTTACGTATTCTTCGCTTTGTTGCATCCTCGGAGGGAATGTAAAATAGCAATCATCCCAAACACTTTACTGCAGCCAATCTGAACCAAAACATTCACCTATAACGCGGTTTCTCTACAAGAATCTGGGGCTCTCATCTGCGTGAAGTCATCTTCAACCGGGGATTCTGTCAATGTTGTCAGAACTAACACGAAAGGGAACCCCAACATAGCAGGAGTTTTACGTTAAGGGGTGAGCTTACAAGCCTTCACGAGCCCTCACGTTATACCACCTTGGAAACGGACTCTAATGTCGAGGTGCCATTAATTACAATCCATTAAATTTGCATCTTCCTCGGACACATGTCAACTGGTATGTTCCTTGGAGTCGGCTGGCTCCAGCTGCCGAACGACGTTCACCCACAGATGTTTCTAGGGGTCATCGGGGAGTCAGGTGCACTTTCGGTTGGCTCGCCTGTCTAACTCCTTCGAATACCTGAGTACCCTATGGAGATGCATCAGAGAAAAGCAACACTGAACTTGTATGTGCGTTGCACCCTTTACTGTTGGAACCCAGTTTCCTCATATAGTGATCCACCAGCGATCAGGCCGCGCATCATACGCGCTAAGAAAAGGAATTAGTGCGACTTACACAAGGCTGAAGACAATGAACTTGGGCGCTCCTGGTAGCTACTCAAGTACTTATGATTTCCCACGTTTTGCAAACCCTCATCTCGTCAACGGCTTTAAGCGAGGCAAACAATCCAGGAAGAGAGATGTTCCAGCTGTTGCACCACTTACTGTGGAGGCCATGCATACAGACACCACTGATTCAATCACAAGCCTTTATATCACATCAAACAGTGCATCATGGACCATACCGGACTACAAGTATTGGTGGGCACGCTGGACATGACCTGGCATCATAGTCTCCGATCAAACAGCAATTCTTGGAACCACTTGCAATCCTTAGTTTAAGAAATGCCGCAATACTCAGGATAACGCCGGAGCTGGTCATCTCCATGAATGTCGGTGCCGATTTGCCTCAAGAGGAACGTGCGGCGTGACATATCTTCCAGCCTTCAAAAACTCATCGCAATATTCCTGACCCCTGAAATGCTGTGCTTCATTTCACTGGCCCACACCATGATACATTATTGTTTTGAGAGACCTCTTGGGAGACAGCCCATCGCTTGGAGATGGTGCAGGACTAGGTAGAGCTACAACGCAGCCCTAAGTTTATCGAGGCCCAGGTGATGTACTGTGTAACTGTTTGCAGACTATATGTGATTAGAGAGTCATGCACAAGTCGAGAGTTTCATATATGACTTTGGCAGTTTTGGACTCAGGCTGTCTGAGCGTAAATGAGTACGGAGTCGGGAATACTCAACCCGCATGCATTCCAGGCGGGATTTCGACTATTCTATGGTAATTCCAATCAATGAGACCTACATCTGTTCACAGTGATTGGCAACAAGAGAGGCATCAACATAGTCAAGTGGATCGAGAGTGCTCCCTCCACCTGGTGAGAGAGGAGGGTCGCTTCACTCCCTCGCAGTGGCCGGGCTTTCACATGTCTGTCGCCTCTGGCGTTCATCCGCCGCGACCTCCGAGGTCTGGAACAAAAGCAAGGAACTTGATCCACGGACATCACAGATGACCAAAAAGTGCATATCATATCACCAAAACGAGAAGTGCCTGGGAGATCAAGCACGTTCCTCCTCCAAGATACCACGGGGCAGGCTGGGATGTGGAGACGTAGCCCCTCATTCTCGGCCGAGGACGGAATCGGGTACCGAAGAATCAGCATTTAAGGTTGATCGCCATGGTGTTCCTTGCGTGATGATTGCTGTGGCGTATGACCCTACGCTGCGGAGACAGAGTGACATTGTGCCTCTCATGCACATCGATGTGGGCAGGATTATATGCATGTACATTTCTTTGGGGATCTAGACTCTTCCTGGAAGCGTCCTCCGTGGCTAATGCAACCGTTGTCACACTCCCGTAACCCCGAACAAGGATAAGACGAACAAGCAATGATACGTCATTAGTCGACTCTTTTCGGTTGTCTATCGATCTTACATATCACAATAATATGGCCGCGAACTTTGGTTGGTGCCCCGCGTTATCGGGCTGTCAGCCTGCCGGGAGAAACGACAAGGATATCTGCCGCTGTGAGCTTCATGGGGGTTTATGCGACTCCATTACAGGATGTCCGCACCGGAGGTACATACAGTTTTCTACGTAGACCAAGCCCTCCTTGAAATCAAGCCTCCAGCTTCGGCGTCTTCGGCGCCTTGCCCTGCATCCCACCATTCCCGGCCCCGATGCTAGCCTCAGCTCCTCCCATCCCGTTCGCTCCTGGAGGACCACCGCCTCCCGTCGACGACTCCGGCAACGTCCGCCGATACAGCGCCTGCGCAAACCGTACAGCCGGCTCGTCAATAAACTTGGTAACCACCTCCGCGCACCAAAAGGTAACCGGCAACAGGATCAAATGCGGCACCAAGAAAGCCACCTCCAGGCCCAGCGGCCCAGACTTGGGCAGCGGGAAGCGGTTCACCCACTGGGGGATCCCCTCGATCTGCCCCGAGCCGATGTCGCCGGCCCACCCCACCGCGGTGTAGAGCCTGTCGCCCAGCGTCCACAGGATGGGCCCGTGGACGAGGTACAGGGCGAAGGAGACGCGGCCCAGGTACTGGCAGAAGCGCGTCTCGAAGAAGCGCCGCAGCCAGGGCGTTCGCGGGACCGCGGAGACGAGGAAGGTGGCCGCGAAGAAGAGGTAGAACCACTTGTAGTCGTAGGCGGCCTGGGGCTTGAGCAGCGACAGGTAGTACCACCCGCGGTTCCTGCGGAGGAGCTCGACCTTTGTCGTCTGGGCGGGGACGCCGCCCAGGTAGATGGCTATGACGAGGAGGTGGTAGTAGATGAACTCCTTGTAGGGACTGAACCTCGTGAAGAGCCGCGGCAGTTGTCCCTTGGCCGACAGCAGGTCCAGGTCTGCGAGGAACATCCCCATCATGAACAGGCAGCAGTACCACCCGTCGCTGATGTACATGAAGTAGTACATCAAGCCGACAGTGCACCAAAGCCGGGCTTTTGTGGTCGCGCGCGACAACGCAAGCAGGCTCGTATACACCACGATGGACCCCTTCATCTCGACGGGTATACTCCACAGGTGGAAGTTATACGACAGCCACGGCTCGCCGCCCGAGTTGAAGATGAAGCTGAAGTTCTTCAGCTCCGCGTACCACCACCAGATCTCGTCGCGCATGCTGCCCTGCTTGGTGACGTTGGGGACCCACAGCCCGCCAAAGGCGTGCCAGGAGAACATGAACAGGAAGGTCGTCGCGATGAGCGGGATGTAGAGGCGCAGCCAGCGGCGGAAGAGCGCGGAGCCCAGGTTGTCGGCCAGCTTGGCCTGCTCGCCGGCCTGGATGAGGCTCAGGGGCTTTGTCGACAGGACGTAGCCGGAGATGATGAAGAACGTCGCGACGGCGAAGTGGCCGCCGTTGAAGAAGATCCGAACTCCATGGAAACTGGCGAAGTGGTAGTGGCCCTCGAAGCCGAATGCGTTCTCGAGGATGCTCATCTGTTGAAGCGGGTGGGCCCAGAGCTCATGGTGCTGCCAATACACGAGGAAAGCAGCAAACCCTCTCAGGCCATCTAGGTAGGCAGTCTTTCGCAGTGGCTCGGCCGGTCCGCTTTGTTTTGACATTGGCCACAGGAAAGCTTTCAGCCGTCTCAATGCCCAGCTGACTTTTGGTGTTTTCAAAAGCTTCGGCGATGCCTGTCTCCAGCGGGCAAGTGGTTGCTTCCATGTTTGTTTCTCATCCCATTCCAGGTCCTTGATCTCGTCCCAGTCCTTACTATCGAGTATTCCCAACCCATGGTGCTTGGTTGGCATCTTATCACCCATGCTGCTCCGCGCTGAGGATGTTGTGGGAGGGCTGGACACAGGCGACTGTGCCAAGCGGCCAAGTCCTAGATCTGCCGTGTGGATAGTGATGGGGAGAGGTGGTGGCTCTCGCCTTGTCCGCCCTGACGAGATGTTGTCCAAAAACGAATTCATGAAGGCCACTAAAGTGAAACCTCCTCAATCTCAGTCCGAGGTCCAAAAGCAATCAGGCTAAAACTTTGTTCTGTAGGAGCCACAGTTTCGATGCTGCATGTCTATTCCCTGGCCAAGTTCGAAGGTGGGTTCTGGTTAGGTCGTCCCGGAGTGAGTGCCTGCATCCGGTCATGCGTCGACGTTGGCTCCAAGGACTCGTGGAAATCGTGGCACCGAGCTGTGCGCCTGTGATCATCGGAGGTGGTGTAAGCTTGAAGTTGCCGTAGGGGAACCAACTTTCACAAGCTAGATTTCGCCCTGGGTTCGACCAGTATTAAGCTGATCTCAACAAGCACCGAGGTCCAAGGCTTCCCAATAAGTTTGTGTTCTGGTAGATCGTGTGCGGGGAATCCTGCTGAGGAGAAGACAGATGCAGCACACCTCGCATAGAAGGATGACAGCGCAAGGCGAACTTGACCCCTGCAGTAATGTTGGCGCCACGGCTGGTCAGGTACACAAGGCGCCACCGATCTGCGGTAAACTCCGTGGCGGCGTGGCTTCTCGGTGTGGTGTGGATGCTCTGGTGAGGACGGGACCGCGCGATGTTGGCCCGACTGGGGTTCGAGGCTTTAACGGTTTGCCGACAGTTGAGAGCTCTGGAGTGCTCCGTTGATGTCCCACGTGCGAGTCGCACTAGAGCCTTTGGGTGAAGCTGGAATAGTCAACGAGTGATGTCCTATAAACATCATCGTTCTTCCTCGACACCGGATATCAGAGTGTCTCCCCTAAATGAAGAGGGACGTGAGTCCGGAGCAGAAATCCCAGTGTGGAAGGTCGGTGTAGTCCATAATGGCTGCGAACTACCCGAACGACAACACACCCTCCCAATAATACGAGCTTCATCACATGCGCTAGGTATCCCATCTTCCTCGTCGCGTAAGCTGAGCTGTGGCTGGGGAGACAAAGAGGAGGGACAGAGGAAGAAGCTAATGTACGATGACAATCGGGGTTCGGGGACGTTGACTAGATTTGTGTGGGACTTTCCGGGGTATATCAGGGTAGACGGGGGAATAAGCGACATGCGAGCGATCAAAACCCGTCACGAAAGAAGAAATTATCGGGCCCGCTAGCACCCCGAGCAGTTTGAGTGGCACATTGTCTTCATCAGAAGTCTGAAACCATGGGAACTGCACATGCAGTCCTGGAGTGTAAGACTCCGGCTTCCCAAAAGCAATGTTGACAGTCATTAGCCGCGTCCCGAGGTCGCCATCAAAGAGTTGGGCATCCCACAACCCGCGATGCAGTACCTCGAATGAGCCTGGCTAGAGCTTCTGCTATGTCCTTTTACCCGGAGCGCTTAGCTTTCGGTCTTTTTTCTGTCGAGGCCGTTCATTGACTGGCGATCACGCCTGACCACGCGAGCACTCGGCCGGAAGTTGTCCACTGCAGTAAAGAAAAGGAAAAAAAAGAAGCAAAAAAGAACAGGGAATCCCGCCGTTGGTTTTGCCTGCCTCAGCTTGTGGACCACCTGCATGACCTCGCAGGCCACTAAACCAGATATGGCAGCCAATGCTTTCAGGACAGGCACACACACACGACAGTGACCTGCTGTGTTCATGCCATGGTGGGGTGAGACTTTGTCACATCCCACATCCCACCACGCTCTTCTTTTCTGAATGGCAGGTCCTCGGGCAACCAGCCCGACATTTGAAGAGGACTGAGCGTCACCGAGGATGGCTGTGAAGCTGAAGTCTACGCACACAGGGGCTTAGGCGACGGTAAAGAGGCGTCATGGCGTTCTTCGACAGGAGGGATCGAGTAAGCCGCCAGACAGGGTGTGAAATACGCAGGTACTCGCCGGCACCCTACCACCACGGTGACCGAGAGATGTACCCCGCCCGCCCCTGGAACCAAATCCATTAACATCCATTAACATAGCACACTAAACAAAAGCAAATATGCCTTCGTTTAAGTGTGTGAACGGCCGCTGGCATCCACCAGACGTTCAACTCATCAGTCTCCGCTTGCCCCGGGATGACTGCCAAATTGAGTGTTTCCTGCCATGCTTTGACAAAGTCAATACCTCCTCAACGATGAGTCCGTAGCCAGCCCCCAGGTAGGTAGTGATGCGGGCTAGGTGATCATCCTGATAGTCTGGAAACTAGGAAACCATCATCAGCCATTGGCTCAAGCAGGTGCTCGTGGCTGTGCAATGACATGGGAAGCAGACATGGGTTTGTCCTGGGCTCCCCATATCACACTGCATTGAGTGATTTGCCTCTGGGTCTGGCTTCAACGGCCAAGTCTGGGAATGGCTGTTGGGTATCCTGGCATCCCGAGATAATGCAGCGCATGTCGGGCGAAGTAAGTAGACGGTACCGACACCAGATTGGACTTCAGCTCGGGGCCAGGAGGCCGACCTGGAGCACACAAGTGTCCAGCGTTTTCGTCATAAGCTCTTGTACCCATGGTTCCAGAGGCATCACTCTCGACTCCAGTCCAACATCCTTGTCTACCGCGGCACCCGAGGACCTTTACTATCTTTGGGGCCTCTTGTATGCTGTTCTTCCGTTTTCCAATCCTTATCCTCCCGTGTCTGACACATAGGCTTGTCTTGAATCTGTCTCATCCCTCCTATTTCCTTCCTATAATCAAACACAACATATTACCAAAGACTCAATATTGTTGCGCAAATGGAGAAAGAAAAGTTCGTCTTGCCTACTCGAGAGCCATTGGCTAGATATACCGCCAGTATGCGGTCCCCAGCATCATCTTCGTCCTCTTCCTCCTCTTCATCGCCGCGGTCATCGATAGGGCCATGGTCACCAACAGTACCTGGCCTCTCCAGCAAATTCAGGAATCGTGTCCCGACGCAAATGAGAAGATGTCTCCCCATATATCTCGGCTTCCTGGTTGTCTTCCTCATCATCGCCAACGCCGACTTATTCACAGTGTCCGTGCCCAGAGATGGCAGTCCGGTGTTGAAGCGGGGACCTGACACGAGACATAAATCCGACCTCACGATACCAGGAGTACCATTAACCCAGGGTTTTCCGAGGAAGATATGGCAGACATGGAAGACCGACCCCTTGCATTTTGAAGAGCGGGACAGCTCCACGGCGCGGTCATGGGTGCAGAAGAACCCAAACTTCAGATATGAAGTTCTCACGGACGACAACGATATGGGTTATGTCGAACAGCACTTCGGTCCCGGAGGATTTGATCGACCAGACATTGTCGACCTGTATCGCAACATCAATGCGACCATTATCAAGGCCGACCTTCTGCGGTACATGGTCATGTATGCCGAAGGTGGTGTGTACGCAGACATCGATGTAGAAGCGCTCAAGCCTGTTTCGCGATTCATACCGGACCACAGATACGCGGAAGAGGATATCGACATGGTCATCGGCATCGAGATCGACCAGCCCCAATTCAAGGACCATCCGATTCTGGGCAAGAAATCCCAATCCTTCTGCCAGTGGACTTTCATGGCCCGCCCGAGAATTCCAGTCATGATGCGGTTGATCGAGAACATCATGGGCTGGCTAGATGGCCTTGCACGACAACAAAATGTCCCCATCTCGGAGGTACATCTGGACTTCGACCAGGTCATCTCTGGCACGGGACCATCCGCGTTCACGGCAGCCATCATCAAAGAGATGAACGACCAGCGCCCCCAGGGCACCGCCGAGATCACATGGGACACCTTCCACGACCTGGACGAGTCCAAGATCGTTTCGCGGGTGCTGGTGCTCGACGTCGAGGCGTTCGCGGCGGGCCAGGGGCACAGCGACAGCGGCAACCACAACGCGCGGGGCGCCCTGGTCAAGCACCACTACCACGCGAGCAACTGGCCGAGCCGGCACCCCCGCTTCAACCACCCGGCGTACGGGTCGGTGGAGCAGTGCAACTGGGAGCCCAAGTGTGTCGCCAAGTGGGACGCCGACACGGCTGCCTTCGCGGTGCTGAGCGAGGAAGAGCAGACAAAGGTGGTCGAGGACATAAGGGCTGAAGCGCAGGCTCAGCAAAAGAAAGAGCTGTTCCTCCAGAGGCTGGGGCAGCAGGAGAAGTTACAGAAACAGCAATTGGAAGCCGCACAGCAACAGCCACTGCAGCCTGATCAGCAACAGCCATTGCAACCGGACCAGCAACAGCACATGCAGGTCGGACAGCCACAGCAAGAGGAGCAGCAACAGCCGGACGGGCAGAAACAGGCACAACAAGAGGACCCGTCCCAACCACAGCATGAAGATCAGCAACAACCACCGCAATCCGGACAGCCGCCTCAGCAAGAGGGCCAGGATCAGCCACCGCAACTCGGAGAGCACCAGCAAGACCCCCAAATATGATTTCACTGTATTGTTTGCCTTTTCTCCTCCATCGGCGTACACCGGCTGTGATTGATTTGGGTTTCTGGCGTCTGGAAAGTGGGCAAAGGCTCGGCCTTATCAGTCAGTTTGCCTGCAGCAAAGAGGGAATGTCGTTGACTTCGTGGCTTCTAGTGCATGTTGGTTTGATCAAGTAAGAATTGGTGGTCGTTGATTCAAGCTTCTCGATCCTGTTGATCGATCCTTCATGTACGATGCCCCTGTGCCTGGACTGTGGGCCTCTGGGCCAGGGCCCCGGTTTTACTCTGCTATCACACATGCGGCTCTCCACGGCAATGGTATTGTGGGATCATCGGAGATTTCCTCGGTGGTGACGGAGTTGCTGGGAATCTGTTGGCGGTCAAGCAATTGGGAGGCAGGTCAGTGGCACAGCCAAACCCCTTGCAACCGCTCAACAAATATGAAATCGCCACCATGAGAATCATAGGCTACTGTGCCGTACGCCAACATGATTGTGTTGTAGGCGCACGGAGCGGAGGACTGGAGAAGAACATAATCATGTTCAGCAACAGCTATATTCTTTTCATCTGCCAGCCTTACGCTAGGCTCTGTGTTGGGTTAGAGGACCGCATTGATGGGATAGGATATGGCAAGAAACGGAGAGCTGAAGACAAGATTCAGTGGTTAAGAGAGCATTAGCATCGCGGGAGATACCCTTCTAATATATATATATATTTGGTAGAAGTTCTATTCTTAATGCATTAGCAGATCCTTGATTGGAAGGCGTTACGAAAATATTAGTGATACTGACTTGAGACTAACTTAGGATTCTTCGGACTTGTATATAGTTGCGTCTTGCCTCTGCTAAGAGACATGGAATGGTCTGTAAAGATTCGGTGTTGGATAAGCTTGCCTTGCCTCAAGAGTTACTGTGGAAAAATGCGTTTTTGTCCCCATAGGAGCATGTCAATGAGATAGCCGCCGGTACGTTTGTAGTCTAGAAACAACAAGACACACTGGTAAATGTTATCATACATGAGAACAAACAGCCAAGCACGTATGTGATAGTGTTCCATATGCTTATTGGTATCCTTTATTGCGGCATGTGCGGAAGGAAGTACTGCCATATCTAGTATTCCAATATATAAATAATGAGTTCATAGTAGATAAGAGGCCGGTAACGATGACAGCTTCTATCTGGGGCAAGCGTCATAAAACCCAAGTATAGTACAAAGAATCCATTTGATGAGGGTTGAAGGCAACATATCGTCCATTCGAATGTGTGTAAAGTAACGTAAGTAGCTAGGAACTGAGCATCTGAAACTGGAAAATTAAAGACGGGGAGGCCTTGGAACTTAAATCTGTGAACCAGAATGACGATGTTCACTGCTTCCCACGACAATAGTCATTTCAGAGAGACGAGTAATGTGATGTACGAGAAGTCTCTGGACTCTTCCAGCGAGTTACTCATAGATCACCCGCGTGTTTGTTGGACAATTCCTCAAACTCTTCCATCTCAGACGAGCCTTCCTCGTAGTCCCAGAGTCCTCCATGTGCATGTGTCATTTCGAAATGATCCCAGCTGAAAAATTGAATCTTGCGCTCCCATCTGTCCCTAAAAATATTGCGTTCTGGAATGGCGACTTGGTATCCAACACGGCGGCGAATCTTATGCAAGCCTACCAAGATCGGCAACGGGGACAAAGGATGGCTAGCTTCTGATGTAAAGAAGTGTATAAGTTCAGATAACTCGTTGTCGTTAATCTGTGATATACGATAGTCCTGATCCTTCCTGAATGGATGGAGCCAGACGGACCTGCACTGTTCTTATCGTCAGACGACCAGATCCACCTGGGCAGTATAAAGTCGCAAGAATGGTGGTGTATGCAATATCCCTTACCTCAGTCCCGCTTTCTCCTCTGTCAAACACCACTACACCGCCAAAGATCTGATCCTCAGCCCAGTATCCTGGCAACTCTGCAACGCCCTCCTCTCGGTATTGTGCCACTTCCGCATATTCATGGAGAACAAATGGTGTGGGGTAAGGGGTAGGGTGAAGCTCCATATCAGGTCCGCGCCGAAGTGTACTGCATAGCTGATATTCTTCGAGGCCCCTTTCTTTGAGGGAGTTGCCCATCTTATATACTAGGACAGCGATCCGGTGAATAGCAACAGCTACCAGCTCAACAAGGTGTAGACTGGACGCTTTTGACCCAGCCGGGTGGTTTTCGTATCGCTGTAAAACTTCCCCCTGTAGTTCCAGGTCCAATGGATCGAATTCATACCGGAGGTTCTTCGCCTTCCTCAAGGTTTCGGGGTCCAGAGACTTATGGTTGATGATAGCCTCGTGGAAAGTAGGACCTCGGGTGTTAAGGGCGACATCTGCTAGAGGCAGCCCTTCGATAATCTGTGCGAAGGTAATCTCAGCTATGTCGGTATGAAGGATGTTTTGAACAGCCCTTTTGAAGGCGGACTGGTGCGCTGCGTCCAAGGAGTCACTGGCGAGTGCTCTTTCGATGTGAGCTGGAGAGGGAACGGTAGCGTAGGGATCCAGAACTTTTGTCATTTTCGCCTTCAGTGAGAGAGATGATTATAGGAACAAGATTTGCCGTCAAGCTTGGCTTGTAGAGACCATACGTCAACTAAGTTGGAAACAAAAGAGAAAGAAGAGGGAAAGTGTGGACAGATATTGGCAGTCATAATGCAGTTAGGTGGCAAGTGGTGGTAAATATGCCTTCCGTTAAGAAGGTTGATGTTTGTTTTACAAGGCGGGCGAGCACATAGAAATTGTTGCCCTTGAGATTATGCCACCTGTTTTTAATTCTGATTGGCTCTGAATTACAATCATGCTGATTCGCTACAGCACCCGTCTAGAGGATCTGATTCGCTGTTAAAAGCAGTGATTCTAGTCGTTCCGTGACTAAATACACTAGCAATTGTAAGGCCTTAAATGCCTGCCGGAAGGCTTACGGTCACTTTAAGGCCTACGATAAGGCCGATTACGATAAGGCCTACGATAAGACCTTCTACAGAAGAACTAAGATGCACGCCTAAGTTTTAATCCGATTAAAAAGCAGTTACCTAAATCTGAATCTGTAGAAAAAGGGCTATTAAACGGTATATTTAATTAAATCGTAGCCCTTAAGGTAGGCTTACTATTAAAGCTAATAGTTCTAATTCCTTAGGTTTCTTAGGTTTCTTAGGTTCTTAACCCGAACCCTAGCCTTTCCCTCCCTTCCTCTTTACTAAAGACCTTAAGTTCGAACTAAGATGCACGCTTTAGTTTTAATCCGATTAAGACGTACGTACCTAAATCTAAATCTATAGAAAAAGGGCTATTAAACGGTATATTTAATTGAAATCGTAGCCCTTAAGGTAAGCTTAGTATTAAAGCTAATAGTCTTAATTCCTTAGGTTTCTAAAGTTCTTAACCCGAACCCTAGCCTTTCCCTTCCTCTTTACTTACTTAAGCCTTTAGATTCGAATTAAGATGTACGCTCGAGATTTAATCCGATTAAATAAAACTTACTTAAATCTAAATCTGTAGAAAAAGGGCTATTAAAAGGTATATTTAATTAAATCGTAGCCTTTAAAGTAGGCTTACTATTAAGGCTAATAGGTTTAATTCTTTAAGTTCTTAAGGTTCTTAACCTAAACCTTAGCCTTTCCCTTCCTTTTTCTTTACCGAAGGCTTATATAAGCCTCTAAATTCAGATTAAGTTAATAAGTAAGTAAGTAAATAAGTAAATAAGTAAGTAAGTAGATAAGTAAGTAAGTAAGCTATTTAGTAAGTTAGCTATTAAGTAAGTAAGTAAGTAGGTAAGTAAGTAAGTAGGTAAGTAAGTAAGTAAGTAAGTAAGTAAGTAAGTAAGTAAGTAAGTAAGTAAGTAAGTAAGTAAGTAAGTAAGTAGCTAAGTTAGCTAGTAAGTTAGCTAATAACTTAGCTACTAAGTAAATTAACTAATAAGTAAAATAGCTAATAAGTAAAATAGCTAATAAGTAAGTTAGCTAGTAAGTTAGCTAGTAAAGTAGTTAGTAAAGTAGTTAGTTAAGTAGCTAATAAAGTAGTTAATAACTTAGTTATATAATTATTAAGTAAGTAAGTAAGTAAGTAAGTAAGTAAGTAAGTAAGTAAGTAAGTAAGTAAATAAATAAGTAAGTTAATAAGTAAGTTAACTAATAAGTTAGCTAATAGGTTAGTTAGTAAAGTAGCTAGTAAGTTAGTTAGTTAATTATCTCGCCGCTTAAGGCTGCGGAGGAGACGATAGAGTAACGCCCGAAGGGCGTTACTCTATCGGATCCGGAGCAGCCTAAGCGGCGTATTTAACTATCTAACTAACTAGCTATTAAGTTTCCGATCCTTCCTAACGGAAGGCCTTCTCGGCAGGCGGTCCTACCGCCGTTCCCCAGTCCTATGGTAGTGCTAATTGCCAGTAATTAAGTGGTAATGCTGCCTGCATGGCCTGCCCCGCTGTCATCGGCGATCAACCCTTCCGAAAGGCGCATAGGTTCTACAGCACGGTCCAGGCATATTCTAGTCCGGAATTCAACTTCCTAGCTAATTTACCGTCGAAGTTTAAGTCTAATATAAAAACTAGTAGTATTATTAGAATCCTTATATCGAGAGCTATATAACTATATAAGTAATTAGATTTAATAATAAAGTTTTAAAATTTCGAAATCGAAAGGTAAGTTTTATTTATATATATTACGTAGGTTTTATTTTACGTAGTTTTAACTTAAAAGACTTCGATTTCGAGATTTTAAAAGTTAATAATTAAGTTTAGTATTTTATATAGCTTTATAGCTTTAGATTAGACGATCCGAATAATAGTATTACTTTCTTTATTATAGACTGAATTAAAGAGTGTAACTAAGTTAAAAGTGTAGATTTGAATCGAAAACACGCCTGGACCGTGCGTATGACCTGCACCTTTCGGAAGGGTTGATCGCCGATGACAGCGTATAACGTAAGCAGATCCACAGCGGCTCCTCGTATCTACCGCATATGTAGCCTGGTGAAGTTGCGATCTAACACCCCCCCCCCCCTTCTCTTTTTCTTCTTCTTCATGGATCTGAATTATACAGGTTAGAACTCCGCAGCCTGGGCCAAACGCAGCGCCATGGCTCGAGATCGGGACATCGACTCGGGGGAAGGAGGCGGCATCTTGAAGACGGCATCCTCCCTGTCCTGAACATCATCTTGGACATGCTGATCAGTCATTACAGAATCTCCCATAACCTCATCAAGACTCATACTGATCTCCTCCTGTCCACTTCCATCCTCACCAGTGACTGCTTCACCGCCATCTCCATGCAGGCCAATGCGCTGCTCAACAGTATTCTCGCCAGATTCATGGCCCACGAAGCTGGAATCGACCATAGCTTGCAGAGCAGCCTGCTCTTTCATCTCTCCATCCGTCTCAGGACCCCGATCAATGACATTCTCCTTCAGCACCCGAAGTGCACCAGCCCACATTCCTTTCAGGTACTCCTCCTGCCTCTCTACCTCGCCTGGGTTCGCCTCTTCGCAATCCTGGCACGAACGTCGGTGAATGGGCCAGTTCCATATCTGACAGTACCTGCCGCAGTAGCGAGTCTTCAGGCACTTGGCACAGACGATGAACCTCCGGGGCGTCTTTCCGCAGTCGCCGCACTTCGTGATGGTCTGTAGGTGGGGCAAATGGCCCGCTCCATGTTCAGAAGCAGCAGGATTGTGCTCCTCTCCTTGGACGGTGATCTGCTCAGCTCCGCGCGGGGAATCGCTCTGGTGCTGGGGCTGCGGACTGTAGTTCTCCCCATCCGGCCAGAGACCTGCACCCGGGCTACCAAGCTCATCATACTGAGCGTCATAGCAGTCTCGCGAACTAGCGGATTCGATCAAGTTGGCGGTCCGAGTGGGGGTGACAAGCGAGAACGGGCGGCTAGAGGATCCCGGAGGTTGGTGCCGCACCGGAGTTTGCTCATCGTGGCTCATCTCCTCAACAGGTCGCTTGACGCCGCGGGGACTGTGGCTCTGGCAATGGCCTTCCGTGATAGTGTCAGGAGAGGTCGCACGGGCCGTTGCTGCGTTTTCCTCGAAAGTATGGGGAACATTGATACCACCGGAACTCACTCCTGGAGTGCAATCGAGGGGCAACGGACTGTAGGTTGCTGGCTGCGCACAGGAGAGAGTGTAATCGACTTGTTGAGCGGCTTCGGTCGTACTGTCTGCAACACCAGTGCTGTCGGGAGCAAGTACAGTGATGGAAGTTGTCTTCACAGCTGAGGCTTCGGTAGATGTTGCCACGTTCGAGGTGACGATTTGAGAGGTCCGGGCTGCAATAGGACTCGATGTCTCGATGATTTTCGCAATATCGGCCACCAGCGCGGGAATCGGAGATGTTTTCTCGGCAAAGTCGAGCTCTTCATCTGGGCCATCGGCGAAGGGCAGGCCGCTGTATGGGGGAAGCTCGTCGAGGTCGGTCAGGCTGGAGTCTGAAGAGTTCGCCTGTGAGGCTGTGTGGGGAGCATGTTGTAGCTCGACTTCTCGACCTTTCTCCAAGGGCGTTGTGGGGGCTGGAGGTGCCTTCTCTGTTGTGGATGACTGCGTGGTCTTGGGATCAGTATTGGCGACCGTCGTCTTGATTTTCAACCACTCCCGACGTGCTACTAACCAGTCTCGCGCTTCTGCGCCGGTTTTCTGGCAGCGACGCATCATCACCGTGAGGCGCCTTCTCTGACTGAGTCGTCGGGCCAGCTGAGGCATTGTGGGGTGTATCCTCGACCAGTCGCATGGCACCCTGCGCAGTCTTGACCCATCTCGCGCTCACACGACTTACTCGTCTCTCTGTACCAATGTTGTCGCTGGCCTCCGCAAAGGGCTTCCTCAATAGCTCCATGTCAGGATTTCGCTGAATATCGTCGTCATCGACACTCGTATTCTTGGTAGGAGGGAGGTTAGGGAACATGGACGAGTTAGCGACACGTCCTCCATCCTTCGTTCGGCTCTTAGCGGTGACGGGAGGCTCAGGAGTTACATTTGGTGTTGATTCGGTCGCTGAATGAGCTCTCTTGATAGTGGCTTCCTTGGGGATGGCAGGCTCTGAAGTGACAGACTTAGCCCTCTTCCTTGACACATTTGTTCCAGAGACGCGTCTGTTATGCATGGACTGCTCCGCGGCCTTGCTGTCACGCGGCTGTTGGTGCAGCCTCGCGCTTTGGCGACGGCTTCGAATGACCGATCGCGTGTCCATTCTGTCGAGGCTGGTTTTCAGTTGTATTATGCATAGGGAGAGTCGTGCTTCTGATGGTAGGTAATTGCGAGATCGCGATGTGTTGCTTCCTGACATTAAACGGCTGGGTAAGGCGGTTTGCTTTGCAGGTGAAATGAAACTCACCAGGGCACGCTCGGGATTTTGCGGGGTCACGTAAACAGTTACCTACATATGTACTTTGTAGGCAAGCTACAGGCTCGACAGGCACTGGTAATCATGGGCTCTAGTTGGATGGACAGACTTTGATTTCGTTTGCTGACTGAATCTCTTGTAACGCCAGGCATACGGTAGGTAGTGCCTATGAGGTTAACTCACACACACTAATCACCCTGTGCTACTAATACAAGACAATCCTTTTCCTTAGAAACCAGGTTCCAATACACGCATGACTTGTTCCCGCCGTGTGCCTGCACATCCGATGCACAGACTTGACGGCTTTAGTTTCCCTGACGGAGCATGAAAGAAACCATCTTCTTGATCTCGACCATGTCCGTGGCAATCGCCGAGAGGGACGTCTTAGCCTCGTTGTGCTTCTTCTCCGCGTCTTGGCCCATCTGAACCATGTCCTCCTGCATGTCTGCGATGGCATTCTGGATCGAGGTTCCGATGCCACCATACTTCACGTCCATCTCCATAGTCTTCTGATCCTGGCTGTCAATGTCCGCCTTGAGATTGTTGAGCTGGTGACCGATGGTCTTCAGCTTAGCCGTCTTGGGGGAGTCGTTGGAAATATCGACATGAATCATCGCGGCGTCGTCGGCTGCGATATCGACGATGGTCTTGGAGGAAGCCTTGTTGAAGGTAAGGGCATAATTCTCAGCCATCTGCCTGAAATCTTTGACAAAAGTTAGATGATGCACG
Organism: Cytospora piceicola; assembly: GCA_023375675.1. NCBI lineage: Eukaryota > Fungi > Ascomycota > Sordariomycetes > Diaporthales > Cytosporaceae > Cytospora > Cytospora piceicola. Next base: position 452,462 of record JALQBC010000008.1, on the reverse strand, counting down.
AAGATCGCTTCCCAGACTTCCATAAGGATGGGGTGAAAGAACTGTAAGACCTACTCTCGTCCTGATCCTCGATAGGCAAAACGTCAAGAGCCATCTAGGGGAAGGCGAACAGGAGGTCCTCGGGGCTCTTCATACGAGAACGCCACTGCAAAACACGAGAAGCCATGCGCTCGCCGAAGTTGTCGTCGCGTCGCAAGCCGTACTGAAGCTGGAATCGTGAGAATCCGTTGAGGACGCGGGAGTGGTTGTCGTCCAACAGGTCCATGAAGAAGATCTGATCATCTGTCATGCCTCCCTTCTGGGTGTTATGGTACTTGTAGCGGTTTCTGATCTTGAAGAGGCGGCGCATGTCCTGGAATGCGACGTAGGTCTTCTCGACGTTGATGGGGGTGAGACACTCAATGTCGATGCCAGTCTCGTCGCGAATCAAAGCCCACTTTCCCCGCGTCAGCTGTTTTCACGAAGTATTACCAAGCTCATCATGATAAACTTACGAAGTGCTCTTTGTGATGCTTGTTCTGATTGTCGGTGGGGGCAAACTCGAGGAACCAGTCAAGAGTCTGGACAAGGTAGGTGCCGTTGGTAACCTGGCGAGCCTCCAAAGCATCATCGCTGCTGTACTTCTCACTTGCGAGGAACTTACGACCTGGATCACCAGGAAGCTCGATGGTGTTGTCGATCTCCAGGCCTGGAATCCGACCAAGGGCCAGACGATGGCGGGAGACGGGTCCCGCGGTTGAGGCAGGCATCGTAGGCGGACTCGTGGGTGGCGAGGTTTTAGGTGAAGTTTGGATGGGATCAGTGAAAGGGAGCTCAACTGAAAATAAATATAGATGCAAGGCTAGCTTCTGGAGAGGGGGGGGTGGTCGCTAAGGTACAGATCAGTCGAAGGGTACCTAGGTACCTAGGTAGGTATACAGATGGGAGCTTGGGCCACCTGGACAGGAAGAGACGCCCTGTGGGAGGCTCGAAGCAGGCATATAGAGGTGTGTAAACTCGTGCTATCAACAGGCAGTACCATGGCTTGCGTGGTGTAGGTAAAACTTCCCACACTTGCTAATTCGTTGTCGTCGATTCGAGCGCCTCGGTGCGAGATCGGTACTTGCCGGCGTTGTCGTCGCCCCCCCCTTTTTGTTTTATTTTTTTTGTCAAGTTTGTCTTTTTGCCTCTCCTGGAATATTTTGCGGTGTGTTTGTTTTTCTTTTTCAGAGCAGAAGTACCATATCGTGGCTGGTTTTCACATGAGGTTAGATAGGATACTGAGAACTCGACGTATGGCGCTTATGTACCCTTGGTCTGCACAGCATTTAATACCTAGGTAGTAATCACCACTCGTAACCTCAATTTGAACGATAAGAGACATCAGTCATGAAGCCCTTTGGTAGAACCGTATCACCTGAAGCCCTGGGGGCTTGTGGATTAAACCTATCATTATCGCGTGATGTTTTATGTATGTAAGAAGCATATTAGTAGGAGTCGTGTCGGAACCTTCAGCGCGGTTATCTGAGCACGTAACATGACCTATGTGTTGTGGACTAGGGGCGGGGGGGGGCCATACCGCGCACTGGTGGGGTGTAATAGCAATCACTAGGACCCTCGCTAATAGAATAGTAGTCCCAGAGTTTAAAATCTATCTTAGAGTTAAAAGACTATCTCAGGACCTACATTTTAAGACGGGCACTATAGTAGGTAGGTAATTAATAGTGTTAAGGGAATTGTAAGTAACTAACAGCCTTACGTACTTAAAGCTATGTAAATTGTTAAGGGTAGCCTCGGAAGCTAAAACGATCACGGAGTAAAATAATAGACTCGTACGAAAGGTAATCTTTCTCGAGAAAGGTAGGTTCGACGGCAAGGTCTTCATTTTCAGAAATGGCGATCCTTCCTCTGTTAAGGCTACCTTGTTTCTAGATACTTAGGTACGTAGATACCTTTCCGGCGGCTTACGTAGGTGCCTTCCTTTCTCGAAAGACTTTACCAGAATCTATCACCAGATTTCAAGACCGAAGGTAGGTACGCTAGCCAGGCCCTTCGGATCAATTAAGATCAATCAAGATCAATCCATTAAGATCAATCTATTAAGATCAATCTATTAAGATTAATCTCGACAAAGATTAATCTCGACCCTCGTTATAAACCTTTAAATTGTAAGGGAACTAGCGTATTAAAACGATAAAGAGAATCTTTAACGGTCAGTCTTCGTGCCTTAGCGTAGTACGTATATAGACCTCCTGGGGTAACCTTAACAAAGTAAACAACCTTCGGAAAGGGAATCGTACCTTCCTTTTAGAATTACCTCGAGAATAAGTATACCTCGATTAAACAAGTTTACCTCGATTAAAACAAGTCTACCTCGATTAAAACAAGTTTACTCCGATTAAAAGGCCCCCTTTAGGCTTACAACTACCTTTAAATTAAGGCCTTCGTTATACTTATAAAGGTACCGTAAAAGTTAAAACAGTCTTTAAAGGAAGGTCTCCTTTAAGGTTTTATTTACCTTAACCTAAAGGTCTTTATAACGATAGTTTGTTATAATTAGAAATCATCACTAGGTTAACAAACCTATCGTTGTACCTGTGAAGATCACTATGATGCCCTTTGCAGCCCACCAGTGCGCGGTATGGTACCTAGTACACATTCAGGCCATGTTGGAGAAGCTTGATCATGAACAAATCGCTAGCTATGGCCTAGATATAAAGAGATGCTATGGAGATATACTCTGAGCAGAATATATGGCTTGACATCATTATTGGATGCTAAACACAGGTGGAAGAAACGACTTGACCAAGATTTGAAAGGTTGACGGCCGTAAGAAGGCGAGCCACTATCATAGGTACCAAAATCTACTCGATACACAAGTCGACGGTGTGTCTTCTCAGCTTTCGAGTTGACTGCGGAACGAAATCCCTGTCTCCTTCCTGTAAAGCCACGGCTATTCTCCGTTCTCCAGAAGCCACTTGTTCGAGATTACCTTGAACGCAAACTCGTCCCCGCACATCTTGAACACCAGCCCCTCCCTAGTCTGACCACGGAATCCGACCCCCTCCGCCTTGGCCAGTATCTCGTTGAGGCCCGTCGCAAACTCCCTCAGCTTGAACCTCCCAATGACAGGCACATGCGGCAGATTGTGCGCCTCGCACAGCTGCACCACCTTCCTAGGATCCATCCACCTCTGCGTGTCGATGTTGTAGATCTGGAACACGAGGAACTGGTGTGGCTCGTCCGGTGCGAAGCCGAGACTGTTGCTCTTGATTGTCGGGCCGATGAGCTCGCCCTGGACGGCGAGGTTGGCTGGTCCCAGCTTGTGTATTTTCTTGGGGAGCTCGATCAGCTTCGCGGCCTGCCAGTAGGCGCTGTCGGCCTTCTCGTCGAGGTCTTCCATCCGACTGGCGACTCCGACACGAGACGTCTCGCTCTCCTGCGTCGAGCCCTGCGGCAAGGTGGGTAGGCACGCGTGCCATTGCGATCCCTTTTGTACTCGATATACCGTCATTGACACCCCATCGATCTTCTCCGTGATCTGGAAGTGCTCGTTGAGATACCTCGCCGTGAATAGCTCAGGCAGGTTCTGAACTCGCTCGCAACCAGGTCGACGGAAGAATGGTGGAGCTTGGCCGATGACCTGGCCTATAGCCTCGACCGGAGGCTCCCATTTGTTTACTCCCAGGATCTCCTCGAACGCCATCTCCTGCGCCGCCCTCATGCCCTCGATCGGTCCAAGCTCTTTCGACAAGCCTTGGAGTACCTCCTTGACCTCTGGAAACCGCTCAATATCCAGGATGAGCCCCTGCGAGATATTCTTCCCATACATCTTGGACCTGACATGGTAGCCCATCTCGCCCTGGTACCTGATCATGGAGCCATAGTCCTCCCAGTCGAACCGCCCGTCTCTGGAGGGGATGAAGCTGTCGATCTCGAAGTATAGAACCAGCTCGCCAACCTTCCACTCGTCCCTCCTGACTACAACGGTCCACCCGCCGCGCACAGTGGCAACGTCGAAGCGCTTCTGGCCGCCTTTGAAATGGCGGAGGTCTGTGATCGGGCGCATCGTCACCAGCTTTCGCTGGTGGGCCATTGGCAACGGTGCCTGTGGGCGTTCTTGGGGGTTTCGATCCATCTCTAGCTCCGAGCTGTGTCTTGTGACCTCTGGAATGTGAGGGATGGCCTTGCATTGAATTATTTTTGGGTTTTGTCGTTGCTGTTATTATATGGCTGGTTTGTTCGTAGTTGAAGGGGATTTGGCTTTCAGGTCGGTCTATAACTTTGGTCAGTAGTACCTTCCGCCAATTTCTAGACATCGAAGCAGTCACCTCTAGATAAAATCCACGCAAAAATCTGGTCAGATTCACAGACAACCTAGCTCCCATGGACCCAATGTGTTGCAGAATCTCCCATCTAACCTCACAAGGTACTTAGGTACATATGCAGACTGCTGCAGCACTTGCAATTTGTACTGCATCAGCACAATCCCCATTACGACTAGCTCTTTTTCTTCCATAATAATACTTCCTGTGCCTACAGTAGTTTATTGTAATTATATGTATGATTTCCTTTTTCTTTGGTTCTGTTTTGCCTCCTCGGCGGCGACCTTCTCCCCCATATCGTCCTCCCTCTCATCTCCCTTCCGGGGTGTCTCCACCCTCGCCACTCGACCGGCCGCAACCATGCTTTGCAGTGCCTTCTTGAGCACTCCAGGGTTGACGTAAACGATCTCACCGGTAGGACTCTCGACAGCGATGACGGCCGCCCTCGCTGCATCCTTGGCCTTCTGCGCAGCCCCCCGGTTTTTGCCGCCTTTATTAGCCATCATCTCACCAGTGACATTGATGTCACCAATGAGGATGAGGCCGCAGCGTTGACGAGTAATCGAGACATTCAGACGATACTTGTCGCCGGTGAAACCGGGGCCAGTCTTCTTGGTGGCGACGAGGATGTTGACGGCAATGTCACCCTCACGGCCCTGATAAGAGTCAACAGTTTGAGCGGGACGCATGCCGTTGAGGGCAGTATAAGCGGGCTTCCTGAGCTTCCTGTTGATCAAATCGGCGTTCCAAGCATAGGGTGTGATGATGACGATACTGGCTGGGTCAACACCAGTAGCTTGAACAAAGCCCGTGAGGAAGTTGAGGGCGACAGTGACCTGGACCGGGTTGCACTTGGAGCCCGTCACTTCGTTGACAATGACGAAGGACTGTGCATGCAGGAACACCGGGGAGAGGGTGCCATTAGGAGATGGCTTGACGTCGGGGAACTGCTGGAGGACATATGCCTCAAGCAGGCGGCCTGGCTCATGCTGCGGCAGGCTGATGTCGGTGCCAGGCCCGTACTCCCAGTCGAGGTCACTGTAGATGAGCCGGCCAGCGAGGTCAAACATACCCCTGGCCATGCGGAGCTGCGTGCGCAGGCGATAGGTTGGGGCTCCCGCAGTCATCGCTCTAACTAAAGATGACATCCCCGCATCTGCGCCGTGACGGTTGCGAGCGTTTCCGGCGGCGTCAACATCCTTGGCCGCGATCACCATTGGAGGCAACTGGAGATGGTCACCAGCGAGGACACAGGGCAGGCATGTGTTGCCGCGGACTGACACTTCATCTGGCCGGCTCATGTTGCCAGCCTCATCAATGCTGATCCATCTAGCTTCCTCCTTGCGCGTCTGGAAGATTTGGCCGTCGCAGGAAAGGGCAGGAGTCGTCAAAATAATATCAGCCACCCTGACGACATCCTCCAATAGCGTCTGGATAGCCCTGTCGTTGAGCACATCTGTACGCCGTGCGTATCCACCATACTCGATGCTACCGGCTGCAAGCTCACGCACTCCGGCCAGGTCCTTCCTGTTGGCGAGGAGAGACCGAAAGTCGTGAAGTCGGTGGCTGTCCTCGGGAACAAGCTTGCGACCGGCACCAGGGAGCCCCAACACCAGCAAAAGGTAGAATGATGCCGACCGGGCGAGATGCCAATGGGGATCCCGGACCCCACGTCCGGCATGATCCGGATTTTCAAGGAGATCTTTGAAAGCATGCATCTCGGTACGAATCCTGAAGCCGCGAAGGATAAGGTGACGCTCCAGGCCGACTTTGTTGACTAGCACAGGGGAGTCGGTGCTGGGGGTGGGAACTGGTTCGGCAGGCTTGGAATTGGGCGACGCACTGTAGATGTCGTCTGGTTCGTAGCCAACTTCTCGGGCAATCCGCTCATCAATGATATCAAGCCGCTCGGCGAAATTGCTCACGGCGATATGAGTCGGAGCACTGCCATAGCCAGGACCAAGAAGCGTGAGGAGGGAAAGCGTGAAAACGACGGCCGCGGTAGTCTTTCCCGTTCCAGCAGGCTGAGAAAATCATTAGAAGTGTACGAATAACCCAGAACACAGAAGACAACTTACACCAGTGATTACAGCCATCCCCAAGTTGACCTTCGACAGGTATGCCCTCATTCGGTCGCGGTCGCTGGGAAGTGCAACCTTTACGAGCGCCTGCTGGTAGGCCTGGTTCTCGCCGGCCAAGAAGTTGACTGCAGGGAGGGACCAGGGGACAACCGCAGAGGACAAGGACGGAGGTGCTGCGTTGGGTTCGGTCAGACTAGGTTCACCGATACCAGTGGCAATGTCGTCCTGGACAGAATGCTGTTGCAACGAGGTGAAGAAGCCCGCGCCACGCATCAAGTTGCGATACAAGCTCATGCACACCGGAAACTTGAGGCCTGGTAAACCGTAGAAATTGGAAGGCCCTTTCGCCCCGGGAAAAAGAGTGCAAACAGCTTTGACCTTGCGCTCGGCATCGGTCAGACCAGCATCGAATACAAGTGCTGCGCCATTCTAGAACGCAGGTCCTTGCTTCAACGCTTCGCTGGCCTCTTTCCCAGTCTCGAACACCTTGGCTGGGAAATCAGAGCCCTTCTTCTCATCGCGAGTCCTCCAGACCATGAGGACCAGTTTGTCGTCGACCTTATGGTCTCGTAGTTGAGGCTTCCCAGCTGGGTAGTCCACGACACGAGCATCCCATGTGGCCGTCGCTTCGGGTTCGACAATTCGGTCACGAAGGTTAAGCTGCAACGACCCATCCTTTAGAAACCTCCGCCAGGCATCTTCGTGTACCTTTTTGAAGTCTGCAGGCAACTGCACCAAGCCGTAGTACCTGTCATGACCATCACCCAGAGGCACGAAGTAGATCGGGTGCCAATGAGACGCGATGTCGATGGATGCCACGAACAGCCACCAGACGTCCTGTACTTGACTCTGCGTCAACGCAGCGACGTGCTCGTTGTCATCCGAGAAGGTGAAGGCACGGGGAAAAGCCGGTCCAGTTATATCTGGGTGCTGTTCTGTGTAGCGTGCGGGGTCCCAGCTGTGCTCTTGTCCATATGGATAGCTGAAGACCGGCCCGAGTTCGTCAACGCTCAACCTAGCCTCAAGAGCTTTCGCGGTGGTGTTGGGAACGACAAAAGTGAACGCCTCCTGAGCAAGGATGCCGGACAACCTCACTTCACCCACGATTGGCTCGTCCCTGTACAACCATCCTTCGCTAGGGTGACCGGGGTTAGAGAACGGCACACCGAAACCTTCAACGACCACAGGCTCGGACAGGATAAACTGCACAGAGGAACAGTTCTTGGTCAGGAGCGTATGGGGCAGCGGGCTAGTGCGACCCGCGACGTTGTCTACGACATCCTCGATAAGCTTCTGGGTGCCGCGAGGGAACTTGACGCTGATGACGAGTGAGTTCGCGACAGCGGGAGCGCCAGCCGGATTAGATTTTCGGTCGACTGTAAGGGTCAGTATAGATCTGCCACGAGGCAACAACGGGAGACTTGCCTCTGTAACAAACCCCAAAACCAGCCGGTTCCGTCACCGTCATCGACGCCCGAGGTATCTCGATCCGAAAGCCGAGCCAAGGGTTGAGGTCGGGGAGTTTGAAAGACCCAAGAGTCACTGCAATATTGGCGTCCAAGTCAGGTACATATCATAATGGGAAGGAATATGTATAGGTAGGGCCTATGACAAGAGATGTGGCCTGGCAGTGTGATGTGGAAGAATGGGATGACCTCATCGAGACAGAAGATCACAGAAGAGAGTGTATCTGAGGCAGTATGACAAAGAAAAGGCGGGTTGGGGAAGGTATGCGGAAGACACTTACACTTGATGTCGCCGCCGAGAAAGCTCTTGTCCCCGATGATGTCGCCGTTGACGCCGTCGAACAGGTGCACTGCTTCTTTCGTCCAAGTCTTGGGCGGAGGAGGCGGCGCCGCCTTGGTGTTGTTGTTTTGGCCCGCGGCCACATTACCAGTCTGTTGTTGAGACATGGTTGCTAATGTGAGGATGTTTGGAAATGAAGTTGAAGTCGGCAACCCAAATTACTTCGTCCGAAAACGAAGCAAAAAGTGTCAGTTCCCACGAGGGGATACTGGCGACTGGGTACGCTGGGTCTGCCGCTGCAACTAGTATAATCACCAGTCGCCCGTTCGCCACCGATACCTAGGTAAGTAAAAAAGAATGATAGACCCGAAGTCTATCACAGCAGGGGGATCTGAACACTTTGGAAGTGACAATTACTGCGAGAAGTAATTGTCTTGCACAGAGAGTAGATCCTTGAGCTGTTGTTTAGAAAAGACGGAGGAAACGCGCAGTCTATCTCTAGATGTAGGTTGATAGACGAGGCGCGGGTGCGGCTGCAGCCTGGGTGGTCCGTGCGCGTCAACCGGGCCAGTTTGACTATGTGGGTCACGAATGCATCCAATCAGATACGTTAGTTTAGGGTTAGGGTTAGCTTTAGGGTCAGGTCAATGGATATGTTTGAAGATTCAATGTTAGCAGGTGTTGGACCCACAAAGTCAAACTGGCCCGGTGCATAGTCAAGGCGACCGCTCCCCTATTCCACACCAACATCTGGTTATCCTTTACCTAACAGGTAACTAAAAGGTACAGTTTGTTTGATAGAAGCCCCTATCAAGAGCCTATTTTTCCACAGAGGTGCTGCTACACACCAGCTGTCGAGCATTGTATATCATCAACCTCTTCAATGCATGTACACATGTCTATCAACATTTCTCATTTGTGTCCACGGCCGGTTCGTTGTTGGTAGACTCGCCAAAAACCATCTTTCTGGTCACCCGTGGGACCCCTCAATTACGACGCACCTGGTACATATCAAAAAACTATGCACCAAATGATCCTCTGCTATAAATGCTGCGGCCGCCACTCCAGCCTGCTTTGGATGCTAGTTGCCGCTGATCGTTACTCCCGCTCAGTGTTTCATTGACACACGATTGCATGCTGCCACAGCATCATCCATCATGCGACACAACTTATCATAAGTGTTCAATACTTCGTGACCCCTTCTGAGGAAGGGCCTCGGTTGCCTTTTTAGCACCGGCCGATTTCACCGGCTGTCGTTCAAACCGGCGTTCTGGACCTCCGGAAACAGGGCGCAGCCCGGCCCCACTGTATTCCACTGCCCCGAAAGCCCGCTGGGGGGAGGTAGCTACTGGGGTTCAGATCCTGGAGTTCAGATCTCGTGGTATGGAAATGTATCTGTAAGGACAAGGGCAGTAGGCTCGGGCCGAGATGAAGCTTTCAACTTACTTGATGGCCAGACATGGATGGGCAAGGTGACTGGGGAGGTATTGCAGACAGATGCACCTATTTCGATAGAGAAGTCACACATGCAAAGTGATGATCTATGATTTCCAGAAGGCAATGTTTGCATTGACCAAACTAGCAGTATCTATGTCTTTTACCAGACAATGACCAAGAACAACGAACCCCAATAAGAAAATCTGTCTATAGATCTCTTGTGATCTCTAGCCGCCGCTTTTCTATCATTAAACCCCTTGACACCATGCACCTCGTGTTTGAATCTTCTTGGTAAATCATAACGTCACATCGGATAGCCATCCTGATGTCCCAAGTTTTGAAACCCGGCCTAGCCTGACCGACCGCAAGCAAGCACGTCTACCCATCTAGTCCACGTACTTCGCCAACGTGGCCATCGCTCCCTCGCGGTGGAGGCTCTCCAGAGCCCTGGTGAGCTCCTCCACGAATGGCTTGTCGCCCCGCAAGTCATCACCGAACAGGCTCCTGACGTTCAGCAGCGGGCCGGGCTGGTCGCCTCCCTCGCGGGCCTTGGCCTGCAGGGTGGCGGCCATCGGGTCGTCGATGGAGATGGGCTTGCCCTGCTCGTCCACGCCGTTCAGGTACCGGAACCAGCCGGCCACGCTGAGAGCCAGGCGGCGGAAGTTGTGCGCCTTGGTCTGCCAGATCTGCTCGGCGATGGAGGGCATGATGAATTGTGGCAGCTTGCCGGAGCCGTTGAGGGTGAGGCGGTTGATCTGGTCCATGATGGTGGGGTTGGAGAAGCGCTCCATCAGCTGCTTGATGTAGGCATCGATGTCGACGCCGTCGATGGCCGGGAGCAGGGGCTTGACCTCCTCCTGCATCATGTTGTACAGGAACTTGCTGAACAGCGGGTTCTCGATGACGTTGTGGACATACTCGAACCCTGCCAGATATGCCATGTATGACATGGAAGTATGGCTTGCGTTGAGGAGACGCAGCTTGTGGCACTCGAACTTCTCGACCTCGTGGACGTTGCTCACGACCTGGACGCCAACCTTCTCGAAGGATGGGCGACCGTTGGCAAACGTGTCCTCGACAACCCACTGCATGAACGGCTCGGTAACAACCGGCCAGTCATCCTGGATGCCAAATGTCTCTGCCAGGTCCTTCTTGTCGTTGTCAGAGGTTCGTGGCGTTATCCTGTCCACCATGCTGTTGGGGAAACCACCCTCCTTCTCGATCCACTCGGCGACCTTGGGATCTCTCAGGCGGGCAAATGCCAGCAGCATGTTGCGTGAAATGGTGCCGTTCTTCTGCATGTTGTCGCACGACAAGACGGTGAAAGGCTTCAGGCCAGCCTCGTGCCGCCTGGCAAGTGCGGCGTAGAGGTAGCCGAACGTTGTGAGAGGTGCTTTCAGGTCGCTGGCCAGGTCGGCAACGATATCTGGGTCCTCGACCTGCAGCTCGTGGGTGTTCTCGTTGTAGTAGTAACCACTCTCTGTGATGGTCATGGACACGATGCGCGTGTCGGGGTGAGCCATCTTAGAGATGACAGCCTCCACGTCGTCGGGCGCATACAGGAAGGAGTTGATGCTGCCGATGACGCGTGCTGCGCTTCCGCTGGCAGAACGCTCAATGACGGTGTAGAGGCCGTCCTGGGGAACCAAGGCGTCACGCATGCCCGCGTCGAAGGGCTTCAGACCCACGCCGCAGATTGCCCATTCGCGCGCGTCGTCTACATTCTTGCCCAGCAGATTGTCGACGTACACGGCCAAGTGAGCTCTGTGGAAGCCGCCAACACCAATGTGAACGATGCCTTCTTTCAGGCCCTCTCGGCTGTAGGTTGGGCTCACTGATGCCTTTCGCTCACCCTGCTCTCCATGGTAGCTCTGGATCTGGGACAAGTTCTTGTTGTTGAGCTTGAGGATGGCGGATGTAGTACTGGAACCCATGATGTATGTGATGTACTAATGTTATCTAGGTGAAGTTGAAGATGTAGTAGGGGAATATGTGAGATAGATGACAAGAACACCAGCAGACGTTGAGAGTGGTTAGCTGGGCTCAAGTCGGTATATAGCTCGGGACACTCGCCACTGCACAGTGTACACCGCTCATGCCAGAGCTGACACGTTGGGGTTTCAGGATTTATTATGGGTCTATTTGCCGTCTTTGGCTAGACGCCCAGGTTTATCGACCCTTGATGTCATCAGGGTCTTTTTGGTGGCGTCGGAGTCATTGAAATCCCAAATTTTCTGATTGCCCAGAACGTGACGTCCTGATGAAAGCATCGGCCCGGCCACCAAGCGGCAGTCGTTCAAACCCAGACCATTCCGGATCTCCGAGGCTTGCTCCCTGCGCGCCCCGCTCCGTCTCCGTCTCCGTCTCGGCCCTTGTGCCGCCGGGCATCTCACCCTTCCTCCTTCCTCCTTCCACACCACAGCCTCTACTGCTCCCAAAACAACACCAGTACAACCATACACAGCTCAGCAGCTTATAGATGTGGCATAGCACTGAGAATACGGCGCAGGTGTGGGGTACGGGGTTCTCGAATTGCCTGCCCTCTTACGTTGATGCAGCCCGCCGTAACACGGCGGCATGAGGTCATCACTATATCTAATTCTAATATGTGTATTGTCTGCCGGGCCTCTTCTTCCGGCGCGTTGCTCTTCAATACTCGCAGGAATCCATTAATATACAATATCGGTCTGTTGTCATCAGGCAAATCCCAACGAATCGACAGGTGCAGGTTCCACTGTTATCAACGGCTCTAGTCTCCACTGTGACACACTGATGCGGCTGTAGTTCTGACCAGAAACTTCCCGAATCTTCCCTCCGACAACAGCACTCGCTGCGAAGCTTTGACCATTTCACAACTCTCACCTTAGACACCTTCCCGGCATCCATTTGCGAACCACTTCAACGTCATCAGAATGCCAGAGCAGAATCGCCAGTGGCTGACACGCCAAGATGGGCTTGACGAGATGTTCCAGACGGTAGGTCCCGTGCCAAAACCCGGAGATGGGCAGGTCCTGGTCCGCGTCAAGACCGTCTCGTTGAACTACCGTGATACGGAGGGTGAGTGACAACAACAACAACAACGTCAAGAACAAGGCACACCTGGGCAGGCACTGCCACGTGGATATACTGACAACGTCTAAAATTTAGTGGCCATGGGACTTTACAGCCACCACAAGTCTATCGACGCCACCTCGCACGAACCTTTAGTGCCCTGCTCTGACATGTGCGCCGAGGTAGTAGCCGTCGGCACCAATGTCTCGTCCTGGAAGACCGGAGACAGGGTCATGGGCACGTTCTGCCAGGACCACCTGACCGGTGGGCTCAAGGAGAGGTACATGGCGTCGGGCGTCGGCCTGCCGACGCAGGGTGTCCTCCAGGACTACCGGGTATACCCGGAGACGGGGCTGGTGAGGGTCCCAGACCACCTGAGCGACGAGGAGGCGTCCTGCCTGCCGGTCGCGGCGGTGACCGCCTGGATGGCCATCAACGGCCTGAGGCCCCTCGGCCAGCCCGGCGGCAAGGGCGAGGTGGTGCTTGTCCAGGGCACCGGAGGCGTCAGCATCAGCGGGCTCCTGATCGCCAAGGCCGCCGGGGCGACGACCATCCTGACGTCCTCGTCCGACGAGAAGCTCGCGCGGGGCAGGGAGCTCGGCGCCGACCACACCATCAACTACCGCACCGACCCGGACTGGCAGGACAAGGTCTTGGAGATCACGGGCGGGGGCGGCGCCGACATCATCTTCGAGGTCGGCGGCGCCAGGACCCTGCGGAAGTCGTTCCAGTGCGTCGCCTTCGGCGGTGTCATAGCCAGCATCGGCTACCTGGGGGGCAAGCAGGATGACCCCAAGGGCGACCTGACCAACATCAACGTCCTGGCGCTGAGTCGGGAGGTCACGCTCCGAGGTATCCATAACGGGCCGAGGGACAGGTTTGAGGAGGCATGTGACTTCTACTCGAAGCATCAGATCCACTCGGTGGTGAAACGAGTATTCGAATTTGGCGAAGCGAAAGAGGCGCTGAAATATCTATTTGCCGGGCAACATTTTGGAAAGGTCGTGATTCGTGTTGCAGCCTGATATTTTGGGTGAATACGCTATATATGTCAGTCTTGGAGCAACTCCTGCTGGAGTAGTATATGGAGTCAACTCATCGTTTCGTTTGCGGCCCCTGGGTGGCCATTTATAATGCTACAAAAGAGCAGACTCCACTGTCATGTAGCACACAACCTCGGACACCGACTCAACGTGCCGCAGAAGAACCTAGTTATATTTGATATATCGGTGCATATTGCCAAACGCAACATTGGAGTATTCAGTAGCTGCCAAAGAGGCGCACTGAACGCCACAAGCCCATCAGTATTTCTGTAGAAATATACATACACGATTCCGCGCCATGATGACCTGGGGAGCACGTGCAGTCATAGCCAGAACAGATGGTTATCTGGATACTTGTCTACGTAAGTATGCAAATGTGCATCGTCCTCTTATACTTTCAGTCCATTCTTGCTGAAGACTTCGCTACGGGGTTTGTTAGTAGCTAGACCCATAACGGACGAGACTACGAGCAACTAGCCTTTGCTGCTAGACAGGGGCATTCCCACACGGGTTACCTGGTCATTTATACTCAATTTCTATACAAGGCACTTGAAACTCACGGCCCCGGGGTCTCATGGCTGAACTTTAAGACCATATATGCATGGACCTTCGACCCTCAGACTTCAGGTCTACACTTACATAAGTACCTACTTAGGGATAGAGAGTGTACCTGGTTTAGGGTGCATGCGCCGCTCTCATGGCAATGGTGTATCACATATGGGCGCTATACAGGTGACTACCATAGGGTAGGCTGGACAATGATACTGATCGTGACTTCGATTGGTACTCGAAGTAGCGCATCAGAGCGTATATAAATATAGCTACCTCCACACCTGCACCGATGTTAAATATTATGTGTCTCCAAGTCATCCCGACGTGTCTGCTGTCACTTCTACAACACTGAGTCCCATTTTGATAACCTGGTTACTTTCTACTCACACCTGGGCAGTATCCATCATGTCGGGAATATATGCATCCCTTTCCCAGCGGGGAAGTCAAAGTCAGGTGAAAGCCGATGACAGACACGAACTGGCAGTCCTGACCAGAAAATCGGATAACGAGGGCTGGTCCGACAAGGAATTCACCGCGGCTCTCCAGGAGCTTGCAGAGAAGAGAAAGAACACCACTACGACCCCAAGTTCGTCGCCACTACTCAGTCCCAAAATTTCCACAACAGCATCTCTGAGTCAGAATAAACTCATCGACGTCGAAAAGCGGCAGGAGACTGTTCGCATCACCCGACAGGCGGACAGCGAAGGCTGGAGCGATGATAAGACACTCGCTGCACTGCGGCTTCGGAATTCTATTCATCACGAACTGAGGGAGAAAGTAAGACCCATCAGTGACCTATCTGGGCCAACCGAATCTCAAATCAGTCATGCAACCACATGAGCACAAGGACAAATCTGTATGTCACTCTCCAAATACCAACATTGCAGCCTTGCTTGGTACGCCAGAGTTACACAGGTCTGACACTCATTTTTGAACAGCACAAAACATACAAGACGCTCTCCAATGAAGATGCATCCAGATTAGTACCCCGTCGGGATCCTTGAAGGCCATCATGATTATGATGAACGGTTTCTAGGATGAGATCTGTGATTTTTGCTCTATCACAATGTTCGAATGTCAGATCAGCCTCCAGAGGTCATCTGTCACGGGAGTCAAAACTAGTAGTAATCAAACAAAAGGATCAACGAGACACCAATATGATCAAACTTCGCACTGTGAATATGTGTAGTTCTAGATCAGAAAAAGACGATCAATTCATGCCCGCCGAAGCGAAGTCGAGCATGCAGCACACTATAATCTCACGATATCCGTCCTCTGAACGAAGGTCACGATAAAATTTGGTGAGGGAGACAAGTGTTTAGCAATAGAGACAATAGGCAGATAGGTGTGAGTCCTTAACATTAGAGCTAATAGATAAGGTGGTGAGCCTGAGGGTAGTGAAGGCCCCTCCCATATATAGTTATTAGGTAGGTCGTCCTGACGGCGGTCAGGTGACCCTGTAGGCCTCGTATTATCAATTATACCGATTAGTAGTAGTTACTAGAATCCTCGATATAACCCCCATCCTCATCTCGCGCCCTCGAACACCTTGAGAGGACCCCCTATGAGCTCCCTATGAGCTCCCGGCTGCCAGGCCCTGGAGGCCCACGGTGTCGTTCGCAGTGCAGGGCCCGGCGTGCAGGGTCGAGTGCGACGGTATCTCGCCGTCCAGCGTCGGGATCTGGATGGCCACGGTCTCGGTGATCCCGGGGTACGCCGTGGCGTGGCCGGTGCCGCTGACGTCGGCCGTGTCGGACGCGAAGATGAGCCCGAACTGGCCGCCAGAGACGTACGCGCTGGTGGTGTTGTCCGCCGGCAGGGTGATGTAGGCCAGGCCGGAGATGAAGAGAACCCATCTTTTTGTGTGTGCTGGTTAGCGTCTGGATATTTACGTCACGAAAGCGGGACAGAGAAGAAGAAGAAGGGGGGAATTTGGGGAACGTGACGGGTGTGTAAGATTCATGACCACCGCGCGGGCGGTGATGGCGCGGGCGATGGCGTAAGGCAGATTCAGGCCGGAAGCCCGGATGGATTGATCGTCGCAGTTTGCAGTAGGGCAAGTAGCCAGGCCAGGCACATGAGATCGGGCAAGTGTCATACAGAAAGGGGGAAGGGTAAAGGGCACAAATATATCACTCACTGGTTGGCGGGCGCGTTGTGCACGCCGGCGTCGAACTGGGCTGGCAGCACGCTGTACGACATGGTGCTGGTGTTGCCCAGCTGCAGCTGCGCGCTGCCAGAGGTGCCCTGCTGAGTGGAAATGGTAAAGGGCGTGTCCATCTGCCAGCACTCGAGTGTCGAGGCGTTGTTGGCAGCGCCCAGGGCAGTGATGTTGAACTGCAGTGCCATGGATGGCTGCAGCAGCGCTGCGAGTAGCGCCGCCGCAGGGAGGAGTCGGCCAATGCTGTACATGTTTACTTGAAATCCTGTGCCTCGTTTCACTGGATGGTACCCAAGAGATTATTCGAAGAGGAGGGGAGATGGACAGCTGAAATGTTGCGTCACGGGTGCCACGAGGTGCAGGAGGTGGTAACAAAAATGTGGTAGGGTTTGTGGTTGGGTAAAATGAAAATCCTATGCAGGGAAGATGCAGATCAATGGTAAATGCTACTCGATCAGGGTGAAGAAAGAATAGACGGGTGATCGGGATCTTTCATACCATTATAATCGCATCCAGTCAGGCCAGTTTAAAAGGGACGGTCGGATCACGGTGGGTCGGAACAAATCTGGAGTCCTGCAAGATTTCATAAGCCATGAATGCAACCAACAGACACCCAGGCACCCAGACACCCCTTTTACGGTGCAGAGGCGTGTGTTTTTTATATGTACACTACAGTTGCTCACAGTTGGTTCAAATTTTACGAATCTTCCGGAAGGATTCAGCTCCACGTGGGATCGATCTAGTGTATATATATGCCTAGGTACCACTTGATACACATCGACCTGCCGTGCTGGGCGTAAGAAAGGCGACGGCATTGGCGTTCCGTCCCGTCCCGCCACCATTATTAAGGGGAGACTACGCCCTTGTGTGACCCTGGCTGCATACAATCGGTCCTTATACTACTAGCATGACAGCAAAAGTGCTGCTTGGGATGGGATCGCGCAAGAGTGTGTACAGGACAACACTTTCGTTTGTCAAGTTCCAGGCTCCTTTGTAATGTTTTGACATGGTCTCTGCGCTATCATTCCTTCGCTTCAAGGCATCACTCCAGTGCTTCCATTCCGTCAATTACATCATGGAGCCATATCTGTTCGTCCCCTCCTCGATATTTTCTGCTTATCCATCAGCAGCAGAGTAGCAATAGGATTCGCTTGTGTGGGACCCACGGCTGCAGAATGGGGACAAAAAATGGGTAAAACCCCAAAGGATGTAACCTCGGAAGAGCTGGGACGGGAGATGGGTTGCAGTAAGATATGGAGATGCAACATGCGTGCGAGTATCGCCGAATCAAGCAAGATTCCTCATTACCACATCCATGTCTTGTCCTTTTGTTTGCTCTTTGCATAATTCGACATGTCGCAGCAGCAAGACCATGTGGTCTGGTCTGGCCGCCGTCTTTTGTTTTCGACTGCGAGTCGACATACACGCATCTTGATTAGATCTGATATTTAACCTTCAAGCCCACGGCGCCACGCCCCTGAGCGGCCCCATCTCACTAAACCTCATGCAGCCCTCCATATAGTGACAAGATGAGCCCGACTCTTCCTAGCACGATTACGGACGAGGCGCGAGCCCGCGCTTCCATCAGCAGCGCAAGTGTTGTAGGAGTTAGTGTGCTATACCTGTTACTATCGACGGTATTCACCGGGACTCGCATCTACACCAGATTCACGGTCCACCAGCAATTTTGGTGGGATGACTGTAAGTCAGATGGCTTGCTTGTCCAACCTTGCCCCCCGTGGCCTTGGTCTCTTTTGCCATGCACCAATGTTCGCAAGGCCCCCGAGCTGACACGCGCTTCATACGATGTAGGGTCCATGGTTCTGGCCACGGCTGGCACCATAGCCTTGTGTACGCTGCAAATCATGATGATGCAGCATGGCGGCGGATGTACGCAGCTCCTCCAGCCCATTCCTTCTTGTTCGGGACACTCTCGCGCCTTGATCATGTACTGAACCCCCGGACACGGCAGTGCACCTCGAAGATGACCCGGCCGCAGACTACAAGAGATACCTCGAGCTCTTCCAGGACCTCCAGATGGTGGCGCGCACGTCCATGTTCTTCGCCAAGCTGTCCATCCTGCTGCTCTACATCCGCCTCTTCTTCCCCAAGGGCTTCGACCGCAGCCTGTTCTGGTGGGTCATCCAGGCCGTGATCTGGCTCAACCTCCTCTACACGGTCGGCCTGATCCTCGCCATCGCCCTGCAGTGCGTGCCGTACCACAAGCCCTACGGCTCCAGCTGCGAGAACCAATACATGGTCTTGATCTCGGCGTCCATCATCAACATCATCAGCGACCTGCTCGTCCTGGTGATCCCCATGGCGTCGCTGTGGCGGCTGAACATGAGCCGCAAGCGGAAGTGGGCCGTGTGGGCTCTATTCGCGTTCGGGTCAGTTCTTTCCCTCCCTGTGATGTTCAGCAAGTCAAGCCCCCGGGACTTGTTGAGGTGTCACGTTCTCTTGAACAAAAGCTTAAACCCAAGTCCCTCTAGCACACTCGCACCCGTGTCCAGTATCGCCAGGCTGGCGTATCAGATCCCGATGGCAGACGGCACGGACAAGACCGTCATCTACATGATCGTGGTCCTCCTCGCCCTGGCCGAGCAGGTCATCGCCCTCATCGCCGGGAACGCGCCGGTGGTGAGCGCCTGGTTCGTCCGCCTGTTCCTGAAGAAGGGCAGCCGCGACGACGCCGTCAGCCCGGGCGCCGCGGCCAACGTCCCGCGCACCATCTCCCAGCGGTTCTGGCCGGACAGGGAGGGCGGCGAGGAGACGCCGCGGGAGAGGCGCCTGAGGAAGTGGAAGCGGTCGGGGGCGTCGGACCCGTACCCTATCACGGTCACGACGATGCGGACGACGGCGAGCCAGGAGGCTCTCGATCCCGGGCAGAAGGTGCTGGGCGATATGGAGTCGGGACGGGGCGGCGCGGAGGCGTGGGAGCTGAGCGAGAGGGCGTCCACTGCAGCGGGGACGAACAATGACGCACAGAGTGTGCGGTAGTGTGGTCTGTAGTTGATAAGACGCTCTAATTTGAAAAGTTCGTACTGCAATTATAGGCCGGTGAGGCCATAGCTATGTGTGAAAAATCAATCTCACAAGTTCAACCCTCCACCGACTCCAAATCCTTGTGGTTACCCTTTAGCGGCGCCTCGTTGAACTCCTCGTCACCCTTGGGGAGCTCAATCTTGATGGTGTACATCTGGGCGGCCTGCACGTCGAGCTCGCCGTCGCTCTCCAGCGCCAGGACGTGGCCGCCGTTCTTCCGGTCCTCAGTGATGAAGTGCAGGTGGTCGGCGGCGACGCCGATGCCCTGCAGGTAGTGAGGCTGGCGGAAACCGATCAGGGTGCCGCGGACGTTCTCGAAGGTGAACGAGACCTGGTTCTTGCCGATCTCCAGCAGGCTCTGGCGCGGCTCCGTCTGTCCCGCCGCCGTGCGGACCGTGACGGCCTTGAACACACCGTCGAGCCTCATGGCCAGGCAGTGGTTCTTGGAGCCAGGCCTAAGAAAGATTTTGTGTTAGCCATTTGCCCAAATAAATAAGGTTCGTTTCTCTTGATAACAAGTGAGGTTCACTTGAGTTCTGATGAAAATGACCAAGGGATGAGTGAGTGAGACTGAAGAGACCGGGCAAAACCTACACAAGGTCGCTAACGATGTCGCCCAGGCCTTCCTTGCTGGGGATGACAGCCTTGGCGGTAACCTCTGGCCTGAAGCGAGTGATCTGGGCGAAAGGGTGGATGGCATCGCCGGTAGGGTCGAGTTCCACAATGGAGCCATCAGAAAGCATCTGGAAGGCCTTGCCGTCAAGCACGATCATCTCGCCGTTGATGTGGCGGAAGGTGCCAATTCCGTGGTCGCCATGCGTGAGGTACTCGGAGATGGGAAGGCCCTTTTCGGCCACGCCGTCCATAAGGCTGAGAGCCAGGGAGTACTGGTAAAATTCGTTGCAAGCCATTTTCGTGTTTGTGTTGTTGTTCTTGCTGGACTGGCAAAAAAAAAAGAAAGATCGGACAGCAAAATCACTGTTCAAATAAGGACTGGAGTTTGTTGGTGCGGGGAGCTCGGAAGGGAAGGCAATTTGTTGCTGCCCGTTTGTTCCCGTAAGAGTCCGGCTTAAAAAGTGGGTATTTTGTAACGGCTTTTTAAGATACGCTTTTGATGCTTGATTCGGTATTGAATTGATTGTCTATTTTGGAGTGGAGTGCAGATGTGTGCACCAGATGGAAGCGGATGGTATCCTGATATATGTATGTAACACGACAATCGAACAAACAGGCGTTTGATACCTGGCAGCTCGTGCTTGGAACCGAACCGGGAGCAGTGCGTGGGAACCAGTGAGAGAGGAAGCCAAGCCTAAGATGGAGGGGCGGGTTGGGAATTGACCTGCTGCGGCTTCGGAGCTCTGACGGCTGTTTCACTGTAACATTGTTTGCCGCCCCTGGTGGAACTCGGGGCTGGCCTAGTGACTTTAGTCAATTCAGGGGCCCATCGGAAGAGAAACTACATCAACCCTAACCCTGGTACTCCCCAAAGGAGGTGGGGGGGGATGCCGAGGTGGCACATTATCTCATCATTTGTGGTTCTGGCCATAGCTTCAGGATATACATAGTACTGCTCCCGTGGTCTCACTACAGCCTGGATCGACGAGTAATTGGCCTGTCCATGCTACCTCCAACCAGCGGCAGCTCATCCATCCACCCTGGAGACCACGAGGCGAATGGATCCGTCTAAGTCAATGCATGCGGATGCGCGTGAAGGCAGGCACACGCTCAGTCAGGTTCAGGCCGCGTGCTCTATGTCGGTGTCTAATTTATAGCTGTACTAGGTGCATATGTGCAGTATGGTATCAACCAGATCTCGGGAACGTCTATCAGCACTAACAGATGCGGTCAGTCGTCAACTCGTACCTATATCCCAACTACGTCCCTGGCAGTTGACCAGCACTTATAAATCCGCATCTCCTCCTGCTTCGACTCAAGAAGCGCCCTCTTGTCTTCCAAACATTGGCTAAACACCACTACGTAAACACCCACGCCCAAGATGACCATCGAATCTCAGCCTAGCGTCCTTCCTCGCCATCCCCAGCGAGATCCGGGAGGCCATCTACGCCTACTACCTCACCTTCCATCACAGTGACCTCGAGCTCAGCCGTACGCCCGTGTTCCGGCTAGAGCCAGCCTTCCCCAAGCCCCTACCAGCGCTGATCCTGAGCTGCAAGCGTGCGTATCGCGAGATGCGTCCCGCAGTGCGCGAAGAGGCCGTCATGCTTGCCTGCATTGCCAAGCGCGTCAAGAGGGTTGGGTTTGCTGTGCATGGGGACTTGAAGCTGCCTAGGCTGCGGAGGCTGGTGTTTTTTGTAAGTATGGAAAATGCTGATTGAAATTGGTGGATGAGACACTTCGGTCAAGTGATGGGTCATGCGTAAGAGCTGAGGGAGCTGGTGGTGGACTGGAAACCAAGGTGGGCTGACTCGACAGGTGGACTTGGGAACGACTTGGCCCAGCAGGAGAGTCGGAAATTGGATGAATTCATTGGGGCCATTGTCAAGGCACGGCGCTGGAGGCTGTGAGGATACAAGGCGAAATTCAATCAGCCCTCTTGGAAAAAATAAAGACCATGATAGCCGACAGGCTAGACAGGGAGGGTCAAGGTGGTGGGCTTGAGGAAGAGATGGTGGAGAGAGAGCCGTCACGATGAAGCCGCGTGCGTATCGAGCAAAGTGACAAATGGTTGAAGATCGAATGTCTCGGGAGTGTGGACGTACATAGACTCCTATTAATGATAATTGACGGAACCCATTGGCGGAAGAATCCAGTTAGATGTCTCGACTCGGAGCCCTAGAGCCGGCCATCTGCTCTTCCTCAGGCACAGCATACAGGACGTCCGTGATACAGTCTGTGGTGGCTTGAGCTCCATATAACCGGCCGAACATTGGCACATACTAGTGCGTACCTAGTGCTCCATACTATATAGTCCCTAGTAAAGGACTCGGCAGTCAGTGTGAGACAAAGTACTCATGTACTTTGGGTATTGTGATTGCCGTTGGCCGAGATCCTCTAATCCTTAGATGCTATCATTCCCCGGGACACGGGACACGGGCCACGGCAGTTTCGCGGTAATTTATTATTAGTGTCGAGTTCCGTGAGATCCCTGCTGCCCGTCCGTGCTGTCAGCCCGTCTCACACCAGGGCATGGCAGCATGGCAGCCGAAGGTTGAAACAGAGGAATGTGACCCAGATAAGCTACCGTGGGAACCTCCACAGCAAAAAGCTTGTCGGGAGGAGAGAGGAACAGAAGAAGGCACGGAACATTCGAGGGCCTGTCTCACAATGCGGCCGGAACTGGAGCACAGCTGAACCTCGAACATTCAGTATACGAAAGTCATGAATTCGAGTGTCCTCATGCCGGCTTCCTTGTTGACCCGGGTCTCATCTTCCATTGTAGGTACAATACGTGTACTACGTGTACATTGGTATCGGGACTTGAGGCCCTGGTTCGGAAATGGGTGTTGTTTCACTGCACTGTCTGTCAGTCAGTCAGCCTTGTTTGGGACCCGGGCTCCTCCACTGTAACCACATGCGGCAGACTGCAGCAGTTTGATGATTGGAGCTGCAGGTGAGGGAAAAAAAGAAATTGAAAGCAACAAGATCGCCGTTTTATCTGTCCTGGTTGTTGGAAGTCAGATAACCAGAGTGCCAGAGTTCAGGGTCCCAGCTCTCCTTCTGGCCACTGACACCAGCACGTTTCTGCCCAGGGGTGGGTTGGACGAGCAGGCGGTGAGTACTCTCGCCAATGACAACTCCAGGTGCGGAGGCTAGTCTATTTTAGGAATGAGCGTTATTCTCCCCCGTTAGCTGTCATCCCTGGCCCGACCCCGGTCTGTTCCTGTTTCCGGCTTAGTTGGCTTTGACTTGCCGTGGGCCTTCAGCGGGTCCTTAGTGGGCCTTACCCTCTCAGCTCCTCTGAAAGTGGCCCTGCTCGCTGCTCTAATTTCCAAGGTTGATTTAATTTGGCACTGCGAAACCAGCTTTGATGACGTGCCGTTTCGGCTAAATTTCTTTTGAGAGTGCAACGACGTGTTGTCTAGTGCCTCTAGTGTCTCTAGCCTCTCCTCTCTCCTGAATCCACCTGTCGACTCGTTGGTGTCCACTAACTACTACTACTATTACTACTACTACTGCTACTACTACTATTATTATCCGTTTCCTATCTCTTCCTCCCTCACTATCAACCCCCATTGTCTCCCTCGACATATACCTCCCGGCCACTCCTTCCCTCCGAGCGCGTCGTACCGCCGATTACACGACTTGAGCGACGAAACATCGTGACCTTTGCGACAATGTCTGCAACCAAGGAAAACCAACGTGACTCTGGCGAGGAGGACAGGAAGCTCGAGGGTGGTGTCCTTCGTCAGGATGCTGCTCCCCCAGCTCCCCAGAACAAGGGTCTTCACCCTGCCGTCTACATTGGGTGCGTACAACCTGCCTGGCTCGGTCCCGGAACTAGAACTGGAACGAGCAGACGAGTCCGTCGTATTGGGAGGACCTGTGGAATGCTAACTTGTGGTGTTTGCGCTGCAGTGTCTGGATCGCCTGCAGTTCTGGTGTCATTATCTTCAACAAGTGGGTTCTGGCATCCGCCAAGTTCGGTAAGTTCGTGGTGCAGCCTTATGTGCGAGACAAATACATGTCTTGTCTCATCCCTCCCTTCTTTCGATAGAAACAACTTGCTGACCATTGGGTGCCATCACACAGACTTCCGTAAGACCTCTTCCTCCCGACGAGCCCGCCTCCCACGAGCCTCAATGTATCTGACCGTGTGACAACAGCTCTTTTCTTGACAACATGGCACATGCTGTTCGCCACCACCATGACGCAGATCATGGCGAAGTGCACGACTGCCCTTGATTCGCGACACAAGGTTCCCATGAACACTCAGACCTACATGTGAGTTCCGGTTGCGACGCCCTTTTCGAGGAAGAAGAATGGCCAAGGAAAACCACCGTACTGATGTTTTCTGTTGCTCAGGCGTGCTATCGTCCCCATCGGTATCATGTTCAGTTTGTCTCTGATCTGCGGAAACGTCGCCTACCTTTACCTGTCTGTCTCCTTCATCCAGATGCTCAAGGCCACCAATGCTGTTGTCACCTTGTTCGCCACTTGGGCTTTCGGCATTGCCCCTCCCAACATGAAGGTCCTTGGAAACGTCGGCATCATTGTTCTTGGTGTTGTCATCGCCTCTTTCGGAGAGATCAAGTTCGACCTCGTCGGTTTCGTCTGTATGTACTTCCAACGTCGAAATCGCGACCTATTTCGTACTGACCCCGCGAAACAGACCAGTGCTCCGGTATCGTCTTCGAGGCTCTGCGTCTCGTCATGATCCAGCGCATGTTGAGCTCCGCCGAGTTCAAGATGGACCCTCTCGTCTCTCTCTACTACTACGCCCCGGCTTGCGCCATCATCAACGGTGTTGTCACCTTATTTGTTGAGGCGCCCCGCATGACTATGGGCGACATCTACGGTGTCGGCATCTTCACTCTGATTGCGAACGCTTTCGTTGCCTTCCTGCTGAACGTCTCTGTCGTCTTCCTGGTAAGTCCCGATTCCGTCATTTGATCACTCTTGTCCGCTTTCTCCACGTTTTTGTCTCTAACGTGTCATCCTGCAGATTGGCAAGACTTCCGCCGTCGTCCTTACCATGTCTGGAATTCTCAAGGACATCCTCTTGGTTGTTGCCTCCCTGGTCATCTTCCTCGACCCCGTCACTCTCCAGCAGTACTTCGGTTACTCTATCGCCCTGGCTGGTCTCTGCTACTACAAGCTCGGTCCCGAGAAGCTTCAGTCCGCTTTCGCCGATGCCCGCCTCTCGCTAGGTTCCATTCGGCAAAACCATCCTGCCCGTGCCAAGGGTGCTATGGGCTTCATGGTCTTCGGTGGCATCCTCCTGGGCGCTTACATTTTCTGGCCCAGCCTGCACATGCCCCCGGTCTTGGCCACGCCCTCGGGCTAAACATATACGCAGCATGCAATTAACGAGAGAGTTGTTCGTCTGGAGTCTATCATCTTGGCTCGGAGTTTTTGATGATGTTAAGATTATGTTGGAGATGGTTATACGAAGGGAAGGGTTACATCAGGAGCAAGTTCATGACCGATTTGTACGTTGCTCATGACTGTGTTATAGACTTTTCTCTTCAAGTTCTTTTATGCGCACACCCCTTTTCTTCGGTGTGCATTAGGGATTTTTATTACACGGCAGGCCTACTTCTGAATGGCGTGGGACCCGTATTTGAGCATACGGTCCGGTGATGGTCGACGTTGGCCTCCGTACTTCTAGACTGCATATACACACGGCCTGTGCGCCGCAGCTTTGGCCTTGATCAACGATCTGGTCAGTTGTAGATTATGGTGACGCATGGATCTACTTATTTTACGTCGAAACAGGAATAAAAAATCGAAAATGTATAATGGATTCTGAGGAAGTGTAACAGATGAGTCCTGTTCGTGCCCAGGTGGCAATGCTGGCGAGGGGGTACAGACTGCAGTTTCGATACCCACGAGACAACATCTCTGGATGAAAGAAACTTACCAGTTGCAGTGACGATGATTTCAGTCGTTGTAGGGTAGGATGTCAACACCAGGACTCTTGTTTGATCTCGAAAGTTGGAGTTCAAAGATCATGGGGGATGATTTTCTTGGCGGGCACTGTTAGATCAACCTGGGCTGACCCCATCACGGCTCCAGGAGCAAACGCACTCGAGAAATGAAGGAAATGATGTGCCGGATCAGGATGGTGAAGAGTACCCAGAAGGATGGCACTGCGATTACATGTAATCAACATAATCGGCACGGCGTTGCCCCGTTGCAAGCTATTGGCTATGATCAGCCAACAAAGACCATTTGGGTGAGCAGCGGTTGTGATGCGGAACTTGTCTGCTTGTCAGTCAAATACATTTGCACACAATGAAGACACATTCATCCGACATCTGGATATCACAACTTATCAAGCCGATCGGTCATGCAACAAATTCAACTCTGAGGGATATGCCACTTCTTATTGACAAAATCACCTTCACTACAGGAGGTAAGGGAGGGGGTTAATTATCGCGATACATATCATATGCTCATTAAGCTGACGTATTAAAACCCAAGGAACCGTAGGCCTAGGAGCTATGCAGCAACGGATATTTGTTGTCCAAGTCATGACAACCTAAGCACGAACACTGTAACCTCGGGAGTGAGCAGACAATGACCTGGTCTCAAGAGACGACACACTTCAGGCTCATCGTTGACAGCTCGGCTTTGATATAGAGTTCTGGAGGAATTATACCAATCTGACATATCTCAACAGGTCATGGCCTGGGAGAATTCTGATCCAAGACTTGGGATTGTACTGGGAGACTGGGAGACTGACTGGCTGAGGTTACCAGGACACCTGACAAGCTTGCTTCCGCAAATGCGAAGATGATGCACAAAGGTTACCCGAAGCAACCTGTGCTGTTTGACAAAATTCTCACATACTTAGGTATGCTTCAAGAAGGTATGCACGAAGACATACGGGACCACGGGCCGAGATTACGTAGTGCTCTTCTCATTATGCCAAAGGGTATATGGCGGATGCAGCTGATAGGCCCCTTGAAACAACACTAGGAAGTTCAGGTAGACGTAACGAATCTCACTGCAGTCCTCCTCCGGATAAACTTCGCAGCTTTCCAGGGTTCTTTGCAGAGCTCTTCTTGGCTAAACAGTCTCTACATATGAGCAGTGGCAGTCAGTCATTATCGTGTGACCAGCGAAAGCAATTGACCGCACATGTAGGACTCAGGGTTTATCCGACATTTTTCCCACTCGGACCTCAGATAAAAGAGCAGAACGCCTGATCCAGCGCGGTAGACTGTTGCGTTCTCTACAAGCCGGGCGATGTCATATTTGCAACTGCTTCCAATACTCTGAACCAACTCAAGGATCTCGGCAAACATTGCAAGACACCTGCACAGGCGCTCAAGTCACCATGTCGAACAGATCTTCTACGGTAACAATTGAGCTCCGAGATAATCCTATTCACAATATTGATAGGCTCTCATCTCCGGCGAGCCAGACAATAAGTAACGAACCGACCCCTTTCCATCAAGGACGAACACTCAGCAGACCGAGCCCTCGTGGTAGTCAGAATGAACCACACGGACCCAATGACCGGGTCTCACCACTGCCAGTGCCGACAACGGCATCCCAGCCGGCTGAGAGATGGAACCATCCTCGATCTAATATCAGTCGCGTCCTGGCCGCATTCTGGAGCCTGCTCGTCATGGGAATGAATGACGCTGCATATGGAGCTATCATCCCGTACATGGGGCCATATTACAGACTATCATACACCGTCGTCTCGTTGATCTTCCTCTCCCCCTTCGTCGGCTACTCCCTGGCTGCATTTATCAACAACTCTATCCATCAAAGATTTGGCCAGCGCGGCATCGCCATTCTCTGTTCTGGCTGTCATCTCGTCGCCTATATAATCGTCTCCCTCCACCCACCGTATGCGGTCCTTGTGGTGGTATATATGCTCGCTGGCTTCGGAAACGGTATCGGCGATGGGGCGTGGAACGCATGGATTGGGGCCATGGACAACCCTAATGAGGTCCTTGGCATGCTGCACGCCTGCTACGGCGCGGGTGGCGTCCTCGCTCCTCTCATCGCCACGTCGATGATCACCAAGGCAAAGGTCGAATGGTATGCTTTCTACTACGTCATGGTCGGTGCCGCGGCCATAGAGATGGTCGCGACGGTAAGCATGTTCTGGACAAAAACGGGCAAGGTATTCAGGGATGCCCATCCGAACACGACAGGAAGCCCCGAGAATTCTCGCATGCGCGAGGCTCTCCTTCAGATGCCGGCTGCGCGAATCACCTGGCTATGTGCGGCCTTTCTGCTCTGCTATCTTGGTGTGGGGGTTTCACTGGGAGGCTGGATTGTGCAGTTCATGATTGACGTCCGGAACGGAGGAGCGTTTGCCTCGGGGATGGTTGCCACAGGCTTCTGGCTCGGCCTGACCGTCGGCCGGGCGGTACTTGGCTTCATAACACCAAGGATCGGGGATAGACTGGCTCTCATGGTGAGTGCTGCACTCTGGATACAACATGAGCACCATTCAGACTCTGAGATTTCTTTTACAGATATATATCCCAGCAGCCATGGGCCTCGAGCTTTTGTTCTGGCTCGTTCCACAGTTCTTCGTCTCTGCCGTCGCCGTCGCCCTCCAGGGCTTCTTCTTCGGGCCTCTTTTCCCAGCCGCCGTGGTCGCCGCTACAAGATCACTGCCGAGACACCTTCACGTCAGCACTATCGGCTTCGCTATTGCCTTTGGGGGAAGTGGTGCAGCCATCCTGCCGTTCGCTGTCGGTGCCATCGCCCAGTCCAAGGGCGTTGGCGTTCTACAGCCCATCACCTTGGCGCTTCTGGGAGCGCTGCTTATTCTATGGCTGGCACTGTCCAATTTGAATAAGAGAAGGGAGTAGAGGGAGGCCTGAGTTGCAGAAGTTGGTCAAATCATGCACCTGGCACCGTGGTCGTGCTATATAATATCCGTTCAGTCTTGTATATACAAGAGAACCAAAACCGGAAGGAAAACCCCCAATAAGACTTCGACGAAGTTGTCGCTGACAGTTTGTATGTAGTACCACAGTTTTATCAACGTGGGGTCAATTGATTTATATTTACTCCGTCAAAAATCTCAAGGTCTCACTAGATGATTTTCCCCCTTTTGGGGTTAGGGATTACGAGGTTTGCTGTCTTATATAATCAACCCGAACCCTAGTGACGTTCAATGACACCACACCCCCCCCCCAATGGTCGGACAAAAGCCATCTTCAACATCAAGACCCATCGACATTCACCGTCCGTCTTTTTTGATTCCTCTCAAACAATAGAATCTACCTCGTAGTAGAAGTCATTAGGTGAGTAGGGAAATTTACGGACGACAACGTCGCCCTTGTAGTCCCACAAGTCGACCTCTGTTGGCGTGTAGCTGATCGCGCAAGTGTCACTCGCTTGTTGAGATCCGAACGTCTCCACCCCAGTCGTGACGCCGTCCTCGTACTCGATGCGCACCATGTTGACCGTGTTACGGCTCTGGTCTATCTCGAAGTAGTTTGAAGGCATCAGCTGGAACCCGGAATGCGCGGTCGTGAAGACAGTGTTGGGCAAGTCGCCAGTGTGCGGTACTATTAGTCCCAAGTTAGCATGGTTAGGTCTTCGAGATGAAAGGCGAGATGCAGGTCTGAATAATTTGCTCGACTTACTGTGGTGCATTCCCAGGTTGACCCAGACGACCAGGTCCTCCTGCACAAGACTTTCTCCATCGAAGAAGTTGGCGAAGTTGATGGGTGGGTCCAACACGTCCTGAGAGTTGTAGGCGTGCCCACCTCTCGGTTCCGTATCCTTCTGCTTGGTGATCTGCACATCATACTCTGCCCAGTGAGCAGCATTCACTAAGTTGCTGCTGTCTTTCGCAACCAAGTGCGCAGTTCCGGCTGAAGGCAGGATGCGGTATCCACGATTTACTCCGTACTTGTTTTTCTCGTCCTGGTTGACAATAAGTACCTGAGTCTGGGCATTGGAGTCCCAGTTAAGCCGAGAGTCGTCCTCAGTCTCGACGAAGGAACGCTCCAGCTTCATCGTGTTGCGAGTCTTGTTTCCGGACCAGGGGTAGGACGTCGTCACGGGTACCTGCTTCATGAGTTCGATGGAGTTATCCGTCCCGAGGATGTCCAAGTCAACCTTCCAGTTCAGAACGTGGTCGTGCATCGATCCGCTGAGCTGGTCATGGATCTGGAAGCCATAGTCCTCGTTATGCGCAAAGAAGGCGGACTGGATATAACCCGAAGCGCGGACTTCCACACTGATGGAACCGTCCATGTAGAACGAGTACGTAAACATATAGTCGTAATTGCCAACAGTGGACACCGCGCGCACGGAGAAGTACGTGTTTTTCGTCGCCGAGACGTACTTGCTGTTGCTGTGCCGCTGAATCGGGAAGTCGGCGGCGTATTCGAACAGACAGATGCTGTTGATATGGGTGTGCGTTGTCTCGTCAACGTAGAAGGAAGAGTTGAGATATGTAGCATAGGAAGGACAGTCATACCCATTGGGGATCAACTCAAAGGCGTACGGACCGAAGCCGTAATAAGAGTCGAGATAGGACGTGCCAGACTGAACGGGGTCGGCACCCGCATACAATGCCAATGCTTCCTGAAGTTTTAATTCGTAGACCAACCGCTCGCCCTTGTAGCGGATGTCGTGCAGAGAGATTCCAGTGTCCCGGGAGAAGCCAATGTAAAAGCTGAAGTCCATCCATTCGACATATTTCTGCTCTGCGTCGAGCCCGAAACGCGAACCAGCTGGGGCGACCATGGTTGGTGGGTTTAGAGTATCCATGGGCAAGACGGGACCCTGCCGGTTTGTTCGCCCCCAGTCTCCTTCAACGTTGGCACCGAGCTTCTCGAAGCCTTCGCTCCAGTAAGCATTGCGGAAGTCCTCGGTAGTCTCGTAGAAGATGTTGTTGTACAGCCATCCCTCGAGCTTCCACTTGCTGGGGTCGCGACCGGTGACGTCGGACTTGAAGAACAGACCCAGCGGCGAGAGAGTCTCGGTATCGTAGAAGTCTCCAGGCAAGTTCCAGAAGGTGTCCCAACGGATGATCCTTCCATCTTCCTGCCAGAGAGGATCAATGCCCCAGATGTCCAGGGTGTCGTTGTCCAGGCCAAGAGAGGTGCCGTTCCAAAGGTCGAGCGTGATGTCGGCGATGGAGGCGCTAATGGGGTAAATCCAGTCGGTGTACAGCTTGTCATCACTGTCGGCCTCAAGGTTTCGCACCTTTCCTTCATTGTCTTTGGTCAATGGGTAGGTCAGGGGTTGCCAAGTGACCGAGCCGTTGCGGAGGGGCAGCGGCCCAACCATGATCTCCTGGAAATGTGGCTCCTCAGTGGCCCTTACGTCCAAGATGACCTTTGCCCACTTCTTGGGCGTAGTCGAGTTTCCATCAATGTACGCCAAAGCATCTGTCTTATTAGGTTGGATTGCCTCGATGAGAATACTGGTTCCTGTTAGCCTCACATCCATCTTGTCGGTTCTCACAACGGGTCAGTGACTTACACTGAGTTGTCCCACGCAGTAGCATTCTCCGTGACAGTCAAGTTGAACTCGGGCTGGGCAAATAGCCAAGCCGCAACGGCAGCGGCATCAGTGTCGGCCATTTCACTCCACACGTTCTCCTTGGGCGCGGTGATTTCGGCGGGCAGAGTCCCGGCGCAAGAGGTGCTCTCATTGCGAGAGACAATCATTGACCTTTGAAGGTCTCTCTTTCCCTTCAGAACGTCAGAAATGGCTTTCCGACCATGGCCCTTCCGCACCCATGACGCCTTGGGCTCAGGCGAAGGCCGAGCAAAGACGTCCTGAGCAAATAGGCTGAGGGTAGCAAGGGAGAGGGTGACAGCCGAAGAGGCTGAAACGCCCTGTGAGAGTCTCATGTTGTTGACTGTTGCTTGCCTCTATGGGAGCACAGCAATGAAGCCTGCTCGGGATGATGGTGTCGAGGTTGGAGTGTAGGAAGTGTACAAGGAGAATATCAAGGCGGCCGCCGAGCATTTATCTACCTTGAATCCAACACCACAAACGGTGCCGGAGATATAGAAGCCTGGACCAAGGCGCCACCAAACAGTAAGATCTTGTTGCCCTAGCGCTTTGTCTCACGTTATTGCATTGCGTAGCAGGATGGCCTTGAAAAGGCTCGCCCCACACAGCACCGTCATGCTCAATAGTAGCAATTAGGCCGGATCTTATCAGCATGGCTAAGCAATATGAAGATAGCCTCCGTTAGCTCGGATGGCACTCCCTATGTAGGTGTAGGGGTGCATTAGTTGTCGCGGTCAGGAGCCGAGGCGGGCCAGATTGGCAGAGGTTGCGGAGACATGCAAGGTTCGAACACCCTTGGAAGGTTGCAATGGTGGGTCGTCAATGGCTGGGAAGCCTGTACAGTATGCTGCCAGATGACATCTTACCGTACATACAAAGTACAGGGCACAGGGATCAATATTGCCAGCTGAGGCCATAAGACAAGGCCTACCGATTTGTTCGAAGACCTTGAGAATCAGGTCGATGGAAGATGAGGACTTCATATCGCACAGAGATTCACCTATAGCACCCAGTGTTGTTGATCCCCTCCACAGGTAGCCTCCACTGGCAAAATTGATCCCTGTGCCCTGTAAGCTTGGCAAGATGCCCCAAGGACAGCAACATGCATTCACTGGCTGCAAGAGCCCGTGGAAGGGAGGACCTACAGTAATTAGAGGGAGATAGGATGAACCTGTGGAGGCTGCAGATTGTACACTAATTGCCCGTCACATACAGGTCCATAGATAGCCGGATAACACACGTTTATGGGTTAGTGGTTTGCCCTCCAGCTATCAGTGACATATTTAGGTTTGACATCCAGGTAAATGGCCATGGAAAGCTCGACTCCAGTGCATGACAACCCAAGATAAGGTCGGTGGACACCTGGGCATTACAGAGCCATATGACGGCGGCTGGAACGGCACGACCGTATGGCGCAGGAGACCATCAAATAAAAGAAGGTTGACACTGCGTCTTTTCCTGCTCGATAGCAGGCATCAAGTCCAAATGTGCCAAGAAGAGAATGGACCCCGCGGTTATGTGGCTTATCAACGGGCTCTTGTGTCTACCGGGGCGCGGGTGGGGTCATGATGAACGATCTGCCGGGTCCACCAATGGTAGTAATCCGGGGAAGTGTGATGGTTGCAAAGAGTGAAAGCCCCCTTGAGATACCGGTACCTCGAATGAGGACGTACGGCCTTGGCTTTTGGGTGGTGTGTGTTGAGGGCTCCCAAGGCGGGGATGTCTCTAGGTGCGGGATAATTGCAGGCTACCTATTTACTCGGGCGGAACACTTGAAGGCGTCAGCTGAGATCAGCATCCTTCAAGCCTCCCTGAGCCACTTTCAATGCGAACCAATCTTGGTGGTTTGCAGCCGAGAGCCTGAGGACAAGGACCCAGAATATCCGAAGACTCGCAGGAGAGCGCTTCAAGGGTCTGGTCTTGCTCTGCTCCAGTCGGTTTGCGAGTGCCTTGCTCTACCTCGAGATCTTGAGCATATACATAGCAGGTGCCCAGGCTGATTGAAAAGCAGTCGGTTCAGTCAAGGTCCATCATCAAGTTTTTCCGGCCGGAGACGAGAGAGGCTTTCGGGGGTGACCGAGTGATGAGACGGAGATAAGATGTCATACTGATAGATAGCGATAAGCTTCTAGCTGTGGGGTGTCACATCTCAACGAGCGGCGATAACGGAGGATGACAGTAAATAGGCGACATGGGTTAGGGTTTTTCAATGTTGGATTTCTTGGATCTCACGTGCATCGTCTCTGCCAAATACAGACCTCTGAAAGATGCAGACGTACTCCGTAGCCTCAACCTATCTACCCTTCTGTTCCAATTCCGGTATCACATTCTGACCCAACTTCTCCACCTTCTGTCGACTCCATTGCGTAAAAGGGTGGTGGTCTCCAAGCGCCTCTAACTGACCACGATATGCGCGTAGGTGCAATTCTCCGGCTTGACACGTCTCGTTCGTCTCTTCAAACAACAGTCCCAAGTCATTCATGGACCATAAGGTGTCTAGATGGCTGGACCCCAGAACCCTGATCCTGCGCTCCAGAGCCTCCTCAAGCGTCATTATTGCTTCTCCCAGCATACCCAAGTCCCTCTGACACCTTGCAATGTCCCCGAGGGTCCAAATAGCATGCGCATGGTCTTCCCCCAGACTCTCTCTCATCACTAGCAGCGCCTGCCTGTGGAGGTCCAAGGCCTCAGATGGCCGTCCGCTTTTCTGCAGGCAGCGTCCGAGAGTATTGATCGTCCAGATAACCTGCATGTCTGTCTCGGGGAACGCGGAGCGGAGAGTGCTTAAAGCCTCACGATGGTATCTCTCGGCCTCTTCGTACCTTCCCAGATGCCTATACAGGCGTCCCAGCTCGTTGATCGTGTTGGTCTGGTCGATATGACCAGGCGGCAAGTGCTTCTCTTGGATGGAGAGCGCCTGCAACTGCACATCTATGGCCAATTCGGTCTCATGACGTTGATCATGCAAGAGTCCCAAGCTATTGAGGATCCAAGCAGAAGACAGGCATTCCGCGCCAAAGGTTTCTCTGGTCGAAAGTAGTGCTTTCGAGAACAGCTCGATCCCCCTCGATAGCTCTCCAGCCATGCTGTATCCTCGTACCAGGTCTCGGACATATATCAGTCTCTCGAACGTGGAGATTGGGACATTATGACTGTCTGGCTGTCCCAATCGATCAAGAGCCAGTAATGCCAAATGGATGTCGGCCAGATCCTCCACACAAAGGCCTCCTGGCCCAGGAGGAAGCTGGATCCACTTCTTCACCATTGTCTGAAGGGTGATGACTCGGGGTAACGGCAGCGAATCCCTGTTCAAAACGAAGTACCGGACAATCCAGATCAGGCGTTTGTGAGGGTCCGATTGGAAGCCTTCAACTTGTTCGACAAGGACTTCTTCCCTCTTGGAGGCAGATAGATGAGAACACCAGTACATGGTTGCGTATTCCACGAGAGGATTCTGGTGCGTCTCCAAGTACACGTTCCGGGCAACCTCTGGATGCATAAGAGCGCGAATGAGTCGCTGGCTCATGGACCCGTTTGCTCGGGCTTTGTCAACCAGGAACTGGGCTTCATCATGACACATCTCAGTCTGCCAACCGGCGCTGCACAGAAACTCTGTTACCGAATGGTGAGTCACCATGAAGACGTCTCGTTCTTCGTCGTACTCGACCAAAGGTGCACAGATATCGATAACAACAGATTTGAAAGGTCTCCGAACCTCAGTAAAATCGCCAATGCCAATATCCCACGAGAGAGCGTGCTCCAGCTCAGCCCAACTCAGCAGTCGTTCACTACAGCACACCCATGAGAAGACGTCGCAAGCAAGAAGGCGTCTGTCGGCGGATTCAAGTGACAAACGCTTCAAAAGGTTCACATAGACACCATTGATCCCTGCAGGAAGGGTATCCAGGGCTCTTGATATCCCATGTGGATCAACAGCCGTTTTTAAGGCCGGAATGCTGAGTGAAGCATACAGGAACATCCCCGCCGAAGCCTCAGACAATCTCCTTAGAGCATTATCTCGTAAATGATCCGAAGCTGGTAGTTTGCTGAGCTCCCTTGACAAGTACAGATCGATGTCCGCTTTCACCAGTGCCGGTTCCAAACTGACAGTTGAGACGTCTCGGAAAGCATCCCGTAAGGGTTGAGTTGGCCTACAGGAGCATAGCACACGGATGGACGGTACATCCGAGGCCAATTCCAGGAATAGTTGGGCGATCTGTATTGGATGATCGCACTCGTCAAGCCCGTCGATTATCACGTACATGCTGTGAAGGGATTGTGATATCTCTCTGATGATGGAAACCAGGCTCTTATGATCCGATCTTTTTGATTCACCATATTTCATGGCCGTCTCATAAGCTTGCTTCAACGTAGGCTGAACAACTGAACACTGGCGGATTATCTGAAAAAGAATCGTAGCGCTGATATCTGTCGCAGTCCGTTTGTCACCTTCTTCGGCATGGCAGAAGAAGTAGGTGATCACCGGCGGGACGACGGCCTTTCCAGCGATTAGTCGAACGTCTCCGATTAGCTTGGCGGCTAGTACAGTTTTTCCAGAGCCTGAACGGCCAAACATGGCCATGAACCTGGACGTGGAATCGGTGGGTTCTTTCCAACTCTTATAGATTTGGTGGTTGAGCAGCCACAATCCAGTGTCGGGGCTGCATTTCGCTTGTGCTCTGCTCAAGTCGTTCGACAGATCGACAGGGTCCAGCCATAACGTCACAGCCTTGAGGAATGCTTCGTTGAACATGTCAGTTTGTACCATCTTTCCTCGTCACCCAATATTCGTCACAGAATGTTGCAAATTATACGAACCTTCTTGTTCTTGGTGCTTCGCAAAGGTGATGAGGTCGGAGTTGTGCCGAAGGGATATCGACATTCCAGACTGGAGATCCCTTTGAGAGGATTCCACGTGTTTCATATGAGCCACTTGGATCTCGTCACGGAGGTTTTGCATGCATCGCTGGAGACGTTCGATATTCTCCCTGAAGTCATCGTCGACTGAGAGCGCCATGCTTCGGATAAGTCTTCGCCACGCTGTTTCACAGTCAGCCAGGTATACAGCTTTGTGCTCTTTGATCTTGCCTTTTTTCTTTACTGCTTCAAGAAGTATCTGCATGAAACCATGAAGCTCGGCATAAACTTCAACTAGTCTGTCTGCCACTCTCATGTCAGACGCGAATAAGCTTTCGAACTGTTCTGAGATCGACAGAATGTCTCCGATTCTGGCAACGGTTGTTTTGATGAGATGAAAACGCGCGACAGACGTCTCTGCAACCTGTGACATCTTAGCTGAGCCCATTTTCCCAGCACGCGTTGACGTACTGCTAGAAGCGCTCTGAACGGTCCCCAGATAATTTGCGCGTACCCGCCCGCGGCTTGAGTGATGACATCCAGTGATGGTGCAAATTTCGTGCAAAACTGGACGATCTGTTTGATAGCTCGACTCAATCGTTGATGTCGCGCCATCTTTGAATAGTTACGCTCGAGTCGTTCAACTTCCGTCAACATCTGTTTCAGCTCCGAGGCCCCAAAAAGTGTCATCCCATCAGAGGCTACCCCCTGGGAGGCCCAAGAGAACGATGGCTTCACTTCAATGGCGCATGTTGTGTCGGAGCTATCACAGCTCGCAAGCGCTTCCTCACGAGACTGGATACCGAACTCTCCGTGAACGCTTCGCCGTAAAGAACCCTCTACCCCCACGAGTCCGAGTACTGAGTCAGCAGTATTACTGGTCATGTTCGAGGTATCTGGAAAGTCAAGAGTCCAACTCTGCTTTGCATCAAGAGTACCAGGAATGCACTATAAAGGTAAGATGTCGTACAAGGCAGACTCGGAGGATCTACAAGACTGGAGCGCGTGCCCAACTTGAGTGTAGGCTCTTGTAATTTATCCGGATCATCATTATCCGCCCTGATGTATTCCTGCATATTCCTGGAATACTCATGCACCTACTTACAGAAGTGTGGTTTTGAGGCGGTGATCCAAGCTCACCGGTGCTGCGGCGCATATATCTAGACCAATAATAGATGCACATGCTATGCAGTCACTCCAGCCATGCGGTCATGCAGGAAATTCAGGGCTGACTCTCCTCTCTGTGTTAGGACTACCCGACTGCAATGTCTCGTCTCTAGTCCTTGTATATAAATTAGTGGCTCAGCACGTTGCACAGCAGCACTAATTACACAGTAGACACCTAGGTCGACAGATTGGCAGATGTGCCTCTATGCCTGACGATTCGTCTGTTCTGCTACGTTGACCTACTGCGTTCCATCGAGAATCCACACCCGTCGATTGGACCACAATGTCTAGTCTTTCGGGCTCCACAGCTGCGGGCCAAGAAACATCTGCCCGTACAGGAGGAGCCGCCGTTTGGCTGTGCCGACATAGCCCAGGTCTGGATAGTCGAGACATCCAAGGTCTAGTTCAGAACTACCTCGGCGAAAGTGTCGAAGTTTCAGTGGAGCAAGATGCCTACATTGCGCGCTTTTCCCGACTCCTAGATGCTGAGGAGCAGTTTGTAAGGCAATTTGCTGATGCTGACTGGGATGGGCTGGCATAGCTTGATACTAAAGGCATATTAGCACCTCGAGACAATGTGTGGCTTGTGGGCCAGCGCCGTTCGTCTGCGGCGGGAACCAGGTAAGTCTAAAACTGTCCATGCTCAATATTAATTGACGAAGGCTAATTCTATGTCAATCCTAAATAAAACAGGACCACTACTGCCCAATGAAACTGTCAGGCCAGACACAATCCGCGTCTCACGCGTTCCACTCAGTTGGTCTCGACTTGAACTGAAGGAAGAGCTACAACATCTTTTCACGGCCAATGCGAATGTCCATAGTCTTGTTCGAAACCTTGACAAAAGTCTCACAGCAACTGTCACATTCCCGACACTGGTCAACAAGTGGCTCAAACAATTGGTTCGCGATTCCAACCTTTCCAAAAAGGAGCTCCGAGGGAAACATAACCTCAACTATGATACTAATTTCATGGATATCACGCCATTATATGAGCACGAGGAGCCTCTTGTCGAGTGAGTCTTATCGAAACATTCCTTGATTTGGCTGGGTCGCCTAATGCTAACCACCACTCCCGACAGCATTATTGCGGTCGAAGGTTTGGGCACTAATGCGTTTGGCACATTTCGAGCGCCACAGGGAGATGAGATGTGGTTGCGAGATTATCTCAAAGAACCAATTCCGCGGTCGAGGGTCATGCTTTATGGATACGACTCTTCCGTCATCGACAAACACACGGAGCGATCGGGGCTCAGCAGTCAAACAATCTTTCATATCGCAACAACTTGCCGCAGGTCGATTGATAATTTTAGAAACCTCACCTCTGTAAACCACCATGCACTCCTAGACCACGAATACGTGTTAACTGTTTGCTCGCAGACAAGAAAAGACCGCCCTATAATATGGATAGGCCAAAGCATGGGTGGACTAGTCATTCAAGAGGTAAGTAAAGAGTTTGATGATCCAAACCGAGGCTGCAATGCTGACGTATTTGGTAAAGGCCTTGTCAAGGACTGGAGAACCTAACTTGATCAAGGTTTCCGTAGGATTGTTGGGATATGGTGTCCCAATACACGGTCTGAAGAATGAAGCCCTGCGACACGCGGTCGAAAAACAACCCAATCGTAATTTGATACAGGACCTCTGCATTGGAGAAGATGAGAAACCATCTGATTACTTGAAAAACCTTGCCGATCAATTCGGGCTTTTTTCCAACAACCTGAAACTCGTCTACTTCTACGAGACTAACCCCACCGGGAATAGACTGGTATGTAATCCTGCTTCATGGAAAGATTGTAGCTGCTAACCATATTATTAAGGACTCTGAAGCAAGCCCGGTACTTATGGTTGAAGGTCGTGAGCCATCAGGGGAGGAGGAAGTCTACTATCTTCCCTACAACCACTCGGAATTGGTCAAGTTCTCGAATCGCGCTGATCCCGCGTATATTACTACCTATCAGGTTCTATTACGAATGATGCAGCCTATCGAGGGCTTACGAGGGCACAAGAGAGAATCCAATGGACTACAAGGTTCACAGGAGAGTGTGGCTGAGGATTTCAAGAAGGACGTGAAAAACATTGTTTACAGAGATCAGTCTTGAATCGGTAGAGTGGTGCCGAGGTTTAAATTTGAGTGCAATGCGCCTCCGGACGTGGTCGATCCAACAATAGTCACGACCAGCTCGTAATACAAGTAATCATCCTCATCTTGTTCTATAATGCTGTGCTATCTAGTGATTGGTCTCCTGTGAATAACCATTTACCTCTATATATCTGGCGTCTCATCTCTTCTTTGGTATGTATTCATCCATGTACCTCCAGATTCCATTTTTTCCGATGGTGAGACTTGTCCGCCTTGTAACTATTGATGATATTCAACAGTGTATGAGAAAATGCTTGCTTCTCTGCGAAGATATTAGCGATTCTATAGACTGCAAGGGCTTTCCACATTTGATGCCCTTACCTTTGAGGGTACAGAACTCAAATGATGCTATAGTCAGTCCACCCTCGCTGTATGGCCGTGGTTCTTGGTATTGCCTTGATCCGGACACGACGAGATAACCCATCCTTGGTGCTTTTACCGTAAAGTGACAGCACTGAGAGCCACCATGGCAAGATCGGCATTCGATCGGCTTTTTCAAGATTGTTTCAGGGTCCATATTACCTAAATGCGAGGTATTTGTCAGCTAATGAAGCATTTTGGCAATCATCGACCACTAACACCCAAGAGTGAGTACACTTTCGCCCTTGTCGGCCATCATGCCCAATGTTGATGGTATTTCGTCGGATATAAGAACAGCTAAAGGAGGTGCATCCCCTGTAATTTGTTGGTAGCAGTCAGTCTAGGTTATTTAGATAGCAAACCTTCAACGGCCACTCACGGGTCTGATGCCTCCAGACTTGGAGTTTACCGGTCATCCATGGGGGTTCTTCATCAGTTCTTTCCAACATACGCCTGGCTCTCCTCCGGATCCCAAGTCGAACCCGAGGACTGCGGCAAATAGTAAGCATCAGGGTGTGTACATGTAGCTGGAAATGATGAGGAAAAATGACAAGACTAACGAGGAGCCGTAGACACGGAAACTTGAAATAGACAAGAGCGCTTGGGACCAGTCTTCGAGACTGAGAAATGGTATCCGTTTTGGCGCGGTGGAAGTGTAATTCATATTACGGAGGAAGAACTCCCATTTATCTATCGTACCCTTGGCTGCTGAAGCATTGGCTGTCGAACTAGAACCATTGGCTGTTGAACTGGTGGCTTGACCTCCGAGGTACAGGACGCATGATCTCTTGTGGCTGAAAGATAGCTGTATTAGACGTGTTGTTGCAAACAATTGGCTCCCAAAGCTTACATATTTGGATAGAAGTATTCCACAATTTCATCTGCGTCAGTGTGACTTGAGATCTTCAGAGCGACGGACTCCTCGGAGTCTTCGGGTCTCTTGGTCTTGGCCAAAATCAAAGTCTGATCTGGCTGGTCAAGGATTCTGTCTCCCGTTAATCACGGGAATCCACACCAACGAGAGATTGAAGAAGCAAAGATAAGTCAAGAGTGGAGGGGTGGGGGTGGGTTAAAGCAAACATGTTCACGTACAGGTGTAAAGTCGTCCTTTCTGCTTCGCAATGTCTTTCGTCTCCTGGGATGGTGCTGAAAAGTTGTGGATCAGCACTCTGTGGCACGTTATCAAGCCGGAAGTCAGACAACTGATGGAAGAGCTCCTGGTGAACATGCATGAGAATTGGTCTGGTCGATCAATAAGTAGTTCAGGAGAGTTTACTGACTATTTCCAGCTGCACAGCTAGCCTGCGAAGCAAGTGGCCAAGTGACCTCGAGGGGCCAGGTAGGGGATCCCGCGACAAAGCGAGGTAGTATTGCTTCGACTTGAGGATATGGACACCAGAGAGGATGAGATACGGCAAGGACCGCTGGTCACCCAATTTGCGCTTTGCGAAGCACATATACTTGACCGACATAACAAGGGATGAGAGGGGTGTCCAGGACGCTCCGAAGTGTTGTGTTGGTTCGCTACGTGCAAATTTATGCACGGCCTCTTGCAAAACCTCCCACTGAGACTTATTGCCACTGACTGACCCCAAAGACGACGAGGACGATTTGTTCAGTCCTTGACTCGAGTGTTGGCTTTGGATGATGTGCGACTCGTTGACATGGCGTCTTCTGCTTTTGCCCTCGGCCTTGATGTAAGCTAGATATCGTTCGGCAATGCGCGTACGTTGACCGGGATCGAAGGCTTCGGCAACATTGAAGTTGATATCTTGATCACTGAGAAACCGCTGTCAGTATAGAGACCGTATTCTCATACAGACTGGAGGGTTCCTACAATGGTATGGAGCCGACTAATGCCAAGACCAGGATGCGGTCAATCTCTAAGTGGTCTAGAAAGTCCTGTCTTTCTTTTTCCGGTAGACTTTTGTCATCATCATTGCCCAGAAAAGAGCGAATAGTTTTTAGCGTCTTGGTCATGTGTTCGAATATTTCAGTCAGAGCGGTATCTTGAAGATCACGCTCCTCGCCCGCGTGGGAGCCATCATATTGTTGCACATAGCAGTAGGGTAGAACGGCTTGCAGGGTCCGCAATGCGTCTCGAAGCTTGTGTAGCTTGTAGGCCAACAACATCTGGGGATCTGCAGGTAGATGCAGGTCAGGAATCCGCGTTCCGGTCTAACGCATTGTAGAATGGGGGAGCGCAGTGTTTGACGGTTGACTCACTAAGCAGCCGCAGCAAATCGTCAGCATGGTCCTGTGCCGATTTGAAGACTAAAGCCATAGATGAATGTGTTCAACAACACCTCGTGGCACCCGGAGGCTTTGAGCTTTCTGTTATCTTCTCATTTTATTGTTTGACGGCGAGGCTCCCAGGCAGATTCCACCCGATGGGTTGAGGGGATGCCTGGCTGAGGGCACACAGAAACGCCACGCAATGATACCCATGGTTGCATTGGATTATGGGAGGCTCCTGTACGCCAACATGTAACCAATATGCTCTTTTTTTCGGAAAGCCGCATGTGCTGAAATGCATGGCGGCCTTAAAAATTCCCAAAGTGTCAATATTTCTCCTCTCAACTTCAACGGGCAGTAGCGACATTCAACGACCTCCGGACCACACACTTCTTGCGCACCGTGGCATATTGTAGCTCACCGAATTGAGCAATTCCAAAGATGCCAAAGTCGAAGGAAACTTCAAGTTGGTATTCCCGTGCGGTAGCGCCCGTTCGTTACGAATTCACGGCCAGCAAAGCGGACACTGAGACTGCGACGATCGAGATGTCCCCGACTGTGAGGCTCTACTCTCGCACACCTTGACCCTCCACTTCCAGACGCTGACACTATAGAACAGCCTGCTATTCTAGAGACTGAGGAGAACCCGCCAGTATACGATGGCCGAGACGTGAATCTGATAGGCCTTGGAGGATTTGACATTTCCTGCATTATTATACAGAGGATGATCGGTAGGTTCCCATTCTGCTGGCGTGGTGACACCCTGACGTCTTTGCAGTGGCCTGACAGCTTCCAGGCACCGGTGTGTTTCTTACACCGACTACGACTTTGAAGTACTGCCCCAATGTGAGAGTAGCTCTCATCATGTGGGCAGTGGGCGGCTTGGCAGCTTTAGCATCAACACTCATCTACGCCGAGCTGGCGACTGCGCTCCCAAAGCTTCCTATGAGGACCCGTGGCGGATGGACCAGGGCACATCTGCCGATGAAGTAGGCCACAGGTTCCCACCTTTTTGACTCAATGCGGTCTCTAACCTTCATAGTGGGGGTGAACTCATCTATCTGACAGAGATTCTCAAGAGGGTCAGGTTCCTTATCAGCTGTCTGTTTGGAATGATTTTTATTCTTCTTGGGAATGCTGCGG
This sequence comes from Cytospora piceicola, assembly GCA_023375675.1. NCBI lineage: Eukaryota > Fungi > Ascomycota > Sordariomycetes > Diaporthales > Cytosporaceae > Cytospora > Cytospora piceicola. Next base: position 409,000 of record JALQBC010000008.1, on the reverse strand, counting down.
CAAATTGCATCGCCTTCGCCATCAATCTTCTGCAACTTTGTGGACGAGGGAATGACAAATATGATTCTGATGGTAAATCTTTAGGCAACGATGACATTTACTCGATGGCGTATAGGTTCCAGGTCACAGCTGTCGCCATAGGCTCATCCGTTACAGTCTGCTTCGTTCATGCCATGTGGCGAAAATGGGGAATCCGGATCAACAACGTCTTTGCCGTTGCAAAGATACTAATCATGGTCTCTATCATCATATTCGCGTTCGTGGCAGCCGCCCACAACAAAGGCAATTCCAAAAACTTCAGTTACTCCCATGACGACACTGAAGCAAGACAATACGGAGTCTCACTTTTGTATGTCGTGTTCTCCTATGGCGGGTGGAATCAAGCCAACTATGTAAGAGGCCGCCTGACTCCCTTCGGAAAGACGTGCTTGGTTCAGAGGCTGACAGTCGCCAATCCAGGTCTTCGGGGAGGTCCGAATGGCACCAAGGAAATTTCGAGCAACTGTGATCCTCACCGTCCTGGCTGTTGCGACCCTTTATGTTGTTGTAAATGTCTGTTTTGTGAGTGAAGATCTGCTGAAGCTGTGTTGATTGCGACTGACAGATTATGCTTTCAGATGTGGATTCAAGATCAGGAAATATCGAACCTGTGGGCGCACGAGGAACCGAATTATGTGATAGTGCATTTTTTCTATACCCTTATCAAGTCCGAACCGAGTTCTGCGAGGCTGGTCAACTCCATTTGTGCCTTTTCGAGTTTGGGGAATATCCTGGTGACCACCTTCACCGCAGCCAGAGGTAGGCGGTCCAGGCCATTCAAATGGACTGTTGCTAATAATCATATCCAGTGAAACAAGAAGTTGCAAAAGAAGGTGTTTTCTTTTTCGAATACTCCATCCAGATAGTCCGTGGTTGGGATATCAGCAGATGGCTAGACAAGCTGGCAGTGGATCGCGTTACCAAGAGAATGCTGGGCAATGGACAACATGCTCATGCAATACCAGAATTCGACGAGAGACTCAAAGGAGCACGCACCGGCGGCCATGGTCAAAAGGCGTTGTACAGCCCGATGGCATCAAGTCCAATACCCGCCCTGATTTTACATTGTGTCTTTTCGGTTGGACTCATCCTCGCTCTGACATCTATGAGAGATCCAAGGGTTGCATATAGCACCATACTCGGTATACACACTCATAGCAATCCATAGTCCGACATTGAAGCAGTTCTGACTCTACCCCAGGAATTTACTCATATGTCATTGACATTTCGATACCTATCATCCTGACGGGCACCTTATGTGTCTCGATGATAGGGACCGCGTTCACGAATCATCTACACGGCAGAAAACAAAACCTAGAAGAGACAGGGGCTCAAGGAAGTATTGGGTATACACAAACTCGCAGCTACTTTCCAATTGCCAAGGAGTTGCATCAGGAGTACCTCGAAACGGAGAAGCAAGAGAACTCGTCATATGACCGGCGCACCTCAGAAGATCGTCTACGATGGCGAGGCCGGCAAGTGAAGGGTCGAGCTTACTGGTTTCACTACTGGACCACCACAGCATGCGCGTTGTTCGTCTTGCCCGTGAACGCATATGTCTTCATATCTCTGTGGATTCCGGATGGTATAAACAAAGATCCTCCCTTCTACGTGATTCCCACGGCGGCGGTCTCGGTCATTGCCGCCGGAGTACCATATTGGATGATGTTGAGCGTGTACAAAGCATCCAGGAGCCTTTCTGATGACGAAGAGACGTTCGTGATAGATAGGAGACCTGTGGCTGAACGGATAGATGGACAGTATTGTATACGTCGAGAGCGGCTTGAGCAAAGGTGGCACAAATCAGAGCTGAAGAGGGATCCAGTATGAGGGTAATGATTCAATTGTATCATACAGTGCTAAATTTATTGTATCATCCCAAGCTGTATACCGCATGGAGTTCCGACATCCCCACTCCTAACAGCCGTTGTGGTGCCAAATCCCGGCTCAGTGAGGCGCATCAGTGTCCTCCCATGCCTCCTCCCACGCCTTTGCCATACCGAGCAACTTCTTGTCTCGCGGGACATACAGGTCGCCCCCTTGTCTCCGCCTCTTCACATACTTGCGCAGGGACCCAAAGTCCCGGCACACATGTTCCTGGTTCGAGTCGATGTACTGGCGCTTCGCCCCTTCCCTCCACTTGGTCGGGACCAGGGTGGTGCTCCCATAGCACTGGATGTGCTGGCGGATGCTGTCGATGCAGTGGTCCGTGTGTGCCTTGTCGACCTCGCCAGGCAAATCATGGTGGTCGTAGAATTCGGGGTATATGGCTTTTCGAAGTTGATTCTGTTGCCTGGTTAGCGAGCGTTGGGAGTTTGTCAAGATAGTTGTTCACGTACCAAGCATTGGAGTTGGTAGAAGACATCCAGCGCTGCAGTGTATCCGCCATAGGCCTCATCGACATACTCGCGTCTCCTCTCTCCCCACGCTACCTCCGCCTCTGAGTCCGAGACGGAGAAGTACAGGTCCTCGAGCACATCGTCCCAGTTCTCATCGATCTTGTCCGATGGCTCGCCCGATAGCCTTAGGTTCTCCGGCCACTCAGCCTCGGGATCAATCGGATCCGTGTACATTGTGCCGTTCTCGTCAAACTTGGGGCTGCCGACGAATCGCCGTCTTTCGAGCGGTACGTGACTCAGGGACTCTGTTCCAGGTCAATGTTAGCATAGCTCAAGTTAGGGATTGATCTTGGCCGGTGGGAAATAATAACGCACTCAGGTCTGTTTCTAACCTGTCCTCATATGTACCGAACTTTCGAATTCCATAGCGCTCGAGAAGAAGCAGGAAGCTGGTCAACGCGAACAGGCAGGTGAGGATCCACGGTATAATCGCGCTCTTGCTCAGCCGCGAGGCGGTGGCATTCTTGGAGGGTCGATCCGAGTCGAATGATGACCTCTCGTCCTCGATGAAGGCATCTGTTTCATTCCTTTCGGGGAAGGGTCCTTCTGTGTCTGGCTCTGCGAAGCGCACGCCGACTGGGGCAGGTCGCTTATCGTCGGCCATGATGTCGTCCGAGGTCAGCTGGACTCGGAAGAATCGGTAACCTTAGCACTGGAGCACCTCGTAGTGCTTGTGTAAACTACTCGTTCATCACCAGAAAGCAAAGGTGCAAGGCCAGAGTAGGGAGGGTTGTGACTGTCGAGGCGATTTAACATGTGGGAAGAAGAGGAGCGAAACGATCCCGTCTGCCCGTCATTTCATCGAAGAGACGTCGTCCCATGACATTTGCGGGCCCACGATTCCTTAGTCCGGGGTGTCTTCGTGTCAACGCAAATGAAACGCGCTAGAAGGAGAGATCCATCTGTGGAAGAACTGGGGATGTGGGCCATACGAGCCTATTAAAAGCGACGAACACGTAAGGGACCCATCAGACCTCCGGAACGTCGTATTCGCTCAGGGGTATCCTCCAGCCCCGGTGAGAAATGTCAAGATAGCATGCGGCCAATGCCACTTCTACGGTATGACCCCAACCTTGGCGAAACCTTATTTCGACGTCCATGAAGGAGGTCAGATATAACCAGCCAGCCAGCCTGTTAGTCGGCAAGCTGTGTGGTCACGGCTTCTCAGCGGTAGCGCGATCGTCAATTTTCAGGCGTATCTGTTTGATCACATACTTTGAAGCAAGGTTGTAGTGGTGGGAAGAACGAACAACTGAGAGAAAATCCGATTTATTGCTTGCGCTGTACGGTATTAATCCCCGCAATTTGCAAATTTTCGAGATGTTCGTTGCAGCTTTTCAAGCTCCTCTTCTAGCAACATGATGGTAGGTATACTTGCAATAATTCTCGGGTTCGTTATGCATGTACATGTGAGAGGAATGTTGAGAAGTATCCCGGCAACTTGGTACCAAACAAAAGACCGGCATTGAAGCCAACAAGATTATATGAGCACCTGCGATTTCCAAAGCGCAAGGGCGGTAGTGTTTGACTATTTCGAGTCCAGATTTGGGTTTTCAGTCCTTCAGTATTGCGAAATCATGCTGGACTGACACGTTTTTTTTAATTTCCTCGGTTGCAGTACAGTCTTCGATCCTCGAACTCCGCCTAGCCAAACATTTTTGCATCACATCTGCCTGTTCAAGCCCTCTGAAAGTACCAATACTCAAGCATGCTCAACGTCAGGGCAGCATAGTATTGCTCAGAGAGTAATCACATGCGACAATGCGGACCATCAGGACCATTTTCCGCCGGAAGCGACGTACCAGAGCCGGCTTACGCGACGGTGAAGACGTCGGTATGTCTTACCTGACCGACGTCTACCAGTCTCTTGACGCCGCTATCATTATACAACCCGCTGCCGTGTACTTCATAAACCCGTTGTACCCCCTGCGCCCCAGCTTGTGCGAGTTCATCACGATGTCGTGGTTCCGTTGTGGATTACAACGGCCGGTGGTTTATTCGGCGCCGAGGGTTTGCTAGTGCCCTGCGAGCTCAAGCGGCCTAGTAGAGAGGCTATGGACTGAGAGAGACTGCGCAATATGGGAATATCGAGTTTGAACAGGGGGCGGAGAGGAGCCAAATTACCGAGGAAGACGACGCAGGCCTGCTCCGAAGTGGCCCAGAGCAAGCTGAGCGTAGCTGGGTATGTGGTGTCGGCCCCCTCTTGACCGCTAATAGCCGAAATGCCCTTCATAATGGACATGCTGCAGGTAAAAAATTCGAAAGCCATCAAAGCAGTCAAGCCGAGGCGGCGACTCATGGCCATGTTCAGCCTCCAGATGATGAAGATGGGAATGACAACGAGGGTTAGGTCGGCGAGAATGTAGAAGGCTGCGCTCATGTCAGCCATGATCAGCCGTGGGAAAAAACGGGCACCTGCAAGGAGCGGAGTAACTTACACTGGCTGATGAACGTAAGATCCTGAAAGATGTGAGTGTCCCATTCCGTGGCGCCAGGAATGTACGGATTCCACGAATATGCATGCGGATGCCTTGAGAAATAGAGGCAGACGCAGACGAGAATGCTGGCCATGACGCCGAAGGTGCTGATAGTGATGGCGTATGGCCTGAACCAGACATGGACGCCGAACAGGCGGACAAGAAGAATGCAAATAGAGACGCAGCCAAACATCGCCGAGACAAGCTCCGGCGGTACTGAATACCACTCCCAGCTGGACCCAGTAACAAGCTGGTCTGTTATAGTGAAGTCATACCGGTGCTTGCCCAATCCGTACTTGAAGGCGACGGAAATGAAGATCTGAGCAACGAGCTGGAGCAGCTATTTGTACACCGTCAGACTCTTTACCTGCCTGTCCAACGGAGGAAGCGAGTATAAGTGGAGATCACTCACCATGGCACCGAGCATCAACCAGTCGTCGACGGCCAGGCGAGGACCAATCCGTCTGCGGACGTACAACCGCAACAACGTGGTAATGATGGCAAGGCCCGTGAAGGTCCACGTCAGGCCCATGACCAGAGGCCCACAGCCCAGATTTTCCGTATTCTGGGGCGGTGGGTACATGGTCGTACTCAACATGATGGGCAGGATAACGTATTTGACGATGGTCAATGTGCAAAACGATGGTGCAAGATTGCGAGATTTGGAACTCTGGCATCTAGTTACAAGAGGTGAGCTTGAGGAGTACTTGACATTCGAGGAAGTGGTAATCTTGAGGCCTGACACTTTTCAACGTCAGCCTAGCTCATCCTGCCGTCCTGAAGGTTCCATAAGAAAACTCCGGCAGAAGGAGCGGAATAGATGGTTTCGGTCTGGAGGCCTCCCATGATCCTTATAGGAAGGATCTTTGATCTACGCCGCAATACTGCAAATTTGCAGTCAGACGGTACGCCCTGACGTACATCCGTACTGTGGTACCTACACATTGCTTACCCTAGGGTACCAATGTGTAAGTGGAATATATGTCAGCACCAAGCACTGATGGAACATCGTGGGTAATGACGATAAGCAAGACGAATGCACCAGAATATGTGGCACAGGCTTGCATACTCGTGTTCTACGACGTCAGCAACCGTTGCACAAGTTCCAATCACACTAGACAGCGCTGACCCTGTCAAGATGTCAATAGGCGATTGGTCTGCCTATGTTCCCTGCGTTTGCGATCCAATGGTAGTGATAATAAAAGGACAGCTGTGGATCACTCAAGCTGCGACGGTTCCACGGGTATTGGGGGCGGGTTTGGGGTGAATATGAAGTTGGCTAAGAAGTATGCATCACATGCAATGTAACTTCGATGAGTTTGCCAAGGAAGGCCGGAAACCCCATGTCGCAAGGAGTCCTGTCCAATGGCAACAAGCTTCCTGCTTCTGCAGCGCCAGTTGGAAAGAGGCTGAGGGTTGCGGCTCTGTTATCTGCACTCAACAAGCTCAATGTAGTATTCCAGGCTTGAGCCTTGAGGGTGGCCCTCCACATGCATCATCGCTGACTTCGATGATTAAGCGGTCAGCAGTGTCAGCGGATTGTCCCCATCACCTGTATTACGTTATCGTCACCCCTGTCCTCAAAGCGTCGAGATTCTTACCATGCTATATAGTATCAGCTGTTTCTCTAGAACAAAATGTTGTCAGGTTAAGGGAGTGACGATTAGGTTTAGAGTCCCGCACAGACTATGCCGCTTTATAGTTATATAACCGAGTGTTCCTATATACCGTATATTGAATGTAGCCCTTAGGGATAGAGTTAGAAGGGCCTGTATGCAAGTTAATACATAGAACTTCTCACCCTACACGTGTAGCCCTGTGCCTGTGATACATAACAGATATATATTACATGTGATACACTCCGCCGGTACCGCCCTATTACCCGACTTCGGCGTGCAGTGTCTCCGAATTCCATAGTAATTTTTGGACTTCCGATTTTTGAGATATCGATATCAACAACTTACGATACCTTCTTAAATGGGTACCTAGGTAGCTACCGTACCAGCCAGCTACAACACCAAAGCAGCACAAGCCCAGCCACCTAGTTATAGTGAGGTGGGTACTCAGATACCTAGGTAACTACTACGGTTGAACGGCCGGAAAATCGAAGGGGTCTCGATGAGTTCAAAAGGGTGCTCGATGTGCCATGTATGTGCGTACCTATGTCTCTATCAATGACAAGTAGGGAGGTAGGAAGTAGGGAGGTAGGAAGTAGGGAGGTAGGAAGTAGGGAGGTAGGAAGTAGGGAGGTAGGAAGTAGGGAGGTAGGAAGTAGGGAGGTAGGAAGTAGGGAGGTAGGAAGTAGGGAGGTC